>QVRM01002806.1:1642500-2229985 GCA_003439945.1 Dermanyssus gallinae
ACTCTTGTTTATTATTATTCGATCGTTGTGGAATAAACACTTTGGCTAAAAGTAAAATGTGATGCAACTTAATGCACCCAGGTATACTTAAAACCTGAGTGCATTAGGTTGCATCATAAGGGCGCAAATGCACTTGATAAGCAAAAACGGAAAGTGGATGTCCGATGCGCCAGTCGAAAGTACAATACATCGGGGACATAAACAAACTAAACGAACTAACAATACCTTCTCTTATTTTTTGTTGAGTGAATCAGCAAGCCGTTGCTTTATCTTAAGTTTATGAAGCTGAAAAAGCAACCACAAATGAAGTCTTCTCTGCCAGACAAGAAGGATCTGATTAGTAAGGTCAGTACTGAGGCTGTTGTGTCGGTAATGCCATTATATATGCACTAATAAGTTAGGAATCTTTTGTAAATCATGCGCAATGTTACACTTTTGTTACGCCGCTCAGAGCTTGTTGTCGTTTAGCGGCCGAACCAATCAAAATTAGTAGACGAAAAAATATAATGGAAGGTAGATAAATAAAACAGTTATATGGAAAAAGGTCTATATTATATCAGAATGGAAATAGTATGAACGCTACAACGGTAACGTTGTGCATGCGACGGTTCCTGTGACGTTGAACGATGTCGACTGTAGATTGACCTTGCACAACAACACACTACATCCACGCTTCTATGCCTAGTTACGATCAGCCATATTTAGTTTGTTGCATGCACCAGACTGTCGACGAAGGCCAACAAACCTGTGGTATGAATTTCTCAGCAGGGAACAAAGACACGTAAATTAGGTATATATATATATATATATATATATATATATATATATATATATATATATATATATATATATAATATAAACGTTTCATGAGGTCTCGTCGGAGTGTATATGTAAACTTTGTGGCTGCCCGTGTGATCTATATCACCTTCAGCGTTGTGAAAGAGCAATATCGCTGTCTCAACTCTGGAAATGCGATGTCTATGATGTATATTCGTAAACCAATCATTGGTTAATAAAACTACCTACTAATACTAATATGTATATATTTGATTTTGTTTTGCAAATATTATTCAATATTGAGTAAAATCGCCTAGACCAGATGATCAGTAGGGGAATTAATTCTAAATTTGAAATTTCTTACCGCTCAGAAAGGCCGCATCCAGGCCGCCCTGTGCGCGGGCCAAGTGGTATCTCGTTGACGTAGTCCCTGTCGCCATTGTTAGCATCATCAGCGCTGTTGTTGAGAGCAACAGCGACGTGGTCAGAGCAATGAGCAACGCGGCAACGCGGCCGCAATGATCTGCTCGGTTCATGGCAGCGACGTACGGGAGCCGCCTCGTGAAGTGTGACTGCGAACAGCTGGCAGGCAACTAACAACTGCTCCCGTCCGGCGGTGGTCGGCTTCCCTTGGTCACTTGATCACACTCCAGCACTCATCGAGAGAGAGTTCTGGAAACAACAAAACAACAACACCAACACGTAGCGGTGGCCTCTGACTGACGAGCTCTATCGGCTATGAGCCCGATCTTCTCTGATCAAGGCAGGTCTAGACTGTTGTAATGGCATGTAAGGACAGTCTAACAACAACGGCGGCAACATCGCCGCCACCGCCATTACCACCACCACCACCACCATCGCTAAATGGCTTGAATCAACGTGGCGAGCATTCGGTCGCCTTCCTTGGAGTAACCCAAGGTTGACAAGCAGGCTGGCCAGCCAGCAGCCAGCGACATTATATACAGGGTGTTTGGGGTTTGTTTCGGAGTGAGAGTGAAATTACTACAATTTGTGACACTGGTGTTTTTGCCCGACATAGGATAGGGCATACAATGTGCAATTTCGAGACAACCAGTCCATTCTATACAGAAACTGTCGTCACTGCACACCGTCATGTTTGTGAGAAAATTCTGCTTCCTCTAAAGGATTTATAACGCCGGTCAGAACATGCAACATGGTCGCTCAGAAGAGAATTCGCCAAAAATAAGGTTCTTTATTAGCTTGCACACCAAATACTTCAAAATCATTACTTTACGACCACTCATTCGCTCAAAACTAACATATTTAGGCAAGCGCACATGACGATTTTATGACGATTATTTTGGTACCAAACTTATGGACAACGCGAGCTGTGGTTGCCTGAACGTGTTAGTTTTGAGCGCTGTAAGTGGCCGTAGGGTTATGATTGTATGGTATTTGGCGTGAAAGCTAATAAAGAATTTCATTTTTTGCGAATTCTCTTCTAAGCGACCATTTTGCATCTTCTGCCCGGCCTTATATATTCTTCAGAGGAAACAGAATTTTCTCACGAACGGTGTGCTTAGTTTCCGTATATGAGGACTGGTTGTCTCGCAACAGCACATTTTATGCTCCTATGTCGGGCAAAAACACCAGTGTCACAAGTTGTAGTAATTTCACTTTCACTCCGAAACAAGACTTCTCAGAGACCATGTTCCATTGGAAAAAATATTTGCTTTAACGAGCTCTACAATTCTCGATATTAATAAACAAATATTTCTATACACCCTGTATATTTTTATATGTACACAGACACACTACGACTTCCCGGGGCAACCAAAGCCTCCTGTGAGAAGTTGTATTAGGCTAGACTACTAATGAGATGCTTAGCCACGAACGGTGTCTCAAATGTAGCACTTGAAAAACTGCTCGCTCTGCGGTCGCCAACCACCCATTGCTGGAGGCCCAGGTCTCTGGACGCACCGCCTTTCCTCTGGTTTAGAAGACAAGAGGTCCAGTCTTTCTCCATGCCCGGCTGACTGTCTGCTCATTCGGCAGATGTTTCTTTGATGCATTAATGCTATTCAAACATTTTCGAAACAACTTATCACCAAAGAAAAGAGATTACGTATTACGAATGAATACATTGGCCGATGCAAAGTTACACATGCAGCCCGACCCGAGCAACTCATGACGTCAGCTTTCCAATTGGCGCGCTTTTTAAGCAGGTCTCGTCGTACGAAGATTATTTGTAAGCCAAGACTGAAAAATAATAGCGTCTGCGTAGTTCTACGGGATCGCATGTGGCATTGGACAATCAGACGGGGCAAAATAGACCCTAATTGGTATGACGTAGACGCATGATCTGTATTGCCTATCTATGGACGAATATATAATTTATGTTTGCAATTGAACGAATCAAATGAAAATAAGTATATTTTTGGTCATTACAGTTGAAGCCCGACGAAACATTCAGGGCTTATCAAATCTTCATCGGCTAAAACTAGGCTTTTTCAGTGAACCTCAATAGGCACACTTGAAAACATTTACTGGTATGCGTGATATATATATATATATATATATATATATATATATATATATATATGCTCTTACGCTCGTTCGTTTTAAATAGCTGGATAAACCATAACCTGCAATTCATCTACCAGCCATAGTTGCACGGACCCACTAAACCATCGTTCTCGGCCCTCACTTGGACTTCGGACAGTTCAACCGCACATCTGCAGCTTGAGAAGTGCCGGGCGGGGACCGACCTACAGTCGCCAATGACCCTATGGCTGGAGCGTTGAACTCGGACGGAATCCCCTGTGTGCGCGAACCCACGGGACTCCTAAGACAAGATGGGCGCGGTCCCGACAGAATAATGCTTGTATCATTTAAAAAATAACTGCTAGTAATGTTCTTTCGCTGTGTGCCAGATTACCATGTGTTGCCCCGTTACTTCCGTACCAAACGGTTATATTTTCTATACAAACTCTGTAAGAATGCTTGGGGCCGGTCTGCAGATTACACTCAACAGAAGCTGTAGTGGGCCGTCAGACACGCTAGGAATCTAATACATATATATATATATATATATATATATATATATATATATATATATATATATATATATATATATATATATATATATATATATTTACCTCTCCAATGGAGCGACAATTGTCTCCTGAGAACGTGTGCACTGGGAATATTACTCTATCTCGTATAGAGTGGGTTGGCACCACTTCAGCAGCGTGCCGGAGCGCTCGGCTAAAAGTGTCGTTAATACTGGCATGTCGGGCAGGCCGTCCTGCACTCATGACGCACGACAACCGATGATGGGCTAACTTGTCAACTCGTTGACCACACTTGCATTGGTGAGGAGTTACAAGATCACAGCCGAGCCGAAGTCCTGCCCCGATTCGGGTAGTTTCGTCGTCCAAAAGGGTGCCCAGTGGGGCGCTTGGAAGCGCATGCAGCCAGGCTCCGGATCCCTTAGCTGCGACCGCCCGAAGACGAGCCTTTGCGGCGTCGTCAATGGCGTCCGCGAGTAAGCCTCAATATGCTTTTTCGTGCAACAACGCGCTCCAGTCGTGTTGGCTTCGAGGATTGTCCGGGGCACCACTGCAAATTGTCGTTAACTTCTCTTGAAGGCGTCTTGTGAGGTCCTTGTACTGAACAGCGCCGGCTTCGTCTAGAAGTGCAATGACCTTGTTCTCAGATCGAAGAAGAGAGGAGACTATCGCCGGGCCAGCCGAGATAAGTGGATCCGGGATCCCCAGGCCTCCCTTGGAAATCGGTAGTTGCGCCTGCTTTCGAGCGGGGGGTGCCAGCGAAAGATTAAGGAGGGACTCGAGGGTGTTCAGCGTTAACTCGTTCAATGGACGAAGGTCGTCCAATCGCCCTGTTAGATTCGCTCCTCGAAGAAGGTGGTTGACCCTAGTGGCTGAGAACGACAAACGAAGTAAAAAGAGAGCGTGATGAGCGCCGAGCGGGGTGAGGTTATTAGCGACGTCCTTTAACACGCTTTGCCATTTTTTGAGAACGCGTGGGAGTCCTTGCGGTCGGAGAGGGAGTCCCAGAAGCTCCAGGTCGTAGTCGTGGGTAATCTTACAACCCGGCAATAAAGGTTGGAGGGGACGGAGGTCAGGCGCCTGCGCACTATCACCCGTAACGTAGATCTCGCACTTCTCGGGATTCAGCTCCAAGCCTGAAATCTGGCGAAATTCAAGCACGCGCCGAATATCTTCGGCAACCACGGATGCGTCTACCCCCAGAACGCCATCATCAAGGTACCAAATGTTTAGTGAGCTGTTAAGGGCGTCAACAAGCTCTTTGATGCTCAGGCAAAACAATGGAGGAGCCAGAGGATCGCCCTGTTGCAGTCCCGTGACCGAAGATATGAGATCATCCGGGAGAACCAGGTGAGAAGAGTAACGGTACGCTTGATGAACATGGTGTGCCAACTGGGGGCAGTGCGCCCCGACCGCCTTTAACAAGTGATCCCGTCTTACAGAGTTGAAGGCATTCCTAAAATCCAGCTTTACGAGAACCCCAGGTAGTGAGCGTGAATCGATAAAGGCTCGGGCGGCATGCACGGCGGCCTCGGCCTCGGCCCGGCTTGTGCCGCAAAGCCAAGCTGGTGGGGACCAATCGCCTCGCGGATCCTATCTCTGGTTCTATTACAAGCAATCTTTGCGGCTAGCCTGCGCAGGGTGGAGGAGCACGCAATTGGCCTCACTGACCCGTCTTTCTTCTGTAAGGCAAAATGCCTGGCTCCAAAGATTATAGGTCGCAGTTGAGGTGGAGGGACGCCCCACAAAAGCAAATCTACGATTTTGGACAATGCGGCTGCCAACCGGCCGGCTGTGTCCCCCAATGTCGGAGAGAGTAGGTCTATTAGCAGTCGTGGTCGGATGAAGTCAAGACCCCCGGCGGAGCTTCGGGCAAAACTCTTGACTGCGGCAATAACTTCTTCTCCCGAAGTGGTACATGGAAGCGGAATCCCGGGGAGGTCTGGCCAGTCCAGGTCTGGTGGGGCCGGGGGGTGCTTATTGCGAAGGGCTGCCAGGTGATCTGTGCCGGGAGCCAGTACGTCCGACGATCCAATCAACCTAGCTGCCCCTGAAACGTCACCCTCAGTTAGCTTAAGAATAGTCTGGCGGACACGGTCATTCTTAAAAGTGCGGTTTTTCTTAGTGACCGGGGCTACGACATCGGCTAGCCGCAATCCATTGGAGAATTCCCGCAAATTATGACGAATAATGACGGAGAGTGATTGCGTATCGTTGCGGGAGAGAGGAAGCCGAAGAACCACTGGCACGAACGAGAAAAGCGTATACCACGCTTGTTATTATCGGCTATGACTCCCGAAAGAACATTTGCCAATGCCTCCGTTACCTGTTTCCTTACGGAATTTTGGAACAATTCTTAACAGTCTTGACCTCTTTGCTACACCCTGGATATCTTCGATGATGCGGGCGGTCTGTTGTGCGTTGTTATCGATCGGCGTGGAGGAAGTTGCGAATGAGCTGAGTGAGGCTGATGGATGCTTGGCTGCTATATGCCTCGTAAGCCCTCTTCTTGTGTACTGTCCGTTGCATAGGGGGCATGCTGTTTGCTGTGAGTGTGTCGTCGACCCAGTTGATCCGCCGCTAGATATGTTGTTGGGGTCGTGCTGCATCATTATTGCATTATTCGTTTACGGCCTCTCTAACATTGGCAAAAGCTGCAGGAGGGGTTCTAAAGCCTGCACTAAAGCCCTAAGCTTGCCCAACAGGTCTGATCCGCCTCCTGACACGACTTGCGACAAATGAGTCGCAGCGTCGGCCAAGACACGGATAGGCCGCGCGGATTTGGGTGCTCGGCGGGCTGTGGCGCAGTTTAGTCGTCGCCGTGGGAACAAACGTCTCCCTGTTGGCGTAAGGTCTCCCTGTACGCTTCTTTAGCTTCTTGGCGGGGAGTGGCCTTGGAGCAGGCAGCAGCAGCTGCGGGTCAGGGTTCTCGGGAGACTGAGAAATTCCGCGAACCACGTTGGCGAACGTTGGTTGCCCCCTTGGATGTTGCTGTGACGTGTCTGATTGGGGCGTGGGGCTTGGTCGACCATCGGTGATCTCAGCTGCTGGGTGCGTTACCCGAACCTATTGCAGAGTTCTGGCTTCGAGAAATAGCCTGTTCCTTTCTCTGAGATAGGCTAAGCGGGGGCACGAAGGCGACCCGGACGGGTGAGCGCCCCGACAGTTGATACACCGCGCCTGATTAGTACAGTCTGCAGCAAGATGACCTGAGGTGCCGCACTTTTTGCAAACTTGCTGTTGTGTACACCGTTCCGCGAAGTGCCCAGGCCGTAGGCATTTGTGGCAGAGCCTAGGCTGGTGAGATTCAAGCACGACCTGGTGTGATTGAAATCCCAAAAATAATGATGTTGGGGGTTGTCGGGTAAACGAAAGGATCACTTTACCCATAGGGACCCTAGCACCGCCGTGCAACCGCGTAAGTCGTTTCACCTGACTGACCCCAAGCGGTGCTAGTTCCTTTAAAATTTCGTTCTCTGTTAGGCAGGTTGGAACTCTCTGAATGGTTGCTCGAAACGACGATAATGATGGACAGTGGACAGACACCGAAAAGTCTCCAAGATTTGTGATTGGCAACAGCTTCTGAGTCGATGCTACGTCAGGGAGCCACACTATAATCGACTTTCGGTCCCCGGATATCTTGGACTTGGATGACAAGGCGAAGATGTGCTTGTATATAGTTAGCAGCGAGCCCTCGGGGAATTCTGTTTCAGTGCACTCCGTCGTCTCCTTTCGTCGAATGATTACTTTGAACGCACCTACCGAACCCGTCGATAAATCTTCCTTAAGTTTTTCTAGGTCTCGTTGTTCTCTTGAGAGGGTCTTTTTCTCCCTTCGGGATGTGACGGTCACGAATCCATCATTTTGTGTGTTCTCCTGAGTGTCGGCTTCGCTTTCTGGTGGCGAAGCTGGCTTCCTTCGCTTAGCGCCAACGCTTGGTTGGTATGCTGAGGTGGTTTCACATGGTACATCTGTGTCCATCGTCGGGGCAGATCCAATATTCTCAGTCGTTCCCGTTGGTGGATGCTCGTTAGACGCCGACGCGGATGATGCGCACTGCCGTAGGCGAGCTATGTCCAGGGATTGGTGGAGGCGAAGGCCCTCCCGAACTGCCGGGCGGCATCTTAGCGGCTTTCCGTTGAACGTTATCTCGTAGTGACCGACCAAATGGGTAGCTGAGTTATATTACAACTACGTGGTTCGCTCCCACTAGCGTAAAAAAAAAAAGTACACTGCGGGATTCGAACTGGGGTCGTTTGGCTGACGAATCCTTGCGCGACCGCCTAGGCTACGCTGTTTGTTGCCACCACAGCACGGCTTAGCATCTAGCCTGCGCCGCCGGTTGTAGCCACATGTAAACAAAGATGATCTGTACGTTTGTCAATAGAACGGACACGAATAGCCCTGCGCACTAGAAAAGATTATAACTCTTGGGCACGCTTAGGGCCAATAAAACACTTCAGGATGCACAGCACTGAAAACTCGGCTACACAGGCAATCTCTGTGGTAGAGATCACTGTAGATAAGGCGCTTGAACTTATTAAATGCCACCAATTTACAAGAGCGAATCGCACGTATGTCCGCTCTCAGCGAATCGAACGCGAGAAAAAAAAACCTCTAATACTTTGGATACTAACCACGTTGGAGCTCATGCACTGGATCTCGGCTAACCCCACCGTGTAGTAATCATCATTTGAGTCCTCTCGAAGTTCAAGACTATCATTCGAATTGCTTAATAGGTCCCGGATATTTTCGTTATAGATCACCACAACCACGTCTCCACCGATCTCAGCGCGTTAGAGGAGGCATTCAGATGACTGTAATGCGGACGTGACGTATTGCATGTTGTGACCGTTAGAACAGTAGCGGAAGGAGTTGTTTGGCCGTCTATTTTTCACCTCTCCTTCGTCTTCCTGCGTTTTCGCTTTAGCCCTCTTCCTCGATTTAGGCCCTCATGACGCGGCGCGACGAATCGCAACGCCAACCAGCACCAAGACCAAAGGTTGTTTAGTTACTGACGATGGCTGATTCTTCGGCATGGCCCTGAACGATGCGCTGACTAAAGCTGCGAAAAGCAAGGCCCAGATTGGAAGGCCTAGCAAGAAGAACATGACGAGACGCGGACTCGAATGGGGGCGTCCACTGCAATGCGTCAAACAAGGACGTCTTTCATCCTCGCGTCATCAGGCAGATGTGTAGAGAACTATCGCACATGGCGTGCACATACATGCACATATATGCACCCACAACGACACAGTTTACAGAAACTCCGGTACACAACGCCACTTGCAGAAGGTGTGCAAAAATCCGTTATACAGGAAACAAAAATGGCTTAGGTAGCAACTTCGTCTGACAGCTCCGGGTATCGAAACGGCTCATCGGAATATTTTCACGATGACAATGCTGGCTCTTCAAAATGACACGTATACCTGCGTTGACGCACCCGCAATTTGGCAACCGAAAATCGAAACAGTGCTACAGGGTAGAAGAGAAAATACATTAGGAATCGTCTAGTAAAAATGCAAAGGGGTTTCTCCTTTTGGCATCCTCGCTCTCATAGAGACGTGGATAATGAAGCCCGCGTATATTATCGGTCTGTATAGACCGACTCTCTTGCAAAAACAGAAGCTGGCAGAGTAAGCTAGCGATGGCGTGTCAGTCTTATAAAAGTCGTTGAGCTAGCGCGGTCAAACTAGATCACGACTGTCCCAAAGTCATAGCAGGTGATTTTTACACAAGATTGGATGAGCCCGGTTCTGCCCGCGCTAAGTTAATTGTTAAGACGCTCACTCACGTTAGCTGTTAGATTGCCAACGACAAGGAGCAGGCAACCTTTGATAACTACATGAGATATATATCGATGCATTAGCAACTAATAACCTACTAAAATGACATTCACCCCGATCATGTTAGATTACTGGCGGATAGGAAACCACTACAAAAAACGGTTAGATTTTTTGTAAATAGCACGTCTCTGGAAGACTGGATATCAGAGTCTCATACTATCCGACGGTAGCGCCAAGAAGCCGGCCGCTTCACAGGCGGCTTAATGCACAGCATTTACTAGACCTCGTAGCACATTTGTTCTCTATCAATCCAAATCCCGACGTAAACCTGCCCGACGAGCCCAGGTCTTTGGTAGTCTACTAGCAGGAACCTATATAGGCTCCTGGCCGCCATTCTACGATTTGGCGCCAAGTCATGCCCAACTTAACCGAATATCATCACCGCATACCTCCGAGATATGTTTGCTTCCGCTGACACTGTTTCCAAAAGCATGTCTATGCTCTATGTTACATACGATGCGGGCAAACGTTTTCTTCAGGAACAATAGCTTGGTGCGGAACAAAAGTAACAAACTGCTTACGGATGTCCCTAACAGGAATGGCCTTCAGAACCTTCAGCTTCAGATATCACGGAGAAGCATCATGAATAAAAGCATCTATCAGACCCAAAAGCAGTACGACTTCCGCCGACCGAGATCCACTTTAGACGCCCGCAGTTTCCTACTGGGCGATGTTCAGCCAGCTTTGGAGCTCCGAGACCTGTCCGTTCATGCAGTATTCGTAGATATCTGGGTGACGTTTGGCATCGTGAGATGGAGTCTTACCTCTCTTGTGCTCAATGCACCTCGCGTTTGGCCTGGTTATGACGGAATCAAACGCTGCCATCATTCCGTCCACCCCTCTTCCGATGCCATCATGTGCGCCACCACCTTCTCCAGACGGAAGCCGCGCACCGCTGACGTGGCAGTAGCCCTGTACAACAAACGGTCTAAGTCTTCCGAAGGACAGAAAGCACACGTATTCCACTTTTCCCTCCGGGTGCTGACCATGTGAGACTGGAATTGCCCGTGGCCAGTGAGCACCTGGATGGCGTAGTATACGAGTTCTCCGTGGCCCTAAGGGACGATAGTTTATATATGCAGTTGTATATAAGCGTTGGGGTGTTTACTCATCGGTGCAGGTACGTTACGATGCCCTGGTAGAACTAGGTACAACGAGTACATATGTAGATACAACGAAAAGCTGTACATAGTTAGCAATCTGATTTTTTTCTATGTTGTTAATAAGCTTTTATATTGCAGAAGATGTTTTTTTTAGTAACGCTGTATTGAATAATATAATGTAGGCAAGCTAATATAAATAATTTGAGTTAAATATTATTGGCACGTAGGAACGTGCGTTTTCTAACACATCCCTATTTGTGTGTTGAAATGCAGGAAATAATCAATCAATCAACATCACTCAATTTTTGTTCCCTATTTCAGGCGTACAATGATTCTCCGAGGCCGGCTCAGCGGCATTATTTGGAGTGTGTTGCCCAGCGTTCTTTTCAGGAGCGCGGATAAAACTCGTCAGGCCAATCAAGAAGCGATGCGGTCTGCTGATTGCCCGCGTGCTGCGGCAGAAAAACCGGGCAGAGCCACCAGCTGCGGCAACGAACTGGTTTAGTTGGCACGCGTTGGCCCTCCACGGGGGCACGTCGTCAAATTACCTGAATTGAGGCAAAATTGAAGGAAAGCCACCAAAATCCAAAAACAAAAGGAATGAGAAGAGGGAGCAATAGAACAGAAACGGGAACAGACAGAAAGAAAAAGGCATACTTGCAGCGTGATTCTCTCCCCGATCACGTTGTTGTTAACACGGCACGTCCCCTTTATCGACGGTTCATTAGACATGACATAGCAGTTCGAGAGTCGATGATCGAGACGCTCGAGTGGAGCATTCGACCGAAAGAACATAGTCAAAATTGACGAATGGATGAGAGATTGAGGGCGTACGATACAAAATACGATAACCTCACTAACAAGCAAAGACAGCCAGGCCGCCAGCCACTCAGGCTCAAGGACTGCGCGGCTCGGGGTTCGAAGTCGCGCCACAGTTCTGCACTTGGGCCATCATGAGCTCAAAGGCCGAATGGGAGAAAACTTTGCTGGACTTCCTATTACGTCGTGGTACTTGAAACGCGAAGCGATCGGCACCGTTGGTTCACTCTACGACTACTGCTACTGACTGCCTTGAAACAATTATGGATCTCTGAAACAAATATGGAGGCGATGCTAAACGGTCGAAGATATCTTGCTCGAGCTGAGTTATTCGGCTCTCTTACCGGCCTGGCTTGCATATCCTCTTTAGGCAAAGGGCTCCCATGTACTTGTTCTGCTCTCTTAATAGAGTTATATATCTTTAACCTGTGTACTGCATAGGTGGGCATGCACCGTACATGCCAAGCAAACATAGCGTCAACATACTATTTCATGACTAGTTTCTATTGCAACATAGGGAATCATTTTCAACTAATCTAAATACGTATGAAGTCACTATTCCTCACATTCGGCCGATAGATGTACCTGCTAAACGGCGCGTACCTTAACTGGCTCTTAACTAAATTGGGGCATTACCATAGTTGTCTTGACGATCGCGTTTGAAACGAAGGGGCCGGTTTTACCGCTTAACGACCAGCCCCTTGGCAAACGTGGCCGACCGCTTGAATGCTGCTATTAGAGATCGTCTTACCGGTCGTTTCGTTTACGTTCCTATCTTTTGTATATTATTATTATTATTATTATTATTATTATTATTATTATTATTATTATCAACTCAGGTTGAGTAGCGAGTATAACATCACGGGTGATCTACATATGGATATGCATATATAAATAAGCTAAAAGGGCCCCAAACTGACGGGCTAATTGATTTAAAGATTGCACAAGGTTGCATTTTGCGGCATGGTCTCTTCCGCATGACTCTGCGGTGAACTGCAGAGTTCACCGCAGCGGCGGCATACACAAGTCTCACATGGTTCGTGGAATTTAGCCTGTTGACATAAAATGTGATGAAAGCCGTGTAGTGCAAATCGTGTTATAACGTGCCTATTGATACGCTCTGGCCCCTTCCGCTCGGCATTTCTCATCGCTCCGGTAGTGAAGAGTTTCGTGTCGACTTCGGAAAATTTCGCCTCCCATTTTTCAATGCAGTCGTTAAAGACTGTGGTGTGAAGGAGGTTATAACGGCGCTTTAGATCTTCTATAAAAAGTAGACTTCTATAAAAGGTCTGCTAATAGGAAGACGAGGCGGTTGCGCGTTGACGTTTAGAGTCCCAGAGTCCGTTTCAAGAAAGCTGCTTTCATCTGATTCAGCTGGTCGAGGTTTCTGGGAGTCAGATGCACCCATATTAACTCCACTCCATATGAAGCCACGGGGGCGATCTTCAGGTGGAAGAGGCGAATGGCTGTCGCAAGGGACAGGCGGTGCAAGCTCCTGATGGAAGATGCCGCTATAAGGGCTTTCCTGCATCTCTCCATAACATGCACCGAGAACCCTATCCCATTCGACGGCATCATTAGTCCAAGATAAGGGAACTTATTCACGTAGGCGAGAGAAAAGCTGCCGATTTGGAGAGAGTCGTCTCGCGCGACCCTGCCCCCTCTACGGAACTTTAGTGCCTCCGTCTAACCAAGGTTAATTGTTAACCCCAACTCTGTGACGGCTGTGTTGACCCTGGGTAGCGCCTGTTGGACCTGGAAACGGCTACTTCCATAGATAGCTAAGTCGTCAGCGTATATCAAAACCTTAACGAGATCTCTATACCCCCGAATTCGTTTTGGCAGGTCCTTCAAAATAGCAGAAAAGAGATTATTATTATTATTATTATTATTATTATTATTATTATTATTATTATTATTATTATTATTATTATTATTTATCATTCAGTTATTACAATTGTGAGGTATGAACGTTTATGCCAGGTTTATCCTGCTCCGGTCGCTTTCTATCAATTCATGGCGCCTATGATGGAAGCCACATTTCCTCTACAAACGGCCAAAGACATCATCTGTCTCAAAAACATGGCCTCGCGTCGATCGCCCGTAACTTCTGCTATGCGTTTTCCGATGTCTTTTAGGATTTTTGCTGTACCTGAGCTGATGGGGCCAAGCGTCTCTAATGTAATTGGTACAAAGTGGTAGCTTCTAGATAGCTCGAGATACTTCCTTCGTTTTTCAGAATCCGCGCGCTCGGCTACCCATCCCGACTCAACGGCGCTGTGGTGTAAATACGATAAGGCCGCCGTGCATGAAACCGTTACATCCCATACAAGGCTTTTTCCGTGTGACCACAACGGGATGATGACCCCGTCAGGCCGCAGCTCACTACTGCCATTAAGGCCATTCGGCTCCGGTGTAGATGGTATCCCTGCCCTTCTAAGAGCTCTTCTAACTATGGCGTTAAGTTCAGCGTGTCTTGTAATTCTGCCGGAACTTTTCAGACAGCTTAACGGGTGTAACCCGTCAGAGTCAACAGGTTGGCCGCATCGCAGACATGAGAAGGGCTGGCAGACGGGGGCGTCTATTCTAAGGGCTGACACCATGCGGAAAGAGTTTGGGTCCAGCATGGTGCCAAGCTGACAGGAGGGCAGCGCTTGAAGCCAGCCCCCGCTGAAGGGATGTTGAGCCGCTAGAAAGACGGCACGCTCTCTTGCTGATGTTAGGCTATCTGTTATATCTCGTGCGGACTTCTTAGAATTATTATTATTATTATTATTATTATTATTATTATTATTATTATTATTATTATTATTATTATTATTATTATTATTATTATTATTATTCGAGAACCACCTTTCCGAAATTGTGATAATTGCCGCCTTCTTAATATCGTAATCCCCCACAAGAAAACGTTTAGTATTTCTTCAAAATAAAAGTAGCTTTGCACTTGAAAGTAGTCAACTCGACTAAAATTATTTTTTCATTGCTACTCACGGATCAAGCAACAAGTAACGTTGATCTTGACTGATATCGCAAGTGTATGTTGTTTTAATATTTTGGTCCTACAGCTCACTAAAAATTGACACTTGTGTGTGCCTCTAGTTCAAATATTTTCATTAGTAAAATATATGTACACATACACAAGTAGTTCAACAAGTTCTTAAAATGAAAACCAAGAATTTTCCAAATCTTGTTTTTAATTTTTTCTTATTTGATATACTCCCCGAAAAGCTCAATACACCTTTCCCACCGAGATTTCAGAGCATTTATACCTCTTGAGCAGAATTCCGCGTCTTTAGACTGAAAATAGGCATTGACAGCAGCCTTAACCTCTTCATTGCTGGAAAGACGCTTTCTACCGAGACTATTCTTCAAATGTTCGAAGAGGAAATAATCGGAGGGGGCCAGGACTGGAGAATAGGAAGGTTGTTCAATAAGTTCGAAACAGGTGCACACCATCGGGAGTATAGTGATGGACCCAGCTTTCATCGACGGTCACGAATCTGCGCCAAAGATCCTACGGATTTTTCGACATCTTGGCCAAATTTCGCTGCGAAGCGGAAACACGCGCGTCTTTTTGGCCTTGGTTAAGCAAATGCGGTACCCGTGAGCTTTTTCATCCTCAAGTTCTCGTGCAGGATGAAATGTACACTACACAAACTGATCCCCAAGGCCTCCGCTATCTCCCTAATGTTCACTCGCTTATCTGTGGCAACGATTTTCCGCACTTTTTCCACGTTTTCCTCATCAGTTGCCGTTTTTGGGCGTCCTGAACGTAGTTCATCCTCGGTGCTCCTGCGACCTCTTTTTAACTCATTAATCCAGTTGGAAACAGTGGCAAAACATGGCGCAGAGTCACCGTACACCTCGTCTTACTCAGTTTTCACTTGGATCGCATTCAACTTTTTACTTGGGTCGCAAAAGTCAACTGCCAAACAACTTTCTTCTTTAAATCAGTCACTAAAATATGTTAACTGCACAAATCTGGCCTCATAAAAAATGGTGTGATGTGTACACAAAATAGAGCCTGAACAATAAAGACCAGGTAACTAGGAATTATACAGCTAAATAAAAACAGAAAGCATTAACGTATTACTAATAATTAACCCAATGTTGCCATTTTGTCAGCCTACTCTCATCAATAATTATATATTGCATTTTAAATCTTCTAAAACTTTCGTTTTTCCCATCATGACAATTCTTTCTTTGTCTAGCTAAGCCTGAATTTTTCGTGCCAGTAATTTGATATGTCGAAGTAAATGCGCAGACGAAAAATAAATGCAGAAACTCGATATTACTTTCTATGTTCTTTACCAGTCTTTTAAACCAAAAAAGGTGCTATTATTTGTTTATACTATTCCATAATATATTTTCGGACTTTTATCATGCCTTTGATTATATCAAATTTGTATTATATATTTTGTTATATTTTTATTAGAAATTATCTATTACCTAGTTAAATAGTTTCATAGCCCTTGGACTCGAGAAATCGTGTTTTCAAATTGAAAAGGAGAAAATCCGCTCAGTGTGATGCTTGTTCTCTGCGACAGTGGCCATGAATATTCCAATCAGGCTCTCCTGAAACCATCGTCAATAACTTATTTAGAGTTCTTTTAAGGTAATGACATGACATCATATTCTACACTCTATTTCTCTTATTTGTGTACTTACGTGTTTTGTCTCTACTAGTGAATATTTTGCGGTGTAACTTCAAAGGTATATTGTCATGGTTAACAGAGAAAATGTAGAACTGCTGTAGATCATGGAAACAAATTAAGTAGAGTGTTGCTCTCCTGACACTCATTCTTTCTTGCAGTAGCTCTAGTAATATGAATATCGGCTCATTAACAAGGCTTTACTTGCAAAATCATACATATGATGTTGTTAATTCCTCAGGTCATCACTGAATATTTCGAAAATCGCTGGCTGTTCAGCCACATTGGCAATCGAAATTCCTGACATCCTGTTTATATACAGACTCGCCGAAATTACTCGCCCCGTTATATGAGACAACGACGTTCTAATAGGGTAGACATTCCTAGAATTACAAATGTCAAACTAAACTATATATATATAATTTATTTTGACATCCGTGATTCCAGGAATCTCTACTCCTACGTCGTTTATGTGATTTACTTTCGTTGCCTTCACAATTTCTTTCACAATCTCAGCCAGCTAGAGTTTTGCAAATATCTTCTTTAATCAGCTGCAGAGAAAGGCTAGTACCTACCTACATACGTATTTGTTTGCTATAATTTTTTTTTCTAAGTTAATATTTTAATAAACCAACCAAGAAGAAAACAACCTATGTTTGTGTGTTATGATATAGCAACTGGGAAAATTAAAACATATTGCGCCTGGCCGTGGCGCGCCAATAAGGCAATGTATCGATACAGCGTTGACCAGCACTACAGTTAGCTAAAACATTGCTGTTAATACATAGCTGTGCAAGTTTAGCACGTAGGAAATTTAGTTCAAACTATATACGTATGGCGTTTAACAGTGAGTAAGTTTTGACATACTCGTATGCGCACGACTGCAACATTTAGTACTCTTTATGTGTACCTGATACAGACGTGTCGCATCATTCGACGTAGTCGAAAAGACGTTAGATGAATGGGCTATATTGGTGTTTGCCTCTACATTGATTTCTTTTTAAGATCAAGTGCAGTGTGTACTTCTAAATCGTTAATGTCAGTAGGTTGTGCGTATTCCAATGAAGTGGGCTCCCTTCTACTGTTGGTTAGCAGGAAGCAAATTAGTCTGTGTTTTGAAGCAACTCCGATGAAAAATGGCCCACGTAATAAGCAAACTTCCTAAGGATGGATCTGACTTAGTAATTCTTGTGGGGACTCACGCCTACCTCAGACCTGACATGCCATTTCGGTCGGCTTCTAGCTTACATCAACTGTGGAAATAGACTCATTGTTGTGTAGATTTTACAAAAAAAAAACACTACAATTACTTATTATCAATTATGCACTTAACTGTAATTTGTACATTGTCGCCTGTGCCTCTCTATACATTGTGCTCCTACCGCTTCTGCCTACAGAGATATGCTACCAACTTTCTTGCAGTGGAATGAGCAGCACTCAAGCATAAATCGCTCACAACTACTATTGTCGACGACAACGCGTTACCGAACTACTTCAAGATGCTTGCGGCTAAAGTTGCCGTAAACATGCTAAGGGAAATATGCAGGAGCCACGCTTTATAAGAAATGACAAAATAATTATTGTAGAAATTGAATTGGAAGAAGACAGATCATCCTGCTCTCGCTATCAGCGATAGTGGAGATCAAGGTATCAGCTCAATAAGCGGTAGCCGTGCCTGATCGCACTTGAGAAATCCGGGTAACTGAAGTAGAACTGAAGTAGATCAAAGCCCAAAACTTGCTGACTGTATGATGCGGTTGTGGACACCCAACAGGTAATGCTTCAGTTGGAGACACGCCTGTAGTTAAAGCTCCATTGGGTATATCTTGACCCTATGATATATGCGCTTTAGTCTGAATCATTTTGCTGGAGACTGTAACAGTCTAGCAGTGCCACTATGCGCACTTGTACTTTTTTTTTGTATATTACATTATGTTTGTGGGACACATATTACAAAAGATTAGCTAAGCCAGTGTGTCTAGCGGGTATGTATTGTGACTATCACGTGTCCGCCTCGTCTAGGCTAGGCCGAGACCACTTCAGAAGTGTGCCCTGAACGGAGGCCGCGTTTCCACGTTGATGTCAAGATCCAGACGTTAACGGTGTGTACAAAGGGCAGGGATGTAATCAGTACTAGCTAATGACTAGCACTTACTGGAAATTCCTCGTTTAAGGGGCACAATTGCAATCCTTTGTACTTGTGGGGCACAATTGCAATCCTTTGTACTTGTGGGGCACATCTAAGCGTCTAACAAATGTTCAAACGCAGCTGGCATTCACTAGTGAAGCCTGGATTAATCGTCGCGGATGTAGTGGAAAAGTCGCACAAATAGGTGCTAGAGAAGAGGTTCGGTAAGTTGGAAACCCTGTTGGATTGTCGTCATTGTGCTCACTAAGACGTGACTTACCGACGGCCAGACATGGAATAATTCGCGGGTAACATGTGGCAAATTGTCTAAGAGTAAAAACGGAAACGCCGGCGAGTCATCCTGCTTTAAAGCAAGCTTGCGTGGTGACTACCATTTATAAAGGCGATAATAACGTGGTGTTCACATACATTGCAATGCATGTAGTGGCAATGTATTGTAGTTCTTCAGACAGAGTCTATGCCATCTTTATTAGAAGAGTTCTGTGCCTTGACCTAGTGGACCGTCAGAAGGGAACTGTCTTCTGCGAAGATCGTAGATGTTCTCTTGACAAGCCAGCTTATAAGAGGACGACATTGCTACAAGGACGACATCAACGCATCGGCGGCCCCCAGTATGATAATTGTATCTAACACCGACAAGACAATTCATAGCTTTTCAAGGGCTATCTACACTAGATACATTTGCCGCTAATGCGGCGCTGAGCGAGATAATACACTGTGAAATGAGAAAAAGCGCTTTTGTCTTTGGTACAAAGTGGCATAGCCCAGTAGCTATGAAAATCTTCACCCAGTTAAGAAGTACGTCTGAAGTCTTCACCCAGTTAAGAAGCACGTCTCGTTGACGGCAGCAACCAGGTCTCATACTAGACCTGGTGCGTCTGATAAGGGGATGCAAAAAATCCTTCCTATACCCTTGAATATTGATAGGTGAGAACTATGCGCCAACTATACGCAAGTCACTTATGAGAAGCATTTGTTCCAGGCAAAACCAAAATAATATCTAAATTTGGTACTTCTAAAAATGCAAAATGAGTAGAAGTTATATGAGTCAGGCTTATGTATTGGCAGAAGACGATCTCGAAATGAAGCCTGTTTTTGTGAGTGCATCTAAGAAGGTTATCAAGTGCTAAACCGGCATACACAGAAGCAAAGCAGAACAAAGCTCTTCAAGACGTTTGTTTCGCGTTCTCACTTTGCAACAATTTGCAACACAGTTCAAAAATGTGTTCCCGAATAACTTCTGAACGAGCGTTACCCGCGCACGATTAGAATTGTTCCAACAGCTTAGTGAATCTAATTTAGCAGACACAATTGTCCATGAGACATCGGATTGTGGACCACATTGAGTACCTTTCCCGGCAGGCGCTTCTTTGTCTTAAACCCGGCTCTACAGCCCATTACAACGAAGTGTTTCAGACGTCATCTCTGTGCGAATACTGAGATTCAAGTCTTCTTCATCGGACATTTAAAAGCTGTGAGTGGTTAATCAGAAGAACAATAGGAATATAGAAGACGGCGATCGACGATGACTTCGTGTGCCATTTCTCTAAACTTTGTTGAAAGGACTCCACGCAACAAGCAATAAGAGTTTGTGCACTTGCTAGAATCTTGGTTATATTTAACGGCTCCCGCACGCCATATTACAAGAGAAAAAAGTTGTGCTGGATGACGGGACCTCTGAACATGACCCGATTATACAGAACGCTGGGTCAAGACGACAATCACTTTACATATAGAAACATGTAGACTTGCCACCTTATAGAAGTGTGTACATCGCAGCTCCTTCAAGATAAATTGTAGTATTACAAAAGCTATACCATTTCGTAAAGAAGGAGGCTGGCTAGAAATTATGAATTGTGTTTAAGTTCGGGAGCAATTGACTATTTTCAGCACTTACCGTTCTAAGGTGTAATCTTTATGAACAACCTTTGAAAGATACATATAATAGAACATACAGCCAGACGGATAGAATAGATGTGCGATTCTTTGGCTACACGCTAGACAATCGTAGTATTGATTATTTCAATTATTGCGATACAGAGGTGAGACGACGAATCCTTGACAATGCAACAACAGAATAACACATTTACAAATACACATGGGAATTTGGCTTAATCTTTTATATGCACAGCGAACATAAATACACGTACTCGCAAAGGCTATTAAGCCGGCACCTTATAAGCTCTTCATAAACGCAGCCTTTTTACCTTAAGATAGCCCCTACCGCAGTGTACTGTGTGCAGGTTATATGGCCTTTCCTCAAGAGAACCAACCGTGCGATTTTTTATCAGGTTAAGACTAACTTCCTGAAACCTGCCGTTCACTGCAGTAGCCACAATCGACTTGTTTAATCTAAAGCGTAAACTAAATTCTGGTTGATAAAACAACAACTGCCACGACTCAATATTTGTCTAATTGGAACGGTGAAGACCAATAAAGGATTATGAGGACAACCTTATGCACCTTATGCATGAAGTGTCTATTAATGATTATGTTCAATTACAGTAAAATAAACAGACTGAAAAACAAGATAACACACCTTAATATGCGTACACATAAAGCATAATCATTGTTTTGTGTTTTTTTTTATTTCGTTTTTATCTATGATTAGGTGTCTAATTTTCGCTAAATCGCAGCGATATGAAACATTGGCATTCCTGTGGAGCCATTGTTCAGCTCCCCGTAAAAAGAAACAGAAGCCGCCCACACTGTTTCGTTTATATGCGCTGTAAACGTCACTGGCGTGCAGTGAACCGGAAACTCGCCAATATAGATTGGGAAAGAGTTAACAAAATCAAACGGTTGGCCGCAGCAACTAGACGAAAAAAAATATTTTGCAGAGTGTGTTAGGGGCGGGGATAAAGGTGAGAAAAATCTCTACAGGGATAACAATTTGTTATTATTCGTTTTGCTTTTTAAACACTTATAGCATTGGCAGCAGCAGCCAACTCTTATGCCGCAATTAGCCCTGAGCCCCAACACACGCGAAGAGGTCGACGTTTTTTACGCTTAATTCACGACAAAGTGAGTGACGGTGACGCTATTTTGCGAGACGGTTCCCGACATCACTTTGTTTTCAAACGCTTTGAGCTTTTGAACCAAATCAAGAAAATTACCATCTGTCACTCGTGCGTGTGTCCCCGTGGAATTCTATCAAAGGCCACTTCCACGTGTTTGTTCGCTTCTGTTGCAGGTCGACGTAATGACAGGCGGCTGACTGAAGTAAATTACACTTAGCACAGTTGTAGTCGACAGATTGACATAGTGCAGCGACGCAGTTTCGCCGACGAGACGGCGTTAGAGGTGGCCTGGCCTAACGTTGGACGCCCACAAACATAATGCATTCATGCGGGCCGGGCTCCTTCTGTCGTCGTGTCGTGCGTACGGACAACCTCATGAAAAGTGGTATGCTAAGGCTTCAATTGTGTGGTGGCGCAGCGCTAGGCGCATTGCATGTTCGCTATTTCCTTAGAAAACCGGCCTACGGCAATGTATGTTAGCTCTTGCATTATCATTAACAACAACAACGGACCCTTGGTCGGATGATTAAATGAACATTGGCAGGCAACGTCGTAGCTAAAAAAAAAAACATTGCGAAACGAGGAGCCTTAAATGGGTTGGCAGCCTGCAAACGCCTTGCAGTGCTTGCAAACGGCAAACAGCAAATTCTACCTAAAGCGGAAGTTAACCTGATTGTTTGGTCTAACCGAAAAAACGTAAATTATATACAACCCAAAAGCGCCTGGTTGTCGTGCCTGCCAACTGGCTGTGGCAGATTTTGCGACTTCTTTGACTTTGGCGATAAATAAAGTATATAGGAAATATTAAGCTAATTGACCGCATTTACAATTTTCAAGCTAGTTCCCTACATTATATTATTTTATAACAATGTTATAAGCACGGCATTTAAAATTAATATTTACTCTCCAATTTAGTTATAAGTTCCTTTCCTTTGCATTCTCATTTAAATTGATATTTTTTTATAAAACCAGGTTAGCCTGTCTTAAATCCTGGTTGAAGATAGTTTAGAAAGACAATTAGCTTTTTTTAATGATCCGCCACGAATAGGGGGACCGCAGCGTTCGATGTTTAACTATTTTTGTACACACTTAATATCGCCGTCAAAAAACTGCCCTTATCAATCTAAAATTAATTACGTTCATCTTCGTTACCTCGGGTTATATACCCTGTCCTTGCCTGTCTGTTTTTTAAACCAGAGGCCAGAAACAATTTATCATTGTTACCGAGTGTGCATTCAGCAAATGGTGGTGATGCTAGGTTATGCTCCTATAAGGCTCTGCGCGTAAACATGGAGTATTCCACGTCGTCGACATCGCCAATTCCCGATCTGTACCAAAATTATCAGACGTGAGAGCCGGAGTCAGATAGTACGTGATCTTTTCGTGCTAGCATCGATATCACCCTGTGAGTTTCGGGATCATCGGATTCGTTCCGTTATGACCCACTCAGCCAGCCATTTTGCTAGGCTTGTCTTGCATTGTCCCGGCGTAGTTTTTTTCGGAATGCCTTGTCCCACGGTACGAAGATGCTCATTTCAATTCGTTAGGTCCGAGGTGCTACCCGGGCAATTTTAAGAACAGCGTCTATAAACTTCGTTCGACATTGGAGACCTGGATATTTTCAGTACTGCTTACTATGCTTACTAGCTATCATCACCTGATCTGTTCGAATACTAACTTTTACGTGGAGTGCACATAGTGCATCTGTCGACTGTTCTCAAGCGTATACGAAGCCTCATGTATCTGCCTGCCTGCCTGGACCTTACGTACTGTTCCTGCACGACCTCTTTGAATGTTATGCCAAGAGCGGCTGACAAGAGGGCCAATGTACATGGATACTCAATACAAATGAAATAAATGTGATGATGATAAAGCATTCCTTGCGGCGCGTCAACTGCGCTGCATAAAACACCCTCTTTGCAAAGTTGGGTTAGGTAAAAAGATCTACGATTTCTCACTTTAGGATGACACTGAGGAGAATCGTTATTCACTCAGTACGTATGTGAGATGCCGATACAAAAGATCATTAAGGAGAATAGTGAGAAGAGGTATCAAACCTATTGATAACTGCGAGGGTTCCTGGGTGAATAATTTTCAGACTCTCTGAGATCCTAATGTCACTAGCGCCGACAGGACTGTATTTGGCCACCGAGGACAAAACTCCGGCAGAGCAATATAACTGCTACGTTTTAGGCTAAAACATGTATTATATCGCCACTCTAATAGCAAAGTCACCCATGCTGTATTTTCATTGGTACACAGCATCTCCTCAACATACTGCCTCACACACAAGTTTTGAAATAAAAAAAGCAATTTTTAACTTTTCACATGGGAGTTTAGCTACGAACGTCATAGCGACTAAGAATGGCTACCACTGCCTCAAAAGGTCCATAACCCAAATAATCGGGTTTGCCTAGAGGGTGCTAAAGGGGATCGGTCTTAGAACAAGAGTACTTCTAGTTTATTCAATGTTTCATGTGTTAATAGTGAAATATTAGTTGTTACTGCTACGGCATTTTTGGTAGTCCTTCCACCGGCGGTGGAAGGGACTCCACTACTGCCACTGCAATACCACGTTGAACTTCCATGGAGATACGCTGCACCAGGTACTCCACGACTCGCGAATCCTTCGTCACAGCAGTTACCCTCTTTCCGAACTCCTTTGGGAAATCGACGGTCGCCTCACCCATTGGCCCTTACGTTTCAATGGCGAGTGGCTAAATTATGTGTTGCGGCGCCAGCATCCTGTACTTCGACAATTTGCGACTTTCAGCAAGACGAGCGCTCGCGCCAGCTTGCCGACCTGTGCGCGCGATGTAACTGCTGGCAAGTGTACGTGAAACCGTCGCCTCCTCTACTAGCAGACGAATGGTGTTCCTATGGTGTTAGGGTTTTTCCATCTGGGCGTAGAAGGCTGTTGGCGCACATGCGGAGGGGCTCTTTCACTGAAGGAATCTGATATCTATAGTAATCTATAGAGAGGATTTAGGCACCCTAGCAAAATCCCGAAATCATCTGCAGTTTTACCTCAATAAGACTACGAAAAAGTTTGAACAAACACGAAACGCAAGACAAGAAAACGGATAATGAGTTTCAGTTGGGAATATATGCTACTAGAGTTCGTCGATTTCTGTAAAATGCAATATTGGGCGCTAACGCCAGCTTTAAAGTTAGATTTTATCGTAACTCTGATTACGATTGTAGGTTTTACCTAACAAACCCGAGCACGTCGAACTTGACATTTGCTCAATATTACTTTAAGTATCTCTAGATAATTCATTTAGATAATTAGTTAAGCATCTCTAACAAATTATATGGCCAGATTTATTATCACACATGTTGTGTAGAAAAAGTACAGTTAAAATATATGCATATGTATACATACACACATTTGGACTTATACAATAATAGATACATATGCAAAAGCTATGAAGCCACGACGCGAGGTTGGTCGTCTAGACTAGCTAGAGACGGGACGAGGGTGCGGGAGGCAGCATGTTATCTACCACAAGGTAGTTTACAACAGACTATTTCGATGCCGTAGGCGGCCATTGGAGCAATCTTTAGATCGAACAGTCTCAGTGCCGTTGGGATGGACAGCAGCTGCGGCTTTCTAATTGTAGTCATTGCTACTAGCGCCTTTCTTCATCGTTCCTTGATATGCTGCAGAAAACATCGGCCGTTTGACGTTAGAAGCAGTCCCAAGTAGGGAAACTTACTAACGTAAGGAAGATCAAAACCGGCCAAACGAAGTCCATCGTTAGCAGCTAAACGCCCGCCTCTTCTAAACTTCATGGCCACTGTCTTCGTGATTTACAGTTAGTCTAAGCTCAGATGTGGCCGCGTGAAGTCTGGCTAGAGCCTGTTGAACCTGAAAGCGACTCTTCCCATAGATGACGAGATCATCTGCTCTCTAACAAATTATAGGATTAATAGCAGCATCGGAAACAGTTGTAGCCTTCCTAATACCTGGAGTTAATTACGCAATATTGTGATCGTAGCTACCAATCTCATGGTGAATAAACCGTGAATGAATTATTTGGTTACCTTTAACATGCTGAACGCTTGGGTCAATATTTTGTGTCGACCCGAAAAATCATAGTGGTCCCAGAAGGATTCATGTCTTGAAATGCACTTTTGTGTTGGAGACGCTCCGACAAACGATGACCAAAAATGTCCGCCGATCAATTTGCTGGGCGTCTAAGGACACGCGACACTGCACTTACCGACACGCAGTCATTTACGCGGCTGTAGCGAGGTCTTACTAAAAAGCTCATATTGTTTATAATTTATCAAAATATGCTGCATTAGGTGGGCCAAATTAAACATCCAAAAAGGCCCAAATTTATAAAGGAGTAAATTTATAACGGCAGCGCTTTACTTATCAATCTATACGTGGTGGCTAATGCAGGATGACGTGGGCAAAGCAGGAATCGAAATATGAAAAAAAGAGTGACCGAGTCGACGATAGGCAGTACAGTGCAGCCGCCCCAAATACGGTTATCGTAGGTAAATATTAGGAACTCCTCAATGTCGATAATGTTGCTGCTTGGTTACAAGAACTCACATCTGTCTAAGTCTAAAAGTGCATTGAGATAATATACAAACAGTACATACGGCGACATTGGTCATTAAAGAAACATTGGTCAGAAATACGCATGTACATGGGCAGTAAAATGTAACAAATAATCCTTTGTTCTGACTGTCTTTCGTACAGTTGCGCGCACGTATCTGACTAAATTGGGTTTCGGCCGCTGGGTGTCCGCAATCTCGATACACTTTCCTGGATTCGTCCGTGAACGGGAAGGAGGGACATTAAACGATCCTTTTGGCCTCGAGACACGAAGACTCGAGGGTTGTATCGTATTTTGGACTCGTAGAAAGACCTGGACAGAAAGGAAAGATTTCATGTTTCCTTAGGGTCCGCTATCAGATTGTTCCTCCGAACTTTGACGAGCGGAGCCATCAAATCGGCATCGGGCAGTGTGCTCCCTAAGGCTTTTTTCTAATAGTAAAGCTTTCAAACGTCTCCAAGCCGTCTGTGCTTTGGAAAGTTGCCTGTAAAGCATTAGACTATTGCCGGTAAAGCTTTAGACTATTGCCACCATCTCTCTGCCTGCCTGTTGAATTAACAAACAAGTGGTATAATCATATAACATTGCTTGTTTTACTATTTTTTAAGTAGATTACTGTTAACTCTACCCATGTTAGTTCAAAGAAAATACATGGCAAGCAACCATCGGAAAGTTATTTCTATAAACTACGACACGGGTATTAGCATTGTGCTTTGTATTCTACGGCTATTTTTCTTGCCTTATGCTCAAAAACATCTAAAGTGAACTAGTTTAAGTCATGTGAACACTCTCGAAGCATCTTCTTTCTGAGAAGGCGGTTGTAAACTTTACTCTTTTATTAGCAGTATAAATATATATATATATATATATATATATATATATATATGGTTTATTTCGCAATAACATTGCATTTCAAGATGGTACATAATTTCAATACAATTCATTCATTTTATACAATTTAAACACTTCAGCAACCGTCCCACCGGGCGAAAAAGTGCAAAGACCGCCGATGCTTCTGGCGGCTCGCTGCGTGGTATTTATCATATACGCGCATATCTGCGAGCAGAACCGGCAACGACATTGATCGCCAACTTGGTGAAATCCTTGGGTCGAACATACCAAGTGATGATAGCCATGCACAATGTATCTTGTGTACACGTGCCGGCTAGTGCATGCCATTCCATCCCAAAGCTCCCTGGCGAGGTACACATCAAATTGCGCTACCTCTGCCGAGGGCTCGGTCACTTTTCCCTGCCACTCCAACAAAAATTGCTGAAGTGGTCCAGTAATAGGTTACCTAAGCCTGACTCTGATTGCTTCCACTGCCGGCCCGCAACCCGCTAGCAGGTACACGAAGCGGCTTTTTGCCGTCCGGGGTAAGCAAAGGACCCGCTTCATATATATTGTGAAGCATCTTTCTAGCTGCGCAAAATTTGCCGCTAAAAGATGGCCCCACACCCTGCCAAGGCTGTAGCTTAACATTGGCACAATCTTAAGCTCATAAAGACGCACGGCCGCACTCAAAGACAGTCGTCGAGGGTCTCTCACCTCTGTGTGAATAGAGGTAATAGCCGCTCGACACCTGTCGCCGATGTGCTGGGTAAAGGTCGTTCCCGTATAGTGTAGCCTCAGACCCAAATACGGAAAAGAGTGGACAAACTCCAGCGGTTGGCCACAACAGGGTATTACGTCTGCTGCGGCCAATCGACCCCCACGGCGAAACTTCATGGCTTTCGTCTTCCGCGCATTTATTTGCAGGCCCTTTCGGTGAAGGTAACTTTCGACGTCGCCGACAATTCGACGAATGGCACCGCGGTCCCGGTGGGCCACTACTATGTCATGCGCATACATGACGACGACGGCGTTTCTAAACTCCTCCCGCACATGGCGAGCTAGGTCTGCGATGAGCAAGGAGAATGCCAGGCAACTGAGAGGGTCCCCTTGGGGGGTCCCTAAGTTTTGACAGAGCTGCAAGGTGTCTTCGCCCCTTACGTTTACTTCAAGGCGGTCTTCAGCAAAGAAGCTAGAGAGCACTCGTAGGAAAGAATCACCCACCCCAGCATATCGAAATGAATCGACTAGTAGGTGACGGGGAGCTTTGTCGAAGGCCTTGACACAATCGATAAAGACGGCGTACAAGTGACCCCCGGGCACAGCCAACACCCGTTCAACTTCCGACTGGAGTACGTGGATCGCGTCCTGTGTACCTTGACCTTTCCTGAATCCGAATTGCTCCGGAGGTAGGGCCTTCTCCACAGTTGGAAGCGCCCTCGAGATAATCAACTTGGCGAAGATTTTCTTAAGAGTGCGTTCTGACGCGATACCCCGATAGAGATTTGGATCGTCCACGTTGTCACCGTTTTTGTCCTTGAATAGCAGAGTAAGCCTGGCCTCGTGCCAAACCTGGGGTATGTGTCTCCCGCTGAGTATCTGATTAAACAGCTTACACAGCTCCTCCGCTAAAACATCGGACGACTTAGCCCAATGTTCGTAATATATACCATCAGGACCACTACTCTTTTTCTTGGGTAACCCGCGCAAGATCTGCACAACTTCCTCCACCGTAAACGGCGAATTCATGTCGTGCTGCTCCAGAGTGAGCGGTTGCTCAATAACTGGCTTAGGCGCGGGGGCATTTGCATCGAGCAGAAGGGCAGTGAAGTGCTGCCGCAACTGCTCCTTTGTCATGCTGTGCACGCTTCTGTTTTGCCGGCGAACAATGTAGACATGGGGTTCGCGCTCTGCTCTCTCAAGCAAACGAAACTCCTCCTCCTCATCATACCGGCGCTTACTCTCCACAAGCAGTTTCTTGTAGGTTGCTCTATGTCGGCCATAGAGCGCCCTACGATCAGCAACTACCTGGGGGTCGGGGTGTAGAGCCCGTGCTCGGCGGAGGAGCCCCAAGACTTCCCGACGTTTTAAGTAGCAGGCCTGTGTAAACCAGGGCCGCGCCCGTCTTTGTCTGTACTTCTTCTTGACTACAGCCGCCTTGACAGTGGCCTCCAAAGCGTGCTTGCTTTGTTCAATGTCAGAAGAACAGTATAAATATGCTGCGAGTCAGATTTTGGGGCGCATCTAAATCGATAATCATAACAGTTGTTATGCTGCGGAGATCTTAGCAGCAAACCAAGGGCAGGATCCTCGCCCCTCAAGATTAAAGCAAAAATGTATGTTTCTCGCTTATATGCACATTCACAACATAGTTACACAATACTGATACTCTTCCGCGGATGTAGCTGAACTAGCAGTGGCAAAAATATGTACATATAAAGTGCAAAAACATGCAGTAGATATATGTAGATATATATGCCTAAATATATGGTACGATGTTTGCATATTGCAATTAAACCAACAACAACAGCGCAAAACGCTCTGTTTTTTATTGCAACATTCGAAACAAGCTAGCATAGATGAAGTCGCTACTGTTGCGATGTCATTGTGAGATCAATCATCAAGGGTGGTTTAGTATTTTTTTATTTATTCAATTACTTATTCAATATATGAAGAGCGATATATGGAATTGTAGAGCTCGTTAAAACAAATGTTTTTATTCAATAAAACATGGTCTCTGAGAAGTCTTGTTTCGGAGTGAAAGTAAAACTACTTCAATTTGTGACACTGGTGTTTTTGCCCGACATAGAAGTACAAAATGTACAATGACAAAACAACTAGTTATCCTATTTAGAAACACCGTCGTGTTCGTGAGAAAATGCTGCTTCTTTTGATGAATATTTAACGCCAACTAAAACATGCAACATGGTCGTTTACAACAGAATTCGCAAAAAGGAACTTATTTTATTAGCCTTCACACCAAATACATCAAAATCATTAGACTACGACTACTTACAGAGGGCTCACAAAAAACTAGCACATTCAAGCAAACGCACATTTCACGGCGATCATTTTGGTACCAAACCGTATGACAAATCGAGCCGCGGTTGCGGAGTAATTAAATTTGTTCGGAGGGCATGTCGAGATTGAGTGCATGCATAAATGACTTTGTCCCATAAAGATTTGAGGGGCGATATATGATATTATATAGCACATTAAAACAAATATTTTTTCCAATGGAACATGGTCTCTGAAAAATCTTGTTTCGAACTGAGAGGGATATTACTAAAATCCGTGACACTGGTATTGCTGCCCGACATAGGAGCATAAAAAGTGCAATTATGAGAATTGTCCTCCTGTAGATAAACTAAGCACATCGTCGTATTCGTGATATATAAGAAAATTCTGCTTATTCTGTAGAACATATAGTATCGCCCAGAAGATGCGACACGGTCGTTTAGAAAACAATTCGCAAGCAATTAAGTTATTTTTTGCATTCACGTTCAATATCTCAAAATCAATACCCTACGACTAATCACAGCGCTCAAAACTAACACATTCAGGCAAATGTACATTTCATGCCAATAATGTTGGCTTTGCAATGCGAGCCGTGATTGCGGAGTAATTGAGATTGAGTGCATGCATAAATGACCTACTCCATCAGATAAAGCATTCTAGGTCATTTATGTATGCACTTATCTCGACATGCCCTCCGAAAAAATCTTAATTACTCCTCAACCGCGGCTTGCATTGCCATAGGTTTGGTATTAAAATTAACGTCATGAAATCTGCGTTTGTCTAAATATGCCAGTTTTGAGTGCTGTGAGTGGTGGCATCTTCTGGCCGGCGTTATATACTCTTGAAAAGAAGCAACAATTTCGCACGAACACGACAATGTGCTTAGTTTCTGTATAGGAGGACTAGTTCTGTCGCCATTGCACATTTTGTGCTCCTATGTTGGGCAAAAACACCAGCATCATAAATTGTAGTAACTTCACTCTCACTCCGAAACAAGACTTCTCGGATACCATGTTCCATTAGAAAAAACAAACATTTGTTTTAACGAGCTCCACAATTCCATATATCGCTCATCAAATATTCCTGAAACACCCTGTATATATATATATATATATATATATATATATATATATATATATATACAAAAATCCGGCTCTGAGGCTGGAAACTGGTCGATTTGTACTTAGCGTAATACTATTATAGAGCTTTTCTTTCAGTGAGATTCAATGTAGCATGCATGCATTTCCTTGAGAATATCTGACAATTACGACAATTCTGATTATTAGTACGCACACCGAGTGTTCATTTTTGGAAATGCCACAGTCCATAGGTGTAATCTCTTTGACCCTTCCACACAATCAGGTACAACAGTACTACGTAAGTGGCTTTGCTCAGAGTTAAACAGACTTGTTGTTGTTGTTATTGTTGCTGTTGTTGCTGCTGTTCTTGTTGTTGTTACTGTTGTTACTATTGTTACTGTTGTTGCTGTTGTTGTTATTGCTGTTGTTGCTGTTGTTTTTTTTCTAGCGCTTTACTTTCTTGTCTGTCTTTTCATGTCCTTCCCTCGGTTAGTTCGCACAAACCGCACTACTGCAAGCGGCTCGCCCAAGACACATCGGAGTGAGGCTTCGAGAAAAGCACGACACACCCCATTACGAGATATCGTTGCGGAGCGTTGACGGCGACAGCAGCGGCGATAACAAACGGCAACAACAACAACAATTGCAATAACAACAACTAAACCTAAAGGTTTTTTCACCGTTCGATACGGTGGAGTTCGGTCGTGTTTCGTGTTGGCTCCCGTAAAATCAACGATTACGAGAGGCTTGATTGTGATTTTCGTAGTGATAATTGCATCATCTAGACTTTCCATAGTGAGTGTTCGAACAGTGCACACCATACGCCTGGAGGCACTCTGGTTACTCTTCAGGGGCTCCTGACTCCTTCAGAGCTCCCCGACAGCTGTGTTCGATTTGCCGATGTCATCGCTAGCCATACGGCTGTGACCAACCTGCGGCGGGGATCACTACTGCTTACGTGTGGTTTAGACTCGCGGACCTGTCGTAGCCTGGTGGGAGCGTCTGCGACTGCCAGCTGCGAAGTCCCAGTTCAAATTCCAAAAGTAGCATTATTTTTTAATTACTTTTTTAGATTTTTTTTTGTCTTAAGACATTTAAAAGCCTAGGACAATGCCAGGGGAATCCAGCGGCAGTAAGCCGCCTGACAGTTTGGATATCTCCAAGCTTAGGAGCACAATTGCCAAAGAGACACCAATCGCGGCCAAAGCCGGTGTCTCGAAGCCAGTCGGCAGCAGGGCTGGTGGCGCATCCTCTGAAACATCAGAAGTCGACTCCAGTAGAGGTGCCAAAACGTCAGAGATTGTGGAAAAAGGTGCAGCGCCAGGGTGTAAGCGAAAAAAGGTTACAGGTTGCAATGAACCTGACGAACCATTTACGCTGGTGGTGTCAAAGCGTGAGCAAAAGACTATATCTCGCGAGCAACGTCAGTTGGACAAACTGAGAGTGGATGCGTCTAGCGGTCTACTCAACGCTTTTAAAGTAGTTATCCGAAGAAAAGCGAACGAAGATCCTACTTCAAGTGAGTTCGCAGATGGCACATTGCTGCGGCTATGTAAGGCTATTCATTCCAATTGCCCTGACTGCAAGATATCAAGCAGTAAAGCCGCTATATTCGTATGGGTAAACTTAGAGGATGCTGCCAGAAAGCTTACGCAACTTTCTGCAATAGGGTCGATACCCGTCACGGTAACCTGCCCGGCTCTAACCTCATTCAAGGCGAGAATTCAAGGCGTCGATGTCGCATTTATAGACGACGAAATACGCGAAGAGCTAGCAGATTGCGGTGTGGTGCACGCTCGACGTTTATTCCGCACAGGTCACGCTGGTAAAACCCCACTCAGCAAAGTGATACTGACGTTTGACCGCCAACCGCCGGTGTCTGTCTTCCTGGGGTACAAAACCCACTCAGTCGTACTGGAGCCTGAGCAACCAAAATTATGCTACAATTGTCAACGAGTGGGACATCTAGCGGACAGGTGCACTCTTCGCAAGGCCTGCAAGAAATGTGGAGGATCTGATCATTTGGCGTCCAGTTGCACCAACCAATCGAAATGTGTAAACTGTGGTGGCCCTCACGCGGCCGGATCGCCTTCTTGTCCGCGTGTGGCTTACCTCCGTGAGCGTAACAGGAATATTATGGAGGCCAGAGTTCTTCAGCAAGTTAAGGCAGCGCATCCGAGTGCATCGATTACGGAAGGACCTGACGTCACAGCCACTGTCGCAGAAAACGCACAAACTGGTTGTTCTAACAATAGCAAAGCTTCCTACGCAGCAGTTCTCAGTCCTGATTTGGCGGCAACTTTGAAGACGATTGCAGAGGCCCTAGAACCTCTCTTGGCCCTCCTTCCACTTGCAGAGAAACTCAAAGCCTTCACATCATAATGCAAGATAACGAGAACCCAGACGGAAGGGAGGCCGATCATGCTTTTGTTGTCGGTGACCCTAACAGGGCCGCATGTCCTGTGTGTAGAGGTATCTTCACGAGGAGGGGTCTGGCCAGGCATATATCGGTCAAACACGCCGATGCCGTCAACGGGCCGTCTACATCCCACCAGGCTCTGGCAGACGACCTTGATGTTAACACACTACTCATCGATATCCAGGCAAACATGCGTCATGCCAAACTGTTACGCATTTTACCTAAATCTGTGCGGTCCACTGTTGCGGAGGAGCTTACTAAGGTCGTTCTAAATGTCGCCAAGGACAACGACCTCTCCGCCTGGTACTCCTCGTTCTCCTTCGCTCCAGTCGTGTTGCGACTCCCTCGAGCCAGGCAGGATGCTCAATCCCTGTCTGTACTGGTCAGGAAGAACCTACGCGACTTTTCATCAGGATTAAGGCTCAGGGATCTGACACACGAGGGATCAGGACGCAAAGTAATAGCCCACCTTGACGATGACCTCCCCAGACGAGTGAAGGTCAAGCTCTCAGAAGGCGACATCCCCGGTGCTGCCAGATTAGTGAGCTCCCAGGATATGCTAGCGCCAGACAACGAAAATACAGAAGCTCTCCGCTCTAAACATCCCGATGCGCCTACGGGTCTCTCCATGCCCACACCGCCGGCAGTCACACTGCCTTCTTCAACCTCACGGGAAGAGATACTGAGTGCGATGAAGACATTTAGCAGAAGTTCAGCTGCCGGCTTAGACTTCATACGACCCCGTCTGTTGCAGGACTTGTTGTCTGGTGCGCTGGGCAGCACGGCCGGTCGACTAGCGGACGCCATTGCTAAAGTGGTGGATGTACCCAGATGGGGCTTGCCCCCGTCTTGTCTTTTACCACTCATCTTTGGGGCAAGAATGTTTGCGCCAAACTCGGCTGCTACGATAATAGGGAAACTATTTCAGCAACTCTTGGCCAACACCAGCTAGGATTCGCTACCCCGGGGGGTACAGAGGTAGTAGTCCACTGTGCCCGTGCATTTTTGCAATCGCGCAAAGTGCCAACGGTGATGGTCAAGCTAGACTTCCGAAACGCCTTCAATAGCGTCCGGAGAGACCATTTGCTTCGAGCCGTCAAGTGGTGGCACCATTACTGTTTTACCAGACGAACCTGGCCTATGGTTCAGAACCATCCCACCTGGTAATGCCCCACAGCGCTATGCTATCGCAGACAGGTCTCGTGCAGGGTGATCCCCTGGGTCCTTCACTTTTTTGCTTATGTATCAAGGAATTGGTGGATTCACTGCAGTGCCCCCTTAATGCCTGGTACTTGGATGACGGGGTTCTGGGCGGGGATCCCCCGACCGTACTTGACGACATACGAAAAGTTATTGACTTTGGTGCTATTAGCGGTCTGACATTGAACCCGGTCAAATGTGAAGTGTATGTCACAACCCACAACGAAGTTGAGCCGTTAGATTTAACTAACCTTTTTGACTTACTTCCGGGCTGTCGCGTAGTAGACAAGGTTAACCTGGAGCTGCTAGGTGTCCCCTTGTTGCCGGAAGGCATTGCAAAGGCATTAGACAGTCGAACAGACAAACTTGACTTCGCGGCGGGCAGACTACTCAATTGGGGGCCCACTGCGGCTTATTCCTTCTTAGATCTTGTTTTTCAGCGACGTTAACACACCTGCTTGGAGGTTGCAACCTGTTTTTATCACGAGAGCTTTTACAGCCATTTAATGGACTTAGAGATCATACTAAATCTTAAGCTGACCGCTGCGGCAAGGGAACAGGTAATGCTCCGAGTTTCTTTAGGCGGCTTAGGTGTGCCCGACGCGGTCATGATGGCAGGACCTGCAATCGTGTCGTCATTGACCCAGGCGGTGGACAGGGTTAAAGCATTATTGGACAGTAATGGTTGGGACGCCTACAACGGTGAACTTCAAAGACTGACCGGCGAATTGTCGTTGCTATTTGATTCTCCTCCCGACGATAGGGCTAACCAGGGCAATTGGACAATTCCTCTACAAGAAAAGCGACTAGCAAACCTGATTAATAGAGCGCCTTCTGTTGCTGATAAAGCCAGGCTTCGAGCTGTTAGTAGTCAAGGGGCTGGGGCTTGGCTACACGCCCTACCATGTCCGCAAATTGGGACTCTGTTAGACGATGAGACCACGCGCATAAGCGCAGGGCTGCGGCTTGGTGTTGACCTAGTCGTGCCCCACCGATGTCGTTGTGGTGATTTTGTGGACGCGTTGTCCCATCATGGCCTGTCATGCGCGTTAAGTGCAGGCCGACGAGCACATCACTCCGCTCTAAACGACACCTTTAGTCGCGCACTTCGATCTGCCGGCTTCCCATGTGTTCTAGAGCCCCCTGGTCTATCGAGGGATGACGGAAAAAGGCCCGACGGCCTGACTCTAACGCCCTTTGAGCGTGGCCGCATGCTTGTTTGGGACGCAACTGTAACCGACTCATTAGCCCCTTCGATGGTCGGTGCAGGTGCGGACCGAGCAGGTCATGCTTCCAGGTTAGCTGAGGCTAACAAATGCAGAAAATATTTTATGTGGATTATGCGCACGAATTCTGTCCGTTGGCGTTCGAGACTATGGAAACTGCAGGCCCCCTTACGCTCAAACTGATTCAACGCGTAGGCAGAAGCCTTAATCTTTCGACAGGAGACTCGAGAGCATTCGAATTCTTGCGTCAGAAGCTGTCGCTCGACATTCAACGAGGAAATGCAGCGTCTGTTCGGGGCACATTGTTGAACTGGGCTAACCCTGGGTTAGAGAACCCGTAATCACACGTTCGCGTGGAGACAATTGTCCACTCCAAAGTGCTAACATTGCAAAGGTATATAAATAAATATATTTGACAACTAAACCCGTAATTCATAAAGCAATCTTAAGTAAGCCGAACATGTCAGCAATCGTTTTCAGTCCATGCAGAGTGGGCACATTTTGCAAGCTGCCAGACTGCCAGAATGCACTCGAATTCCATGCCAGTTCGAATACTGGTTATTGCTTAGCCCTTTCCAGCAGGCGAATTGCTGCTGTACGTCTCCTTACGCGCCTACCGATTCAATTGGTTGGTGTTGACATTGCTGGGACTAAATTTACACTTCCATGCAATCTATCCTTACTTGCTGGTAATATCAATAAGAATGGCACAAATTGCAATGCGATTTCTAGTGGTAGCCCGTAATTCTTATAGAAGTGATAGCAGAAGCAGAGAATATATAAAAACGTGCGATAAAATTAAAAGTCTACACCAAAACCACGGGAGCAATTTAGTTTACATAACACACAGATCTGACTCTGGAGAATTCTATTTGTGAGCTAGACAATTCTCCATCCTTTACGGGTCTGGGATCACAGTGAGGCATACCTTCAGTGCATCAAGGGTTGTTGAAATATCTAGGGTTTCTTCAAGTTCAAAATTGGAGTCAGCGGCCATACTGCCACCCCCCCCGTCCTTGGGGCAGCATGACCGCTGATTCCAAATATGTATTTAAATTTTTACTAGTATTATTTGTATTTAGTTTTATGCGTATGCGTGTGTTTATATCAGACAAATAACTTAAATTTTGCATGGTATATACAATTATTATTTTTTTTGTGGCCATTCATCTTCACATTGCTATTACTACAATTGATAAGTATTCTAGATTATTACTCTTAAAATGCATTTTCTAGTCATTTTCAGGACGTATGCACGTTACCTAACTGATCCATTAAGAATTATACTGAGAGATCTTAGAACTACGGCGCTGGGCTCGATTTGGGTAAGCTTAATATTCTCGCACCGATGCATAAGAAAAGGTGAAAAACGAATTTGAAAGCTATTGCTGCAGTTGCATAGGAGCAGCTTGGTGTCACTGCAAGAGTTAGCGGATAGTAAAGCATTTGCCAGGGCAAGTGGAGCACTTTATAGCGGCACTAAATCGTCAAGAGAAACTGAGGCGGCTGCAGTTCAAATCAAAATCCGATGGGCATTGTTGTTTCAGCCACTGAACACGTAAGCTTAAAATGTACAGACAAGTGCTTTTTACCGTAGGTCCGCTTTGGCCTAAAGCAGCATGGGGACTGCGACCCAATGTAGCGCTTTAAATGCTACAGCATGGATTACTTTGTCGTAGACTGCAAGGTTCCTAAAATAAAGTGGAGAAGATGTCTGTAGTGTCCACCACCCCCATGACCGGGCGGCGACCGTTACGAGTTCGCTCAAACAACACACGTCCTCTGCCTGACTCATTTATTCTCATGCCTCCTTATATACTCACAGATTGCCCGCGCATTTAGTGACTTCCCGCGTCTTCGCTAGTAGGGTGGCGGCATCTTCTATTTGGCGCCATGTATTTAGCTTGCTTCGGCATTGCCGCCAACCGACGCTGTCTATGCCCGCGCTGCTTAACGAACACTGCTATCCTATAATGTCGTACTCTGTCGAACATCTTAGGAAGGATTGCAAGGCTCACGCCAAATGTAGCCTATGTAGCGGCGAGCACGTAGCGAAAACCTTGCGACACTCTAGTTAAGCCACCTTACTGAGGGTCACCAAATCCACGCCTACTCCTAATTGTTATATAAGAGAATGTCTAGATGTACAAATAGAAGAACCGGCTAGAGAAAGTGGGGAAGTTGCTGTGTGTGCTCCATGGCGTAAGAACCTTAACTGGCAGCTTGACAAGCCAAAAAGTTTACGAATGGTGTTACTAAACAACACATTGGTGTCTCGCAGTATGTGGGTTATATCCACAGCTAAAAGCACTCGACCTTCGTCGCGCCACAGGGACAATCTCATAAGTGCTGCATGCAGACAGGCGCGTAAGTGCGTGTTCTTTCTCACATGACATATTAGATGCTCAGTTCCGTGAAATGTTTGCCAGTGCCATAGTATTTTTAAGCATTTTTCTTCTGGTAACGTCAGTGTGGGACAAACGCGCCACTAAAGCCTGTCAAGCCCAGTCGCGGTCTTATTCGCAATTCCAAAATAGTCGACGAAATATAAAAGGGCTGCCCGGGAAGGTCCCGGGGCCCGATTTAGTCACAATTGAACTATCAGACACGCATATCTCCTTGCGTTCTGCTTCACTACACTTTTTTGCGAGATGATGAAAACATCCCAACTAGAAGACCAGTGTCCTTAGCAGTATTCCTTGAGGACGGGCACTCGTTAGCTCTATCATCTTACTGAGGTATCGCAAAGAAGAGCGAGGTTTACAAAGTTCCGTAGGTCAACCTAGCCCGTCGATTAAAAAAGTCAATAAGAGTAACAGAAAGCTGCCTAGGCAACAACGTGGCTCCAGAGGGGGCCGGTTAACAATGGCAGCATGTGCTGTACTTGTAAATTATTTACAGCGGACACTTCAACCCAAAGGGGCAAATATATCTGCCGTACTTGTGAACTTCAAAGCGGCCTTTGACTCGTCCGTACCAGCGGTTATCTTTGACAAACTGATTTCTTTGGGGAGTCTCATTGATGATACTGGAACTTATATGCATTTTACAAAAAAGACAAGCATATATATGAAACATACGAAAATCATACAAACCACTGGTGTTGCCCAGGACTGCTTTCAGAAAAGATACAAGGTCGGCACCTATGGTCGGAATGAAAATTACATTTCTAGGTAGAGAAGAGCCGGCTAGAACCAGCAAACTTTGGTTAGATCCAATAACTAGAGAATTTGTGTCACCTCCTTCTTGCTAAGAGGTATGTTCTTGTCTCGATGTTGTTAAAAAAAATCGGAAATGACTACCATTTTTCCGGGTATTCGAGATTCTCATAAACTATTTTTATAGGACCACCTTTTCCAGACGGCAAACTAATTTAAATTCAGTAATTCCTCATTTAGCCTGAAATTTCCATAAATACACATTTTAACAATTGTAATAGTTAAGAGAATTTTGCAGAAAATGCAATCATCCGTGTCTGCAAAACTATCAGTAGAGGTTGCCGTAAGCCTCTTAAACTTGAATATCGTGCCTACAGCTTCTTACAGTGTCCAGGTGATATGGCTTTATCTATCTCTTCTGCGTGCGTATGCAAACTCTGCGGACGACATTGTGCTTTATATAATCTCCAACAATGCGATAGAGCAGCTGCGTTCACTTGAGTTTGGATAACGTGATAAATATATACAACCTCAACCAATCAAACCAACAGTAAAAGTGCATAACGGGAGTAACTACAGAATTGCGGGAGTAACTATGACTCTCTTTCCAGCGTTGTTGCCAGCGGCGCGTGACTTGCGCGTGCTGCGGGTACCTTCACGCGCCAATAGAAAGTTAGTCAGATGTATAAAGTTCCGATAGTAACATTCCCGAGGTCCCCTTTGTGGGCATGGGAGGCAATGCATACGATATAAATTATATGGTAACAAATACTTATTGTCATATTGTCGTGGCCCATTCGAGGGCTATTAAGGCTAACTTCCATACGGGGAAGGTGACTGCACACCGGAACCGGGCCGGTCGGTCAATGCCTCGGGTTTAAGCAACCCGGTGGTACCGACTGGGACGCCTGCTGTCTTGGCTCAATAGGCACAACGAGATGGGAGAAGCCACATAAAAGCAGACCTTCCGGCGAGAGGACCATCTGGATTCGCTGCTGCCTTTCGCAGCGGTGAGTCCCTCCTGCTCTGGAGTGGGCGGAGCCACCCTTTAGGGGGGTGAGTATATTCTGGGGTGTAACGCGGAATCGCGAGGTGATTGCGTTTAATCGTCGGGTAGGAGTAGTGTGGTACCCACTTGCCAAACCTCGATAGGGAGGAGAGAGGGGGACCTGCTGACTTGTCAATTTGGGCCGGCGGCGCTCCTGCCGTATGCCAACGCGTAACCTCCGTTGGCGGCGGGAGTGTAAATATCTCTCTCCTTTGCTATATAAGTGGTGATAGAAGTCCGGCTCTAATACTAAACTCTGGCCGACTTGTGGTTGACGCAAGGCTACTTTAGAACATTTGCAAGGTTTTCCATTTAAGGCTTGATGTAGTGTGCACCCATTACTTCGAGAGTATCTGCAAATTGCAGTACGGACACCGGATGTTAAATTTGGTAAGTGCCACGGTGTATCGATGTAACCAAATAAGAACGAGCCATATTTGACCCATTTACACAATCGGATAGAACATCCAGGATACTACTTAGGCAATAGAAGGTATTCTCTTTGATCCGTGTTATGGTTTGTCCTTCGGGCGCACGTATCGTGATCACCCATGATCATCCACCGTCGACGTTTGACTTTGTCCTTCATATTCATGATCCTCTCCAGGGATCCGTGTTCCTATCTCAGTAAGAGGGACAACTCGAAGTAAAACTAATCGCTAAGACTGTCCTTTCCAAACTTTGGGAATAAAGTTCTGAGCCTGCACAGTTTTACATACTGTAAACTCTAACACTCTTGGCTTGAGCCGCGGAATATAAGGGCCTATATGTTGAACATAAAATAATAGACCGCAAAATGGTGAGAGATCTAACATATGGTCTTGTTTATAGTCGAAGAAGCTGCAGCGATTGGGATTCCCATGTGCCCATTCGCCAGGCACGCAACTAATAATTAATGCGTTTAACCACTATTGGATTATCTGCTTTTAGTCTTCGTGCGTTGCGTTGCTGTTGCCGTTGCTGTTGTTTTTGTTGATGTTGGCGCTGGTTTTGTTGTTGTTGCTGCTGTTGTTGTCGTCGTCGTTGCTGCTATCCTTGTTACTGTTGTTTTTGCTATCTTTGTTGAAATTGCTGTTGTTGCTATTGCTGCTGCATTTGTTGTTGTTGTTGTTGTTGTTGCTATCGTTTTTGATTTTGCTGTTGTTGTGCTTGTTGTTGTTGCATCTGTTGTTGTTGCTATCGTTGTTGATTTTGCCGTTATTGTTACTGTGATTTTTTTTCTGGCACTTTTCGTCTTGTCTGCCATTTCATGGCCTGCGCTCAGATACTTCACGAGAACCTTACTAGGGCAAGCGGTTCATCCGAGACACGTTGGAGTGAGGTTTCGAGAAAAGTAGGACAGACCCCATTACAAAATGTTATCGCGGGGCGTTGTTGTATTAGATAAGCAGATGGTGTGCTCGGACGCATACCGGGACATACGTACGTCAATACCTAGACAACGAGGACAGCGGCTATGACAAACAACAACAACAGCTGCAACAACAATGACGACAACAACTAGACTCATAACCTATAGCTAAACCTTAAGTAAGCCGAACAACAATCTACAATCGGTTTCAGCCCACGCAGAGCAGACGCATTTCGCAGGTACGATTGCCAGAAGGCGCTTGCATTGTATGCAAGCTTGAATACTGGCCATTGCTAAACCATCGCCAGGCGAACTGCTGCTCTCCGCGTCTACCGATTCAATCGGTTGGTATTGATATTGATGGGACCGAATTTACACTTTCATGTAATGTATGCTTACTTGCTGTTACCAATAATAAAAATTGGTAAGGAAGTAGAAGAAGAGGCGAAGCAGGAGGCGAGGCTAGTCGCAGAGAAGGTTGTGCAACGGCGCTGCAACAAAGGAAGAAACGATATTGTTGTTATTGCTGGAGGAGACAACGCGCCAACAAAATAAACAGTAGCATAAACAACTAAGGACAGAAGAGCAGCTGCGACGGCGACATATACGTTTCGACCAGTTCAAAAATGGGTAGTAGTTGCTGGGGACTCGAACATATTGGGAGTGGAAGGACTCGTTGGGGAGGGTCATTCCGAGGTGCACAGCGTGACTGACAATTCTTGCAAAGAGAGGGGAACATCAAGGGCTGCTGTAGAATTGATTGAGCAGGATATGGGTATAGTTAATAATGTAGAACAAATGTTGGTGTTTTATAAGGGTTAATTGGTGTAATGAAGACAAATAGTAAGATCGAGGCTGTTTGCAGGGCAGTCAACATAAATATTGGTGCGGTAGCTAATTTTGAATACCTTCTTCTGAAATGCATACAGAACACCGCTGGAGCTTTGGCTTTAAGAGGTTTTCACTGCAGTGAGGTGGGTGCTCGGATGGTGACTCGTTAGTTAGTCATAGAGCCTGCGAGTGGCTCAGGGTAAAAATGGCGACGCAGAAAATTGCTAGGAGAGCCGCAAATATTTTAGAGGGCTAGGGAAATATCTACCACGATCTGCGGATTAGAGGCGGGTGCATTATATAAACGAAACGGTCCAGTTTAGGAAGGTAAACATATATTGACAAAGAGGGACACTACGGGCATAAGACATAACAAATTATCGGATGGGGGAACAAGGGCATCGCGTACACCATGAACGTGGGGGACAACGGCTACAGAGGACAACAGGACAACAGAGAAACCGGCAGATATTTAAACAGAGAGTACGGCACCTGCAAAATGCAAACCCAGGGAGACACAAGGCAGCCGTGAGTGTGAGAGCTGGAAAATGTGTTAGATGTTATCCGGAGGTTGGCTATGAGCAACCTTGCAGACCACGAAAGATGTTAAACAGACTTCATAAACGAAGAGGAAAGGAAGGGAGCGATCACATTTTGAACAGATATTTTTGCTATATACTAGAGGCGCTAGGAGACGGGATATTTGGTATATAAGTGGAATTAATTATATAGGCTGATAGAGATTAAGGGAAGTTGATATAATGGTAGTAGCAAAGACTTATTAATGTGCGGCACAAGTTCCACCGGGTACTCGTGGATAAAATTTCTATGAGACGACTAGAAGTATGGGGACAGGAGAACATTGGTTTGAGAAACTATGTATGTTTGTCGAAGAAAGCATAGTATGTACGAAAGTGACGAGATTCAAAATTGATAACTTGGTGATTGTTAATGTTGAAGGGCTTAGAGGGGTAATCCAAATTGGAGGGGCATGCAGGGCGCCGAGTAATACCATCAGAAAAATATAAAGCATTGTACAGTGCTAGATATAGACACCATAAATTAATGTTCAGTGCCAGCAGAAGTAATCGCAAGTAGTGATTGGCTGGGAATTATGTATCTTGAGGACATGAGTGCCTACATTCATCAGTTAGACGGGAGGAAATATATGGAAGGGAACATGGTATTAGAATTGGTACTAATTACTTATTATGTTGGTATATATATTTTTATATATATATTTTATATATTATTGGTATATTATTTTTATATATATATTTTATATATTATTGGTATATTATTTTTATATATATATTTTATATATTATTGGTACGATTACTTATTAATTACTATTGGTACTAACTAAACTACCATTTTGGTGTGTTGTGCGTGGCCGTAAAACAAAGTGGTAAGGAGCTAGTGTTCTGTGAAGTTTAAACAAAACGTTTTTCGGTAGAGTGAAGCAAAACGAAACCACCCGTGCAGCGGTCGGAGGACTCGGAACGGTCCGCCGCGGATTCAAATTTGGATTTCTAACGGCTGCACAACTAAAGGACGGTGTCGTCTGTGCGTTCGCCGACCTCCGAGGCTGAGAGACGAGTGACGGAGGCAAGTTGGGATTTCGGCCACTAGGTGGCGCTTCAGTCGGTGAGTACACTCGCCCAATGGGCGGTGCTTCGAGGAATTGATCGCGCCCTCTGCTGGCCTCCTGCGACCAGTGTTAAGGCTGCAAAACGAGAACGGTCCCACCTTATATAGGTACCCGTTGGACCAGACGCTCTAGGAAGTCTCCTGCTGGGCCCACGGAGAGAGGGATTTGGTCGGGAGATACGGACGGCGCATTAGGGCGTAGGGTTTGAGCGACCTTGACATTGTGTCAAGCTCAAACACGATGAGTTCCGAGGGTGGGGACAATAGGCGAAAAATGCCGGCGATATTCGCCCCCTCGGGGCTGACGCAAAGGACGCCAACGCAAGGGAATGGAGGCGAAAGAACGGGAACGACAGAGACGAGCGAGGGAAGAATGGAAGAGAGCCAACCGAAGAGAGCTCTGGGGGGAGTGTTCATACACACCTCCAGCTCAGAGGATGACGGCGCGGAGGATGTGAATGCGCAGGTAGTGGTGAAGGGAAACCAAAACTGTGCGGGAAAACAGGCAATGGAAAACGAAAGAGAAAACGAGGAGGAAAAAGGGAAGAGCGGGAAGATCACGGAAAAGACGTCGAAACAAACCCCGAAGCAAAGACGAAAGACTGAAACACCTGCAGACGCGAGTGATGATGAGGGTAACGAGAACGATGGGGGCTTAGAGGATAACGGACCATGGCTGGATTATCTTCAGTCAAAGACTAAGGGCGGGGTCAAAACCGTGCCTGAGTTGCCTGTAAAGGCTTGGCCAATGAGAAGAATTGAGCCTAAAGACGCAGACGGAGTTGCCGAGCAGATGCGCACCTGGTCCAAGGTGTTGAGTCAACTAATCGTGCGATACCCGCATACCCAGATGTTCATCAAGGACGCCGTTGGGGAGGTAGGTAAGTTTTCCCTAAAATTCACGCGTCTTTCCAAACAGAGAGACCGTGAGTGGATGGGAAAGCTCGAAGCCGAAAAAAAAAGCGGGTATAGTCACTCGAGATCGAGCTATCAGAACTCAGGCGGACATTCACGCAGGCTTCGGGCAACAATGAGGTAGACGCCTTACTAAAGGCTAAGGCCGAGCTCGAGGAAGAAGTCCGAAAACTTGCTGGGGTGAACAGGGTGCTGGAGCTGCACGAAAACTCACTGTGTTCGAAATGTAATCAGAAGCTCGATAAGGAGCAGATCGAGGCGAGAGAGGCCGAGACGGCTGCAACAATCGATACGGCCTTGGAAGCGGCAACCCGAAACAACGACGTAGAGGAGACGGCACGCATAGTGTTAAAGAGATGGCCAGAGAGATGCTTCAAAAGAGTGAAGCTAACCCATAGGGGGATTGGGAGCCCTAGAGAAGCGCGAGGACTCATTCTGATGAAGGGATCGGAGAGAGACAAAGGACTCATCGAACATGTGCTTCCTCAGTTTCCCGGTGCGGCAGCGCTGGCCGACCTTAAACTAGGAAAGGTGGCGGCACTTAGATGCAAAAGCGACTTTGAGGTCGTCGGCGACGGCGAGATAGACGAAGAAGGGGAGACGGAGGGAATACACCAGAGTCCCTCGGAGGCGTCACGAACGCTAGTGGCCGGGATGGTCCCCCTGGGGGCGACCTCGGCCGACTTAATTAAGCTTTTTGGTAGACTCCTGCATACCCTTAATGTAGATAGGCGGGAGGAGGCACCAGCTGTGGCTGTGACCGAGGAGCTGGGAGACTACACAATCCCTCAGATCCTTGAGGCGTGCTGTCGGGTACTCGACTGTGATGTCGAACTCATTGTTAGAACACCGCCCGCGGATCGAACCTTACCAAAAGAGACAAACGTCTCAGACCAGACGTGGGCGACCCATACCACTGTCCGGGTAAGGAAGATTGAGGGTAAAACTGCAGCAGAAACGCTCATGAGCGTGCGAAAAAATGCAGACCTCAGAGCGGCGGACGTAGTATTGGCCGCGCGCGGGGGACTAGCCACGACCGAAAGTGGGGACGTTCTCGTTAGAGTGACCGGCACAAAGGCATCAACAGGCACATTTGCCGAGACGCTAGCACGATCGATCAACACAAAGGTTGATTGCCGAGACTCTGGGGGACCGCCAAAGACGATCGTACTGCGCGACGTGGACCCGTTCGCGGACAGCGACAGCATCGAAAAAACGATAAGGCGAAAGTTGAGCATGCCGGCAGATATGCGCATGCGCACAGAAGACCCGCGGTCCGGCAAAACAGGGCGATACCAGTGTCTTGTCGTTCTCCCGACTGCGGCGGCAAAAAGACTAGTCGACATGAAGCACCTGCAGATCGGTAACACCACGTGCCGGGCAGAGGATTGGGTTAGCGTACCAACATGCTTTAACTGCCAGAAGCAAGGCCACATGGCTAAAAACTGTCAGGAGGAGAAAGCGCAAGGCCGACGCTGTTACCGGTGCGGCGACGTCGGGCACCTCCTTAGTGCGTGCACTAGCGAAACCGGGCATTGCTATATCTGCAAAGTCGACGGGCACTCGGCCTCGTCAAGCAAATGCCCAGTGCTGGCAAAAAAAACTTGAGGAGCTGAAAGAGGCTGCTCGTAAGAGTAACCTCGAGAAGTTCGAGGGTGAAAGGAAGCGGAGAGAAGCATCCGAGCAGGAGGCTAGGGCGCGCCAGGAAGCGGCCGAAAAGAAGCGACAGCGCAAAGAAGCTAAACAATTGACTACGGACAGCGAGGGTTACAGCAGGAGAGGGCGTGGTGCCATCAGCGCCGCTGTCGCTGGTGCCGCAGCCAAGGGAGGGGAAGTCAATGGTACTTCTAATGATTAGAATACTTCAGGTGAACCTCAACCGGTGCAGAGCTGCGCACGACCTGCTTGAGGAGACGGTCCGGGAGAGGGGCATAGCATTATGCCTCCTTTCGGAACCGAACAAGAAGCGAATGAGAAAGAAGAGCTCTATAAATACCGATGAACGCATCGATGCGGCAACCTGGTGGACAGGAGAGGACAACGCCAAATGGGCAGTACGGGCTCAAGGAAGTGGCGACAGTGGCTTTGCGTGGGTGGAATTAGACGGGGTGGGTGTTCTCTACTCGTGCTATTTTTCACCTAATAGGGAGATACAGGAGTTTCAGGTTTTCCTGGGTCAACTAGGTCGTAGCTTAGGCACGCACGAGGGAAAACCATTGATTGTTACCGGGGACTTCAACTCGGCCAGTACTGCATGGGGTAGTCGTAACACTTCGGAAAGAGGACAAATCTTACTGGAATGGATGGCAGAGCAGGGGCTTATGGCTGTCAACGACGGGGACGTTCCGACGTTCTCACGGGCAGGGAGGGAATCCCACGTAGATCTCACGCTTGCCAACGAACGGGCATTCACGGCGATAACCGGGTGGAGGGTCGATACGGTTCATAACCACAGCGACCACCGCTACATCTGCTTTGAGGTACGAGCCCCAACCGCGACGCTTCCAGCATCACCTACCCGGGGCAGACGGTGGCAGATGAGACAGCTGGAAAAGGAAGCGCTAGTAAAGGAGATCGACGCGAGGTGTCGGACGATGGGAGTGGGAACGGTGGACGAAAATCAACTCATTGAAACACTCATTGCCGCATGTACAAAGGCTGGCCCGCCTCACCCGAACGGCGGAGGTGCCCGACGGCACCGGTCCGTTTACTGGTGGAGCAAAGAGATCGGGGAAGCGAGAAAGCGATGCACAAGGCTAAACAGGGCGTATACTAGGCAACGCAGCTGGCTGAGTGGAAGGTTGAACCGAGGGGAGAGGGGGCTAGACGTTGACGAGCAATCGGTCACACTCCTGGAAAGTTACAGAGCTGCCCGCGAGGACCTTCAAGGCCTCATCTGGAAGAGTAAGGTACAGGCGTGGAAACAGCTGGCAAAGGACGTGGAGAGAGACGTGTGGGGGTTAGCGTACCAAATCGTTATGGACAGGCTTCGGGCGCCTTCTCCGAGACTCCCGCCGGATGTTCTAAAGGATCAGGTCCATAGCTTGTTCCCGGTTCACCCGTGGAGAGGCGACGGGGAGGAGCCTCTGGTTGCTGAAGAAGGTATTCCCGAGGTGACGTTGGAGGAAGTCGAGCGAGCATGGCAGCGATTGACACCCGGTAAAACACCCGGCCCGGATGGAGTACCTCCTGGAGCGGCGAAGCTACTGGTTCAGCGATGGCCGAAGCTGTTTCAAGCACTGGTGATGCGTCTTCTAAGAGAAGGGCGATTTCCGCGGCTGTGGAAAAACGCCAACCTGGTCCTAATCCCCAAACCAACGGGAGAGAGCAATGCTTCAGCAAGTAGTTCTGCTTACCGGCCTATATGTCTTCTTGACACAATGGGCAAGATCTTAGAGAATGTTATCGTTGAGAGGCTCAACGCTGAGATTGAGCTCAAAGGGGCCCTGTCAGACGCCCAGTACGGTTTCCGTAAGGGAAAGTCCACGCTTGGCGCCCTTACACGGGTTTTAGAACGGGCGACCGAACAGTTAACAAGGACTCCGAAAACAAGAGACTTCGTTGTGCTCGTCCTCCTGGACGTCAAGAATGCCTTCAACTCGATGAGCTGGGAGGTGGCCATGGACGCAATGAGGCGCAAGGGCATTTCGCCATACATTCGCCGGATAATTTCGTCCTACCTATCGGAAAGAAGGCTGTCGGCCGGCGGTCAGGAGTATGAGATCTCTGCGGGGGTTCCTCAGGGGTCGGTCTTAGGGCCGATTCTGTGAAACCTAGCCTATGACGGGGTCCTCGAGCTGCCGGACCTACCGGCAGGTGTTGAGATGGTGGCCTATGCCGATGACTTGGCGCTGGTTATCACGGCACGGGAAACGGGGGCCCTGGAGTATGCCGCTAATGAAGCCTTGGAGCAGGTGGCAGAGTGGATGGAAGACCATTCTCTAAGACTGGCCCCGCACAAGACGGAAGCAATGTACCTTACAGGCAGGAAGAAAACCCGGAACATCCGCCTGCGTCTAAACGGTCATCCTGTCAAGCTTGCTCGGACAGCAAAGTATCTCGGAGTGGTGCTCGACAAAGGTCTCAATGGATCGGCGCATATCCAGCATGTGGCTGGTAAAGCCCACAAAGTCGCGGCCGGCCTGGCGCGGTTAATGCCCAGATTCGGCGGCTGCACAGAAGGCAGGCGGCGCCTGCTGGCCAGTGTAGCAGAGTCGGTAGCGCTATACGCGGCTCCAGTGTGGGCAGACATGGCGCTGAGGACACAAAGAAACAGGAGAGCGCTTCGATCGTCACAGCGGCCGGTAGCCATTCGTGTCTGCCGGGCTTACCGCACGGTGTCGACCGCGGCCCTCTTGGTCCTGTCTAAGATGCTGCCATGGGATCTGCTGGCAAGTGAACGGGCCGAAAGATGGAAGGATGGCGATCTGGACTTAACAACGGCTAGATCGAGGACAATCGCCCGGTGGCATGAAGAATGGGCCACAGTGCAGCCGGGAGACCCTCGGAGGCCGCCCGCGGGGATCTGGACCAGAGACCTCATCCCTGACCTGAAGGCGTGGTAAGACTGCAACCACGGTGAGCTGTCTTATGGTACGACACAGGTGCTGACCGGGCATGGCCAGTTCCAAACGTACATGGTAAGAATTAACAAGGCGAGTGTCGACATCTGCGCGTTATGCAGATCGGGTGAGACGGACGATGTCGAGCACACAGTTCTGCGGTGTCCGGCCCTCCAAGAAGCCAGAGACGCGGGTGCGACCACCGTGAGAGGAAAGTCGATCAAGAAGGTTGTAGCACACATGCTGACTTCGGCGAAGGCGTGGAGAGAGTCTTGTGCCTTCTTCGAGACTATCATGTCCTTAAAGGTGGCCAAGGAAACTGCCAGGAGAGCTCGTTTCAACAATAGCCCCCGATCCAGTCGAGAGGGAGCGCCCGTAGGTGACAGGGAAAGAAGGGGAAATAGGCAGCAAAGGCGAACTAGCCTTGGGATTAGGCAGGGACAGCCAGGGACGCTCCAGGCGATGACTCTCGACGCATCCCCAGGTGGCGGAGCTGTGGAAGGCGTTAACGGTCTGGCTGACGCGTCTGAGCTGCACCAAGGCAGACATGAGACGATGGATGATGCCAGATTGGAGTAGAATGTAGGAGTTGGTGCAACACCACTCCCATGGATTCGAAGCATTGCCTACGCAGTTACCGATCCCTGGGGGTGGGGGGGAAGCGGGTTTACTGGGTTTGCGAGTCCCAGACTAGTCACCATGGCTGGGGTGGCGCATGTATGTCTGGATTCCCGTAATCCCCCAAAGTAATGCTGAAAGGTTTCAGCAGTAAAAAAAAAAAATAAATAAAATAAAGAATTGGTACTAATAACAGGGCTAGATATACTAAACATGTAGTTGGAAAAGTAAGGAAATAAGTTTAGTCAGATAGATAGGAAGTCATGTGTGGATTATATTATAGTTAAAATAAAAAAAAATAGTGAAATGGGCAGCATAAATTATTGATAAAGGCTATGGTTATAGATGAGAAAATAGGTTATAGACGAAAGCAAGCAATATAGTAAATTTTGGTATACATGCCAAGCAAACAATAAATTAATAATATTAGCAGTGATCATAATTGGGAGTAGCGGGGCGGAAAATAGCTAGTAATAAGTTAAAAGTAGACTAGAAGTAGATAGACAGGTAGACGTGGAAGCAAAAATTAGCAAAGAACAGCTGTTAGGAAATACCATAAAAATTGATCTATATTAAATTGCTAAAAAATGTGATAAATGCGACACATTTTATAAACTACTTAAGGGTGTAAGAAGAGAAGGACAGTAAGGCTCATGAAACGAGAAAATTGAGAAAGTAATAGTGAAGAGAATGGAATAGAGCAAGGTGCACAGGAGGGTGATGGGTAAATACCTCGATAAAGAGAAGAAATATTGAGTTAGAATATGTTCAGACAAAACTAAAGTCCAAGAAGGAATTTGTCCATTTGGTACAGGCAAGAATAAAACAATAGGATAAACAGAAATTTAATACTTTGTTGGGGGCTCCAAGGAAACAAAGGTAAAACGATCAGAGACATATGTACTTAATGATGGAAAAAGCACAGCTAATCTCGAGCACGCAAAAATTTACACAGAAGAAGAAAAATGAGCGCGGAGGAAAGGAGGGACAGTCCAGTAAATATGGTGTTGCTAAAGGAGAGAGAATAAAGGTGACACAGGGGTGCTCCTTATCAGCAGTATTTTTTCTAATATATACAGAAATAATCAGGTTATTTATTCGACATCACATTTATTTTACTCACATTAAGTACGCATATAACAATGACACTTATGCAGTTGTCAGCTGCTCTTGGCATATTATTCGAAAGAGGCAGTGCGGTGATCTCTTCTCAAGGGCCACGCAGGCAGACGCATGATACTTCGCACACGTCTGAGAGCTCAGTCGACAGACGCACTCCGTGTACTTCTTGTAGAAGTTCGTATTTGAACAGACCAGGTAATGATAGCCATGAACTATAATGCAAGACCAAACCAGAGGTAAAAGGCATTCAAATAATCCAGGTCTCCAACCTCTCGTATCTGTTAAAGTTTATCTTCAAATTCCGCGATAGAGCTTGCGAATGGCACTGTACGTGGCGTCCTCAACCTCAATCGAATGATCTCAACAACAGGTGCACAGTCTGTCATTAGGTACACAAATGCGGCTCCTTACTCGCAACGGCATGCAAAATACTGGCTTTATGTACATTGAAACACCATTCAAGCAAACCAAAGTTACCTTTCCACAAAGAGAGACTAGGGCTGTGCGCACTATCTCGGCAATGTATGCAGTGAAGGTCGTCCCAGCATATTGGAGCCGAAGCCCAAGATATCGGAAGAAGTTGACGGCTTTCAAGGATTGGCCGCCGCAACTTATAACGCCTTTAGCAGCCAATCGATCCTCTCATCTGAATTTAACAGCCTTGGTCTTCATTGCGTTTATTTCCAGCCTCCTTTCGACAAGGCACCCAGGTCGTGATGGGCGTCTACTATATCGTCTGCATGCAATACAGCTATGCCCTTCTGGAACTCGTGTTGAATATAGCCAACAAATTCGGCAAGCAGAAGACTGAAGGAGACGTAGTTCAGTGGTCTCCTAGTTGCGGGGTTCTCACATGTTGCCTTATCCGACACACATCCTGCTCACCCTGTACCAGTAAGGTGTGCTCATCGAAGAAGTTCGAAAATATGCTCAAAAAAGAGCCACCAATCCCTGTGTGTTTGAATGACTTCACCTGAGATTTTGAGGTGTTTGTCGAAGGCTTTGTCGCAGTTTATAGAGACCGCTGCAGGAGACACGTAATTTTAGCACCCGCTGTTCTCTGCACGGGTTTCAATATAAAATCTGCTAGATACAAGACATTCTCAAACCGACGAATAGCTCCTACTGCAGTCGATGTGGCATGCCGTTATTATTGTCCAAATATGTATTGTAATATTTACGAATGTGATTTTTATGTCTTCACATCTATTCATACGAGACAAATTATTCTACTAATGCATAATATATAAACTTAGACAGAATGTCTTTGTGGCCATTCGTTCCTTACCATTGCTAGTACTTCACTTGCTAGATATTTTAGATGTTTACTCCTGAAAATGATTTTCCAATATATTTCAGGATGTTTGTACTTTTCAGTTTTGTATTCTCGCATCGGTTCATCAGAAAGGGAAGAAGACGAATGTGGAAGCTGCCGCTGCAGTTAGGCCCCAAATCAGATGCTTGACACTGTAACACATAACTTTGGGCCAAAGCGTTCTTAATCAGCATCACTTGCGCGCAAGGGTTGCCATTGCTTCTAGTTAACAAAATCCTGCTCCATAATAAGTCCCTCGAGGATGATGCTTCGTCCTATTACTATACGCATTTCTTGTTTTAGGAATAAGTGGGTATCTGCTGCTTCGTCCTATTACTATACGCATTTCTTGTTTTAGGAATAAGTGGGTATCTGCTGCCAACTATCAAACACTTCAAGTACGCTGATAAAAAATGACGTCAACTGGGATCAAACAGTTGCTATAAAATTTCGCAGAGCGGGCCAGCTAGCCAAGGGCGTCGACCTTCAGATGAAATGGAGTAAGGTGAGATCTTTTTTATTGAGTTTACTTTAGGAATAATTACACGAGGATTATCATCTCGTCACTGGGAATCAGCTTTTGGTGTCACGGACATCGATATCCGTTTACAGAAGCGCCTGTGTTTGTTGTCTTGTTGCCAATGTTTTGCAATCCTAATGAAAATTTAAAACGCTTACAACATTTTTTTTAGTACAGGCGGCTATATCTCTTTATTGTCGTTTGCTTATTTCGCAAGTAGGCTTGTATATGTAAAAAGGTTAATATATCTACATGTAAAATATAGTCAACGCAATAATCTCTTCTTTCAAGGCTACTTAGCCGTTGTTCCGCTGGGCGAGAAAATGCGAAGATCGTCAACGCGTGAGGCAGTTAGCCGCGTGGTACTTAGTGCATTCCTGCGAACCGGTAACGACATTCGTCCCCCACCTGACGAAACCTACGACTGGAACATACTAGGTGGTTGTAACCGTGCACAATATAGCTTCTGTACACGTGACGGCTAGTGCACGCCATGCTGCCCTTTAGGTTTCTGTAGATGTACACATTTGCTTAAGCAACCTCTTCTATGGCTTTTATTGCTCTACTTTGCCATACCGCAAGAATTGCTTAGTAACTGATGACTTCAGCCTAATTTTAACTACTTACACTGCTGACTTGCAGCCTACTAGCAGTTAAACGAATCCCGCTTCAAGTTTACTGAAAAGCGTTTCTTGTTGTGCAGGATTTGCCACTAAAAGATGCTCCCCCTGACTCTACTAGGCTACGCTACTCTCAAGGCCTAGATTATCCTACGCTCTGCAATTATCTGGGGGTTGTGTTGAAAAGCCTTAACTTGTTGGAGGAGCTCTAACAGTTTTAGAGACTCTAGGTGGCAGGCCTGTTGAACCAAGGCCGTGATTACTCCCGTCTTTTTCTTTTTTTAACTACTGCCGCCGTAACAGCCTGCTCAAGGGCGCTGTTGTTCTGGTTAATACTGTCACCTAACCTAAGCAGCCTAGATTCGCGGCCAAGAGCACGTAAATCAAAGCACCGGGATGGGAGGCCTGACGGCCCGGCCATTGCCAGACATGCGCAGACGCCAGCCAGCACCGGAGCGTGCCCATGAGCCGGAATGTTAGAAAGCTCGCATACCTGAAATTCCAGCTTCGGATGTTCCAGATGGCAGTTGTCAGCAGTGCTTTCTCCAGCTTGACAAACGTACGTGGATTAATCTCTTTCGTTTACACAAGGCAAACCCGTATCGTTTAGAACGTCTATCAGCCCATCGCGTTTTTCATAGGTGGTGCCACTATCTTGAATTTTTGTCAACTGAAGAAGCATGCCAATGTGAGCAACTGCATAGTAAGTCCTGATAAATTCGCACTGACGACATCGGCTACCTCATTATCGTCAAGCGGTAGCCAACTCTGACCTCGACATACGCATATATACGCCCGCGGGGCAATTTTACTCGTACATAAACTGATATTTAACCTACATGTCGACCTCGTCCTACGTTGGGAAAACCTGTCAACAGATAAAACCCTCGCAACTCGTAAAAGTGCAGTTCCCTCTGACAAAATATTGTTGTAGGAGAGCAATGTTCACATCTTTAAACAAAAATACTTTTTGCTTAGATGCTGCTTTATAGACGAACCCTCGAAATTCCACAGTGATACTTTGCAAACGCTGTGGCATCATAGAACGGTTTAAAACGTCATTGCAACGCTGCAAAATCTTGCTCAGCAGTAAGTTTTTCGCTGACTTAAGGCTGAGCCGGCAAAGCTTCTAGCCATTTTCGAAAGCTCGCGCCACTAAGCCAAAAGGAGCCTATGAGAACCATATTGCAATCATTGTTGTTGACAGCAACACAGAAGATGGAACCCTAAGTTTCCAAAAGGCACGCACTTCAGTTTTCCTTCCGGTCAGCCAACCGATTAACCAAGCTGGCTGAAGCCCTCCACGTACAAGGGCCTTCATGAGTGATGCACTTTTTTCGCACAGCGTTACCTTACCCAAATATATAGCATGTTAACGTTTTTTTTTCCTTTATAAATCTATAGTATGATTTTCTGTTTAGAACGATTGACGCTCTGTTTCGGTGGATGCGTTGTTGCCTGCTTCGCAGAACAACCCGCCTTGATTCCGGGCCTCAATCATCCTTCTCCGGACAGTCCGTGAATTTCCGCCTTTTGTAGCGACGCTTTGTCGGCTTGAAGTAAACCGTCAAATGTTTACACTTCATCGCCGGTTGCTGCTGCTGCCGCGTAGCAATAACAGCACCGCCGTCAGCTGACAGTTTCTTGCGCTTGCTGTTGTATACTCGCAGAAGTGGTGAAATAATGCGTCGCTGCGGTAGAATCGACCTTATCGTTTTTCATGCCTTGTCAGAGTTTGTGCTCTAACCAGGCTGGCACTTTTCTCGGTGCTCGAACGAGAGCTGAGCTGATATAAAGGCAGCTCCAGCTCTGTCATGTGGATTGTGTTGGAGGCAACGAGGCGACCAAGAATGCAAAGTAACATAGAGTGTAAAACTAATCTATTAGGCATGTCCTCGGCCGGGGGCATCCAGGGCACCGAGAAGACGTTTTAATGTCTCATTAAGGGCTAGGTGATACACATAACGTGTGGGCTGCGCTAACCACACACTACAATTTGTGAGTCTCTCCGCTGACAGGAGCTTGTTATTATAGAGCTGCACTCGAAACCTCGAAGCTGCTGAGCTCCTTCATCAGGCTGTACTATGTACAGTTCTATTGTACATGTTAACACACAATCTTAGTCGTTATCCACACCCTTAAGTCTAGAAATGAAGGAACCTTTATCCTATTTTATCTTGTCCAATTAGTTGGTACAGGAGGTACAATTGGTACACAGTAAGGGCAACACATTGCCATATTTTTACGGCACTGCTACCGACGTTGATGTACTTCTTGAGGCGTCGCATCGATGCAAACTAATAACGCGCGACCGTTAACGTTAAGAAAAAAACAATTATCATGCCCAGTTATAGACCTTTGCTTTAATAAAAAATAATTCCGCATATGGTGATATAGCTTCTAGACTGCTTTATTATTGCAAAAAGCGGTGTCGTCTCATTGCAGGTGACAATTGATCCCACTGACATTTCTGTCGTTTTCTCCACTTGAAAGGTGGCAAAGCTGGCCTGCTCAACGGAAGCATCTGTTCATTGAGCGATTCACAAAGCTCTCCGAATTTGGGATAGACGCAGGTATTGTATTCGTTGTAGTCGGTCACCTCACAAAGAAGGTCAATGTAAAATCCGTGAACTGCAAATCGTTTGCACTATGTGGCGCGTAGGCGGTTCCGATCTTTCCAAGCCTGACTAATTATTGCCCTGGCGTAAGAGAAGGTCAGGTCGATTTCCTCGAAGTTTTTCCAGTTCCTGAAACTCTCTGAGAAAGCATTGACACTTTCGATTCGCAATGAACAACGGTGGTTAGCAATTTTTTTTGTCGTGGAATGTAGCGTTGCGACTTGTGTCGCCCGTTGTTAATGTTATATATATATACACATATATATATATATATATATATATATATCCATATATTCCTTATATATATATATATATATATATATATATATATATATATATATATATATATACATATATTCCTTCCTCTTGATTACAGTTGAGTAAATTCAATAATAATTGCATTCATTTCACTAAAACAAACTATATATATATATCGTTTGTTTAAGCGAAATTAATGCAATTATTATTCCATTTACTCAACTTTAATCAAGAGGAAAACAAAAGACAAAGACGGGCGCGGCCCTGGTTTACACAGGTCTGCTACTTAAAACGTCGAGAAGTTTTGGAATCCTGCGCCGAGCACGGGCTCTACACACCGACCCCCAGATAGTTGCTGATCGCCGGGCGCTCTATGGCCAACATAGAGCAACCTACGAGAAACTGGTTGTGGAGAATAAGCGCCAGTATAATGAGGAGGAGGAGTTTCGTTTGCTTGAGAGAGTAGAGCGCGAACCCCATGTCTACATCGCTCGCAGGCTGAACAAAAGCATGTACAGTATGACAAAGGAGCAGCTGCGGCAGCACTTCTGCTCAATGCAACCACCTTTGCGCCTAACCCAGTTATTGGGCAACCGCTCACTCTAGAGCAGCACCAGATGAATCCGCCGGTTACGGTGAAAGAAGTTGTGCAGATCGTGCGCGGGTTACCCAAGAAAAAGAGTAGTGGTCCTGATGGGATCTGTAACGAATAGTGGGCTGAGTCGTCCGACGTTTTAGCAGCCGTTGAGTATCTGATTAAACAGCTTACATAGGTAAGCTGTTTAATCAGATACTCAACGGGGGACACATACCCCAGGTTTGTCACGAAGCCAGACTTACTCTGCTATTTGAGGGCAAAAACGATGACAACATAGACAATCCAAATCTCTCGCGCCGGAACGCAATCTTACGAAAATCTTCGCTAAGTTAATTATCTCGAGGGCGCTTCCAACTCTGGAGAACGCTCTACCTCCGGAGCAATTCGGATTCAGGAAGGGTCGAGGTACACAGGACGCGATTTACTTACTCCAGTCGAAAGTTGAACGGATGTTGGCTGTGCCCCGGGGGCCACTTGTACGCCGTCTATATTGATTGTGCCAAGACCTTAACAAAGCTCTCCATCACCTACTAGTCGATTCAATTCGACATACTGGGGTGGGCGGCTCGTTTCTACGAGTGCTCTCCAGCTTCTTTGCTGAAGACCGCTTTTAAGTAAACGAAAGGGACGAGGACATCTTGCAGCAGAGTCAAAGCGTAGGGACCCCTCAAGGGGACTCTCTCAGTTGCCTGACATCTCCTTGCTAATCGCAGACCTAGCCCGCCATGTGCGGGAAAAGTTTAGAACCGCCGTCGTCGTCATGTATGCGGACGACATAGTAGTGGCCCACCGGGACTGCGGTGCCATTCGTCGAATTGTCGGCGACGCAGAAAGTTACCTTTACCGCAACGGCCTGTAAATAAATTCGCGGAAGACGAAAGCCATGAAGTTTCGCCGTGGGGGGTCGATTGGCTGCCGCAGACGTAATACCGTGTTGTGGCCAACCGCTGGAGTTTGTCAACTCCTTCCTGTCAACTCCTTCTGAGACTACACTATACGAGAACGACCTTTATCCAGCACATCGGCGACAGGAGTCGGGCGGCTATTGCCTCTATTCACACAGAGGTTAAAGACCCTCAACGACTGTCTTTGAGTGCGACCGTGCGTTTTTAGGCTTAAGACAATGCCAACTTTGAGCTACAACTTTGGGCTATCTTTCAGTGGCAAATTTTGCGCAGCTAGATAGATGTTTCACAATATATATGAAGCAGGTTTTTTTCTTATCGGCAAGAAGCCGCTTCGTGTACCTGCTAGCGGGTTGCGGGCTTATGTCACCTATTACATGATCATTTCAGCAATTGTTGTTAGAGTGGCAGGAAAAGTGACCAAGGCCTCGGCAGAGGTAGCGCAAGAATGGAATAGCATGCTCTAGCCAAAACGTATGCACAAGGCACATTGTGCATGGCTATCATCATTTGATATGTTCGACTTAAAGATTTCACCAAGTTAGCGATCAATGTTGTTGCCGGTTCTGCCCGCAGATAGACGCTAAATACCACGTAGCGAGCTGCCAGACGCATCGGCGGTCTTTGCACTTTTCGCCCGGTCGCTGAAGTGTTTAAATGTTATATAATGAACTATATTGTAATTGTGTAAAATCTTAAAATGCCATGTTGTTGCGAAATAAACAATATATAATAGTAATTGCAGTTCTATTGTACATATTACAATAGAGTACGTTATTTTAAATAATTGTGCCACTGTTACCAATTAGGCTGTATGTGCTAGGACAAACGGTTTCACCTATAAAGCGTTTGCACGTCCCATGCATAGGTGCAATGTTAGTCTCAACGAGCCTCGGATCTAGATCTCGTTCCCGGCGTTTGAAGGATATGAAAACGCCTCATCAACCCAACTTTATGTTATTTAAACTTATCTTATTTTAATGTCACAAGTGTGCCCTCTGCTCGTTGGATGGCCAGATGGAATTTGTTCCAATAGACCGTGGCCCGAGTTTTCAATGCGGATATGGCCAATTACAGGAAGCCTACGATAGTCGGCACCAGTAGAGGCAAATTCTATAAAGCATTCAACTGGCTATGCTCTATTCGAGACGATATTTCACCTATGATCGGTATGGCGCCCCGTTAGTCTGCAAAGTTACCCCCACTCGGATTTTCTCCAGTCGTTGTAACATTCACTTGGTAACCACTAAGGCTTAATAAGTTCACTTACGACAACTAGTGACCTATTTGGTGAGAGAGGCATTTCACTCACTACGACACGCTCCAAATGATGCACTGCCTTGCTACGAAATGTCCGGCGAGTCACAGGCATTATTGTGAGTTTTAAGTTTAATTCGTCGAACACGGAACAGACATAAATTCCATTACGTATTTTGAGTATAGGCTACTTCGACAACGCATCATTAACAAAGGAGTTAGAGCTCGTAGCACTTCGACGTTCAAGACCACTGACGCTACAAGAGCGCCTCGATAAGGTGAGGCAACAGGCGTTAAATGCGTACCTAATGTATGCATTTTTCACCAACTATTTAAGACTCGTTGGATACCGCTTTATACCGCTAAAAGCGACGAGATGAGCTGGTCGCAACTAGGGCCATATCGAATCATTAAAACAAACAAAACCTGGAAAGACTTCGAAATAATTAGAACGAAGTTATGCATATAAAGGTGCTCAATAGCTTTATATTCAGAAAAGGTCGACAAAAGAAGTCGACGCCAACATTTTGTACTCTCTTATCAACCTTAGCCGACGCACGTGTGCTGTGCGTCTCCGTTGCATTATTGGCGGAAGAGAGACTTGAACTACTGAACAACTTCAAAGGAGGAGGCGGGCCTACATTTAGTAGATTTAGTAGATTAGATTTAGTGGATTATACAAAATGTATCAATGGTCCTGTCAGGCCAGGCTAGCGATATTGTACTAAACAAAAACGACATTGCTATTAAACAAAGACACTTGCAGCATTTATACATCATATAATGGTGTACGAATCTCAATTCCATCAAACCCAGTTACCGTTCGTGGTCATTGTCATCCTAAAAGCGTCTTTGAACCGCTAAACGTTGAAGCGCCGGATGTGTTTTTAAAGTGAAGGCAACTTGCACTAATTGTACAAGAAAAATCATTAGCGCACTGAAAGACTGATCACTAGCGTGCGATCGCTGTTTTTAAAACTATTTTCTATTACTACTGCTACGTTGAACTGCGACACTACGCGCGTGTAAAACGTGAGGTCGGAAACTAGCAGTTGCCATGCAAGGCATCTAGGGGCTGGTGAGTTGTCGGACTCATAATAAAAGTTGAAGTGAAAACCTTTCGCGTTGAAAGAATAGCCGGTGGGGGCGCTGCTACCCCCTCCCCCGCTTTGCTTTGCCCTTCCGGAGGAATATGGTTCTAAGAACGAGGTTTTTCATCGAGGACGACTGTCGGGACTGGTGAAGTCCCGACAGTCGAACGGAAACTCCTTTGTTGAGGATTGCGTTGTTAGGCTCGAAAATTGTGTGCACAGTATGTTGTTTCTACTTTCTCGCTTTGGAAATCTCTTCGGTTTAAGGCTACGTATATATATATATATATATATATATATGTGTGTGAACGTCGTGAGTAATGTGTGGTGCTTGGGTGCCGGGGCTTCGCTTTAATATTGAGCGGCGTGCATGTCGCTTTATATTTGAATGAAGATGACCGGCGGGCAGGAGGGGAGGGTGGGGTGAGCAGCGTGTCGGCGGCCCGAAAGAAATGAACTACACACACAAACTAAAGTACGCATGTAGTCATGTCTCCGTTGAAAACGTACAACATCATTAGCTTAAACCTTTTGTTATGGTCGTAACGCAACTCATCCATGAGATTAATCATGGATAATCTAGCCGGCAAACGTTTGCCTCTAAGGTTTCCCAATTGTGAAGTAACGAACACATACAAGATATAGGCTGCGGTTTAGTACAGACTCGCGTCATTGAGTCGAGACCGCCCTGCCTGCATATACGTCTTCGTCAAGAAAGTTCATCAGCAGCAGTGCAATTGTTGTTTCAGCTGTCCCGCTGAACAGAACTTTTGGCTAGCACAAGGGTTGGATGCAGCCAAGGAGTGGACCTAACTCGGTAACGTTCTGTACTGCCCGTGTTTCGGCGGACAAACACTCGGTAACGTGCCGTAGCGTACTAGTTAGGCTAACCAGACTAACGCGCCAGACAGTGCCATTAATGTGAGTTCATTAGTTCGGCGTACGCGCCAATCACCGCGATGAGTTCTGTCGCGTTGCTCGCCGTTGTGTTTGCTGGACTGGACGCGACCAGTCTCGTGCAAAGCTTTATGTAATTCTAAACATCCCATTTAGTTTGCTCCAACGACCACCTTTAATACGCAGTAGCAAACACCGTACGTTGAGTCCATATGTGTGCCTACCGTAGTCTCGCAGTTTGTGCTCAAGCTTTCGACAAAGCTTCTCGTGCACAGAATGCATTTTAATTGATACTGTAGGTCGATTTAATTGAAAGTAACTATTTCGTTCGCATGAAACATGCAGTTACACTGTTACGATTCACATATCCTCCAATATTTTAACATTTCATAAAGAGATGGACAGTCCATCTAGGTAGGGCATGATAGCCCTGTGATATCGTGTTACACTGTAGGCTCCACAGTATCTACATAGGCATTGTTCTCCGGGTAGATAACAATATTCGTTCAAAGGCAATATGAAATGGAAACCATTCCAAGTTACACGGCATATGGCAGGCTTTTGTACAACAACTTCTGTGTCCAGCCGAATCAGGCGCTGGTTCATCTGTGAAGTTTTGTGTATTTTAAGTTTCGGTTTTCTTCTCAAAACTGCTTGTAGTTTTGTTACGTGGCTTTTTTTTGGAATAGGAAGCCCAGTTCTTGCATTATGCTACAAGAAAACGCAGTGTGCTTTTTTGTATATGATCTGTGTTTATTGTAGGAGTTCGATTGCCATCGTACTTTAACAGTTTTGAGAGTGTCCTAGTAGCAACGTGCTTGAAACTGTAGCTACTTCATGGTGGTTATTGACAGCTGTGGCACAACTATGTGGAAGCAATATACACCAATTAGAACAGTCTTGATTTAGAATAATTCCATTGCGGCATCAACTAGCAGGTGCTGCAGCCGTCCTAACGCTAGCGTTGTCAGCGCTGATCGTAACGCAAATCTGCAATGTGTTCCGCAGATCCAAGACCAGGCTACAATAGAACTCGTGAGTACTTGACATAGAATGCAATTGCTAGGCGACTGCGTCGTAGGTAGAAGCATGCGTTTCCAAATTGTTCTCGTTTTTTAGCGTCATTCCTTGTGCTTTTGTTAACTTTCATATTTATGTTGTTCGCCCATATTACCGTTGCAATTGATATCTGCTGCTCATCTGCGCAGGCAATTACTATACACGGATCGCCCGTAAGTGTTTGTACATGCATTAATGTTTTTCAGTAAACTACTTGCTAATGTAAACAATAACGGTGACACTGAGTCTCCGTGTAAGATTCTACAATCTGTATAGTTTTTATGAGCTTGAACAAAGCATGCGTAAACCGGTACTGATTGTTCACCTATTATTTGTTTAGGAGAGTATTTGTTACCAAAAATTGAATCAGTATTCGATTGGCCATCGGGTTCGTTCTTATTTCGAGTAAGTGACTCTCCAATGAACCTCCAAAATAAGATTCCGTATTAGTTCGGAAACTTTTATACTTATAAAAATGCGTATCTCCAGTCTTTGGGGATTTCACCGCCCAGCTGGATGGGTTCTCATAATTCTTGTAATATGTGAAATAAGCTCTCTATTATTCTTGATCACTTCAATTCCTATATTGTCGAGTCCTGCTATATTTTTAAGACATCTACAGAGGGAATTAGTTTCTTTCTATCAATCAATTTTCATTGACAAAATACTCAGTGTGCCAGTGACCATTGTGAACAAGCGATTTAGTAGTTATCTCTTACTACCCCCGAACCCGTGCCAACCTATCTCAGTGGATATGCTGGGATGACGTTGTAAAAGTGGAACATACCGGATCAAAACAGCTGCAGATCGTGCGAATCCGAGGCTCGCCGCTTAGAACGGTACGATCCGTAAATCAGGCGCACTCTACAAAACAAAGCACACTCGAATACTTGCTTTGGCTGTTGTCTAGAGTATGATTTGTCACCCGGCGGCAAGTGAATTAATAAATTTCAAGTATACATCTGGTAGGATCACGGTAGCGCGACAATTTACTTGGATTACGATTTAAAAGCATGAACCTAAATGCGGTCCGACATGGATTAAAGGTGAAGCATCCCGGACGCCCAGCTAAGATCAATACGCTAGCAGTGCTTGCGTACATCCATTGTATCGCTAAAGAAGATTGTGGATATGTATTATGAAGAACTCGGCACTTACGACTGCCATAAAGAAATTGAAAAAATCGAACACCACTGTAATATGTGTGCAGAGCTTCAAAGAGTCTACATAGAGAAACAACAAAATCCCGAAAAGTGAATTAAATGTTTTTGGTTACACAAAAGTACAGCGCTGTCGGATCGAGTTACGCAATTTGGGTAAAAATTGAAATCGCTAAAACCTAGGCTACCACAATGGCAAACGACCGTTAGGGGTAGCATACGTTAATCTAGAACCTATTACCCATTAATTGTTCTTTATTTTACGTACTCTTACGTACGTATCGTATTAATATATAAATATGTTTTTATTTACAGGGACCTTTATCTCATATATATATATATATATATATATATATATATATATATATATATATATATATATACAGGTAGTTCAATAAGTTCTTAGAATGAAAACCAAGAATTTTCCAAATCATGTTTTTAAATTTATCTTATTCGATATACTCCCCGAGATGCTCAATACACTTTTCCCACCAAGATTTCAGAGCTTTTATACCTCTTAAGTAGAATTCCGCGTCTTTAGACTGAAAATAGGCATTGACAGCAGCCTTAACCTCTTCATTGCTGGAAAAACGCTATCCACCGAGGCTATTCTTCAAATGTCCGAAGAGGAAATAATCAGAGGGGGCCAGGTCTGGAGAATAGGAAGGTTGTTCAATAAGTTCGAACCTCAGTTGGGCCAGTTTTGCCGATGCTTGCCGGGACTTGTGTGCAGGAGCATTGTCCTGGTGAAACAGGACAACCTTCTTCTGCAAAGCGGGCCGTTTCACGATGAGTTCTTGCTAAAGGCAGTCTAACAGTCTTGCCTAATATTCTCCTGTGATCGTTTTACCGCTCTCAAGGTAGTCGACCAGCATTATTCTACGTTGGTCTTAAAAAACTGTAGCCATCACCTTTCCGGTCAATGCCGTTGTCCGCACCCTCTTCGGAGGTCCTTCATCAGGTGCACACCATTGGCAAGATGCTTCTTGGGTCTCGGGAGTGTAGTCATGGACCCAGCTTTCATCGACGGTCATGAATCTGCGCCAAAAATCCGACGGATTGTTCGACATCTTGACCAAATTTCGCTGTGAAGCGAAAACAGGCGCGTTTTTTGGCCTTGGTTGAGCAAATGCGGCAGCCATTTTTCTCTGAGCTCTTTCATCTTCAAGTTTTCGTGCAGGATGGAATGCACACTACCCAAACTGATCCCCAAGGCCTCCGCTATCTCCCTAATGTTCACTCGCTTATCTGCGGCAACGATTTTGCGCACCTTTTCCACGTTTTCCTAATCAGTTGCCGTTTTTGGGCGTTTTGAACGTAGTTCATCCCGGTGCTCCTGCGACCTCTTTTTAACTCATTAATCCAGTTGGAAACAGTGGCAAAACATGGCGCAGAGTCACCGTACACCTCGTCTAACTCAGTTTTCACTTGGGTAGCATTCCAACCTTTGAAATAAAATGCTTGATAACCACTCGAAACTCTTTTTTCTCCATTTTTCAAAATCACGCCGATACGTTGCACGGGAAAAGCGATCAAACGAAATCGCAACGGCCAATCACCATAATATTTTGACTGCTGGCAGTCGAAAAGTTGCAGTTCCTAATAGCGGTGGAAGCGCGCCAAAATTCGAATTCTAAAAAGCTCATTCTAAGAACTTATTGAACTACCTGTATATATATATATATATATTATTCAGGCATACTTCGTTTTAGACAAGGGCAATAGCATTTTTCGAAAAATTCCCTCAGATGTTACAACTGTTAAATATTTGTATTTATAGAAATTATAAGCTAAATGAGAAATTATTGAAATTAAATAAATTGTCAGTTTGGAGAAGACGGTCTCATTAAAATAAAATATAGATTTATATAGCTCATGGGAGAATCTGTTCGGAGCACATTGTTGAGATGGGCTAATCCTGTGTCAGAGACTCTGTGACGAGACGTTTGCGTGTTCACAATTGCTCACTGTAAAGTGCTAGGACAGTATATATATATATATATATATATATATATATATATATATATATATATATATATATATATATATATATATATATATTGTGCCAGCACTTTTGAGTGAACAATTGTGTACCCGCAAGCGTTTAGTCACAGATTCTCTGACACAGGATTAGCCCAACTCAACAATGTGCCCCGAATAGATGCCGGAGTTCCTCGTTAAATGTCAAGCGGCAGCCTCTGACGCATGAATTCGGATGTTCTCGAGTCTCCCGTTGGTTAAGGGCTTTTTCCCATGAGCTATATAAAGATTTTTTTTTAATGAGACCGTCTTTGAGAATATATATATATATATACTGAGCAATCTTGTAGTAAAAATATACATTTTGCGAGGCAAACGTCTCTTTTTCACTGGCAGTTGACGGGAGCGTTGCGCGTGCCGTCGAAACACTGCGCTATCCGTTGAAGTGTCTGTCGGTAGCACGTCGTCATCATCGTAACGAGCATAACCGAAACTTCTGTTCGTTACTTGGTAGCAGCAGCATCAGCAGCGGGGTGACAGCGCGCTGATCAATTGCCGACAATTGCGCGAGTGACGGTGAGGTGCCGTTCCGACGGAGGCGGAGGTCTCTTTTCCTCTTTCAGACGAAACGGAAATGAACACCATTGAGAGAACACCATTATCCGTTCACGTTCGTTCTGCTCGGGGGTTTCGGGGGTTGTCTTACGTCTTCCGTCGATCTAAGCTTGAGCCAGCCAGCTAGTTAGTTGGCTGCTATTGCTTGGGTCGTCAGAGGGGCCAAAAGAGCACGAACGAATGGCCATCCTTACCGTCTTCTTCTTTAGGTGTCTCTCTGTGTGTGTGTGTGTTTGTATGTGTGGCTATGACCCTTTATGGCTCATGGCTATCGTCAATTGTCGGGTGGACAGACAGAGCCGAATCGTAGAAGGCCAACAACAGCGGGGCTTGGGCAGCGAACAAAGCGGCTGACAAAGCTTGTCGGGGAAACAGGCGGCTAGAACGTAGGTCGGTGCAATACACGCGTGCCGAAGCAGCGGCAGCCGCAGCAGCAGAGTGTGAAGAACGACCTACGGCGTCGATAAAGAGAAAAACGAGAGAAACAGAAAGCGAGCGACAGACAGGGAGACGGACTGTAGAGGCCAGCTTGCTGAAATCCCACTCTTCAGCACACAGCTTTGTCGGCTCTGTAGATTGGATAGCTCTATATACTCTCAGGATGATGTTGTTGATGATGATGACGGTGGGGATGATGGTGATGATGATGATGTCTGCTCCCCATAACCGTAGCGACATAAGCAACGTTTTTTTCTTGCCGTTTAGTGCCGCCGACTGCACTCGCCCTAACCCCACTACCCGCCCGCCCGTAATCCAAGCTTAATCTCCTCCAGAGATCATCCACCCTATCCGAGATGATTCCAAGTGTACCTAGGCCGGAATGATTTTAGATGCGCCTGAACATTTGCCGCTGCTGTGAATCAGCTTTTATCTTCGTACATGCGCACTTAAGCCCTTCGAACACCTCTTAAAGCCTCTGGTCGATGTCAGCGGCGTTGTTTTCTCTTGGCCTTTAGATGGGAGAAAAGTATTTGTGCCACCTTTGCAAGTCCCCTGCTCCCACCTTCTTTCTCGTCCACATTTATCTATCTTGGCTTGTTCCCCCCCCCCCCCCCCCCCGCGACAGAAGCGCTGTGCCAATTTGTTGGCGACGTTGACAATAATAGACGCTCAATGGCCGTTTTTTGTGTTGCGCAGCAAAAAAGAGTGGTAAATTGTTAAATGTTGTTGAAGCTTTGCTGTTTGTCGAGAAGTCTCTAATGGAGTTCAAAGCCAATGGAGCATTTCCTCAACTTGCACAAAGGAAGTCGGGCCCAGCTTTTTCTGCTGCATTTCTATACATAAAGTAAATTGCAATACCTGCTTAACACTGAGTCAATGCGATGTGTAGATGTATCCCGAGCATGCCCTAAATGTTTGTACTTCACGGAGATACCTAAAATGTGTTGACTGCGTATTAAACACGTCTTATAGACAATTTGTGTTGGAAATACCTCAGAAGTAGCCCTAAATGCTTCTCGTTATTACGTTTACGACCTCAAATACATTTTGACATATTAGGTTAAAAAAATTAAACATAAAATATATTATTTTTTTCTCTAGCATTTATCGAACTGTTTTTTGGTCAATCAAGTGGTTGATTTTATATTCTAATGATTCGTGACATTTTTCTGCATATACATTATGTATATGTCACACATATTACGATGGATTAGCTAACCCAATAAACGTCTTGAACCGCAAAAGGACGGACTTCGTGGGAAATATATACGAGGAAATATAAACGCGGGCAGATCGAAGAGTTCTGATACAAATTTAAAAAACAAAACAGAATATTTATTTAATTCTTCAAAGTGCTTTTGTTCCCTTGAAAACAGCTCTCCTGCAATCGTTTCGTTCTCTCGATAGTTTAAAGCGTTGCCCCTTCAATTTGTTTCATCCGTGGGAACAGAAAAGTCGCGAGTCCGGTGAAAGGAAGGTGGGGAAATATAAAATGTTTCATCAAATTATCCGAAGTCAGTAGCGCCTATAAGAGCGCCGGTACATCGTCGTAATGGAAGGCCCAAGAATTGTTTGCTTAGAGTTCATGCCTCTTGCGCCGGACGTTCTTATGCAACTGTCTTCAAATTTCGCGGTAGTACTTCTTACGTGCCGTAGAACAGGGAAAATTCGTGGAAATGTATTCCCTTGCGGTAAAAAAAACAGTCAAGAAAACTTTGGTGGTCAACCGACTCTCGTCTTGCAAGCACTTCTAGAAATATTGAGCTTTGGTCTCGATGTTTTAACCACATGTCCATGACACGTTTTCTGTTAACAGTCTCTGAAGCAGTCGAGCTCGGTGGCGTGGTGGCATGCGTCTGCGGCTCGCGACTGGAAGAGACACATAGGTGCGCGGGTTCGAGCCCCACCGTTGCACATTTGTATTTATGGTGGTCTGTCTATAAAGCAATGCGAAAAACAGTCCCATGGACGTTGAATCTTGGCTGAAAGTCAGTCCCAAAAGGATTTTTTTTAGTCTCTGAAGCAATCCAGTCTCTGAAGCAATCTTCTTCCGCTCTCGCCTGAAGGTTCAACTGAGACATTTCCAAATGGCCGCTCATTTGCTGGAAATTCAATATTTATTTAACATATTTTTGGAACGAACTTCGCTGCTAGCCTGCTGATGCATAAAATATCGGTAATGACTGTTAAATCTGACCCATAAAGTGTTTCAATTTATTCAGATATCTCCTTGATAGTAATTCCGCGATTTGTGAGTACGATATCACGTTTTTTTCAACGTTTTCTTCTGTTACTGACGTCAACGGCCTTCCCAAACGGGGGTTATCTCCGGTCTCTTCAAGTGCGTCGCGAAATCTACGGTACTACATTTTATTGTGCTATATATAAAACAGCTTGGGATATTTGTTTTTTTTTTGTAAGGCTGTCCGTGTACGGTTTTATGCCATAGCTGGTTTATAGTCCACTCCGGCATTCACCTTGTCTAAACTCGAGACTATAAAAACCAATTGAAGGGTGGCCGATCCGGGTCTCGAACCCAGGCCTATGTAGCTTTGTTGTACGTCCTTATTGAAAAAAAAAAAAAAGTTAATTTCAGCACTTTAAAAGTCGCTCGTTTTCATCGCTTCATTGAACCAAACTTAATGAATAAACGCCTTCGCCGATTGGCGCCAAACTTGGCCTTTGTGTAGATAATGAATGGCCTTTCTGAGCAAAACAAACAAGAAGACCTTCTATCTGCGCTGTCATGTTTTGTGCCAGCAATATTACTGTCTGGAGATATGAAATCGTCTTATTTGTCGAACCTGATGTTATTGCGCCTTTTATTTGCAACCCCTAATTTTTTCCTCGTTTTAACTTTGTAGCTTAATTGGTACTGGGGATCAGTTTTTGGAGACTTCTCTAGAAGCTCTAACAAGCATCTGATATATTACCTTAAAGTCATAAACTTCAAACCATCTACGCTCGTTTTCCTCTATGTTACTGGCTGTCGCCTGGTTACCGCGCAGGTTCATTTCGAATTAATAAAATCATGTCCTGAGAAGCAGCGGGCGTTAGGCTCCACCCATGCATGTGCCTACTCTATTGTGCCTTACTTGCGGCCATGAGCGACCGTAAACAAGAACAATTCTAGTAAATAATGTGCTTACTTATGTTACAATAACGAGGTCTTCCCCAGGAGGTGTTAGACGTCACTGAGGATCATACACAGCGTCCTGCCCCCGTCCTATTTAAGTGGCTACCGTGGCCTCCGACGTTTGCCCACACACGGAGTCTCTCCCCAGCCCAGGTTTGACCGATTCTGGCGGTTTCGTTTACAAGGGTTCGTGTGTAGCTCATTTTCTTTGTAGTAATTTGCTTGCAAGCATCCCCCTTCAGCCGTGGAGTTCCACCGACGTAAAACGCCGGATAAAACCCCTAGTCTCATAAGGTTATTTTGATTTGGGGGCGATGCTGATTACCGTCATACATGTCTCAAGTAGTGCAGCTACGTCTAACTGATCGCCAAAACATAGTCACAATCAGTCTGCGTTGCTACACTCGATGACTGCATTGTCAACTCTGCTTATTTTGCAATTGCCGTATAGCACGACTTTTATAGGACCTTAACTTTGCACCTTTAACTATATATATATATATATATATATATATATATATATAACAAAAACCCAAGAAATCAAACACTTGTCGTTAAGAAGAGCAAGAAGCAAAACATTAACATGCTCGCTGAAATTATTTCTATGTATAATTCCTATGAAGGCCGTTCAAGGCTTGATAGATCGGCCATGAAAAAACACCGAGCATACGCAGTACTCCTACGATCATAATGTGTTGTTGATTCTGGCCCGTCTAGTCGTTCTCAATGGCCTGACGAGCTCTTTTCAGCCAAACTTCAGACGATTCGTCCGAGAAACGCTGCAAGGCTTTCTGCTGTCGCTAGCCAATAAAAAACGTCGGACGTCCACAGACGCTTGGCAAGGTCAAGTTGAGTCTGGAGTGCCGATTATGGTTAAGCCAACAATGCCTATTTCAAATACCGCCGGTCGCCTCGCTTTGCCGCCGAAAAATCAACAACAACAGTAACAGCGACAACGGAACGCACCGTACAAAGAGCTAAATCAATATACACAAAGTAAAACGAGGGATTTACCAAGACAGGGACAGTGCGCCCGTTCCATGACGGCATGGGCGCAACGTCAACTTCAACAAGCAACCAACATCAATGTGACATGATTCAAACAATAACAACTCAAAAAATCTAACCATATTAGCGTATATGTGTCTCAAAATGTTCGTGTGGGAAGACGGAATTTTACACCTAACGCAGTGTGAAAAGGAATGAGCGTCAAGCTGTATATATCATAGATATAATATTGCTTAATTGCCTTACATAATACACTCTTCCTATAGCAGTACTGGTGTTTTTCTGGCCTTGTTGGTTAAACATGAATAACGTCGTTATTATTTGAATTGCAGTGCTTTTAATTTTATATACTAAAGAACAACGACATGCGTGCGCTATCGCAATTTGCAAGTGCTGATCTTATCAACCGTTTCTTCGATGTGACAATGAACAATCGCAGAATTCAAATAATGTTTTTATCAAAATGTATTGCAAGACTTGAAACAATCAATAATATGTTCGCGTGGCGTGTAGCGAGAGAATCGCACAACAAGGCGGCTTCGTGGGCGTCATTGCCCACCTAGTTTCCTTTTCCACCCTTTATTCGGCAAATAAAGGCGCTTTCTATTCCATTCTATATAATATGGACGCTTTTGACAGCGTATCGCCGACACCGGATATAACTAGCAACAACAGTATAACGTAATTACTAACAAAGCCAATGCAATTTTAGAAATTCTCTTTGAATCATGCCAACACACATTTTACTAATCTGAAACATGATATCCCCATTCCGATTGGATTTTATCGCATTATCTGGCGCGACAGAATCCAATCGGATTTTGTCGAGCCAGATATTGCGCGGCTTCAACATTCCGGAATACAATCGATTGTCGCTGTCCACACAAAAACTCAGAAGAGGTGGAACTAGTCTACAAGCGCGAATTACCATTTTTGTAACGCTCTGACAACCACATTTTAGACGCTCGTAATGGGCTAAGTTGCCTGTGGCACGATGTCGTCTAAATGCATCTATCGTCATCGCGTTCTCGTACTGGATGTATATAGGCTTTCTCCAGCAGAGGCATGTAGCAGCAGGGTAATGACAACCACGTCCAACAAATACAACCAGCAAGGCCGGGGCTCAAACTTGCGATTGTTTTGCTAACCATGGTTGCCATGGCAACGCTCCGTTGCGAACGGTGCGTTAGCCGCCTAAGCCACCGCCACTACAAATTTCAAATGTGGTCTTATGAAAGCGAAACAGTCCAGGTTTTAGAGTAGAAAATAAGACCATGAACTAGTACGTATGTCACTTAATAGTTGTGACATGACATGACGATCTTAACAACCTAAACTTAGCTCTTAATCATTTATTGTCTAGCTACCGTCGTGGTCTTTTTACGATTAAAGCTAGTAATAAATCCTAGGCCAGGCGGTACTGGCTTCTGTACAGCTAGTGTTTTACGAATAACAAATATATTTGAAACAGCCCAGCAAGAGTTATACGTCGCTTGTGTCTCGATCGAAGGCCAATCTAGACGGCCGTAACGTATTTAGAAGGTTAAGTGACAACTATTTTTTCACATCCAACTGTCCAAGGGAGACTTGGAAAGTTTTTAAAACATGCACACAAAATGTATCTGAGGTTTCCTATACAATAGAGGCTTATTATAAGGCACATTTTCTTTTCAGATGAAAAATATCAAAGAAAAACTAACCAAGATAAAAAGATCCCTGACTCGATAAAGAGCTAATATAATTTCGCTCAAATCTTATGTTTAATAAATTATAACATTATTAAACTATAACATAGCACAGACTCATGTTTGAGCTACAACAAGACAAAACTAGGCTAACGATATACGACACACCCCTCTTTGTGAAATTAACAAATTGGCTTAGTATTGGGGGACCACCTCTGGGACGCTTTGAATTTTGCATTATTATAAGTAACGATGTCTTTGTTAAATACAAAAAAACGCATCAAAGCAAATATGGATGGATGTCGCTTATCTATGAGCCAGGAATATTTTGGAAACTTCACATGGATGTTTTAACAAACGTTATTGTTGTCCTTTTCAATTAGAAAACCAAGGCGCCCAACCAGTTTGACATTTGTAACAAATGCAACGCTAGTTCGGTTTTAGCAAATCTCCGAAAATACGTGACATTCCGTTCGTAGAAAAGAAAAATAGTAGCTGCCACAATAAGATGAGAATGGCGTCCTACTTGGCGGACTCAGTGATTCTTGACATTTTAGCGCAAATTAAATTTGCACACAGTCCGTAGTAGATACTTTTTAGCATACATATTACTAAACACGCGACTGATTACTTAGAACCTCTGGAAACTAATTCGAGAAATAATTCTGGGCACGGCACGATGGGCCGACTTGTCCCCAAACCCATTTCAGATCTTGCTGTTAGAGAAGGACTGTTAGGGAAACCCTAGATATCTTAACATGCCCGGCCCTCGGTGCATTGAAGATATACCTCAGGTTAAGTTTCAAGCCCGTAGGGGACGGAGGATAGTCTAGAATTAAAAACAACCTCCTTAAAAAATGTTTTTAATTTTTAGCGAATTATCTCAATGCAATGAGTTGTGCCTTAAAATATTTAGCTTCAAACTGAACAATCAAGACAAGAGAGCTCTGCTGACTTGATCATGATACCTTGGCAAAGAGCGCCTTACAACTCAAATAATATAATTTTATGTAACAATGTACCAACACATGTCACACGTCTTAAACTCCTTGGTTTAACTCTGGAGCCGTTGAAGACCATATAAATAAATGTTGTAACATGACGTCCAGGCGGCACCCAGGTTAGCATCTTTTGAATGCGACTCCGGCTTACGATCGATCTAACCTGAAAGTTGTGTGCGCCGGCTGTCAACTGACAGCGGTATGAAGGAAGAGGACGCCACCTAGATGTGAGCCTAGCTTGGATGTGTCCTCAGTGTGAAATAGAGGCTTCAGCCGAAACATTGCTGCTGTAGCTGACTAGTATTATTTTCGACACAAAGGTCAAGCATGAAAAAGTTATTTAAATAAATATACAGACGCTCAATGGTTAGAAAAATGGTTTAGGCTCTTTGTTGCCCTGGAAAAGTTTTCGAGCTGTGGCCATCGGAGTGATGGTAGCACCACGGCAGACACAAAGAATCACGGCACAACACAAGGCAAACATAAGCACCGGCAAGCATCAGAAGACTCGAAATGACGCCGCCAGGGGGTGCCATTAGCGCAGTATTCCAGCCGGTTGAAGAAAGCAAAGACAAAGCTGGCTGATGTCTCGAATATGCACATCACAGCTTCACACATGGATGCATCACATTAAGAAAACTCGCGCGCTGCTCCCGTCTCAGGCATTGTTGCCGCTGCAGCAACAGTAAATACATTACGAAATGAGGGACGCCATTCATGTGCTATAATCAGCACATTGGGCGGTCATTGCGCCGGCACACTGTCTGGCGATTGAGCGGGCTGCGGCGAAACCACAAGACCACGTGTATGCAGCCTCCATAAAGGGTGTCAAAGCCTTCAGCACGGCTCCTCGCCGCTTACTAGTCAACCCGCTTAGAACAGCGGGTGTCAACGGAGCTGCACTGATTGTGATTTCAAATCTCTTCGATAACAATACCCCGTTCATTGAGGATGAACAAGGTGTTTCTGAAGTAAAGCAAAATGTGGAGACTCCTAGGAGAGACCCATTGACCTGCATCTGGTTAATTTTTCTTCTCTTGGACCTGCTAGTCATGTGCAACGGAAGTTCATGAATGTCTAGGTGATGATGTACGCCGCTGATATCGTTGTTACCCATGAAAATCTAATATCGTTGTTACCCATAGAAGCTGCTACCGTTGTTACCCAAAAGACTGGTATTGTTGTTACAACGAAAAGCTGATAAGTTTGTTACCCATTAATATCGTTGTTACCCATAATACCCATGTTACCCATACCCCGTCAATTTCAAGGTCGAAATAATGGACGTCTTTGTCTCATCTCGCTTATAAGCCGGGGCGGCCTGCGATGATCGCCATCATGTGTGTTCGTCCAATGAATTTAAAGAGGCGTTCTTTCAATACGTTTGTCGACTCTCCTGCATAAGTGCCCCATATACCATTTAGGAGGAGGACGCTGCACTTTCTCTCTGACTGGGACGGTAGGGAGCAGTAACCAACTGCCCGCCATGTTGTACTATAACATAATATTGATTATCTTAACGAATATACTCCGTTTAAAGACTGGTTACCCTGCGGGATCTCACGTTTTACCTCAGCTCTATAGCCTCGTCGTCCCACATGTCTACCTTACTGTAGTAAAGAAACTGTACAACACTCTAAGAATGGAGCCGCCCCTCCAGCTTGTCAAAGCTAATCAATAGTAACTGACGGGAGGCTTTATCGAAGGTTTCTCAATCAACAAATTTCTCAATGACATTGAATTCACATATAGAGAGTGCGTTCTGATGCAATACCCCGATATAGATTTCGATCGTTCACATCACGACCCCTAAAGGGCAAGTTCAAAACGCGAGCGGTTACTCGATTAACGAATGCGAAATCGAGTCATGCTCATGTTGCAGCAAAGCAGTCAGGTGCTGATAAACTTGGTGCTCTGTCACGCTGTGCATGCTCTTCTGTCGGCGGTGAATTAGATAGACGTAAGGCCCATCATCACTCTCTCTCAAGCATGCAAGCCTCTTCCTCCTCCCCATACCGGCGTTAGCTATCCATGAGCGGCTTCTTGTAGGATGCTCCATATTGTCCATGGGATACCCTACCCCCCAAGTATTACGGGTATGGATTTAGAGCCATTGCTCGTTCAAGCGGGGAAGCCATAGGTATCTCAACATGCCCGGCCTTCGGTGCGCTGAAGATATCCTCACGGCGATTCCGAGCCCGCAAGAGACGGATATTGGTCTAGAATTAAAAAAAAACTCATTTTTTATTTTGATTCTAGGTAGCAGACCTAGTTAAACCTAGGCCGTGACCGCTTCCGTCACCTTCTTTGTTCAATTATTGCAGCACTAACGGCTTGCTTAGGAGCACTGCCGCTATAGTCAATATCACCTCAAGAGTACGCTAATCAAAATGCCGTGATGAGAAGCCTAGTTGACCGGCGACACGGTCATGGCCGGGCACGCGCTGCTGAGCCCTTGCTGCACAGGAAGGTCCCCATCCTTGCTTGTAGTCTCTTATCCAGGTTTCCATAAGAAAGTACGCGTCAAACGCTGGCTGTAAAATGCTTGCTACATTTGATAAGTATGTCTTAAAATAAACATGACTAAATTCCTTATGTAATATTAAACCATTAGGTAAACTTACTTGGTATTATTCGTTGTTGATTATGCAATGCTGTATCTCCTCAAGAGATAAATAAATAATCGTACAATAAATGACAACAATTTTAATGAGCTAAATTTGATTTTGATCAGCCTTTTGTCTCTACAATAGATAAAAATGTCAAAACACATTTACAGACATTTCATGTAACGTAATTATTTGTTTTGTGTGTTTATATTCAATTATGGTTGTTGAAACGTTTAAACAAAACCCGAAGTTATGTAATCAGAGTGACAATTACCATCAATATGCAATTAACAGTATGCTAAAGCTGACGTAGCATACGTAACATCAATAGCTGAATAGAGAGTTAGTTTTACTTTGTGTTATTCAGTCTTGATTACCAGATGCCCAGTAAAACGGTAAACTGTGTTTGCATGCACGTCAAGAAACGCGCTTTATTGTTTTAACAGTAACCTGTCTCTTCCGTACCAACAATCGCACACATTGATGATTTAACATTAATCAAAGTGTCAGCCAAAGTGCACTCCTACGACTGCGTTTTACGTGAACAAGTACATATTAATTAGGCTTGTGACATTTGGAGTGCCGCAATGCGTACAGTTGTCATTGTTAAGACAGTCTTGCTTCGGCCCTGCTGACTAGGAAATGCGCTGCAAAGACAGCGCAATCGTTCGTGATTTGGGATCGAAACATACTTCCCAGTCGACGTTCCCCCTCGGTGAGCTGCGACCTACCCACTACATTTATTACAATATTTGGCCGATAAATATATACAAAACGGCAATCAGATGTCTTCTGAACGCACATTTGCAGACGTTACGCAGTTTGTTTAAGCTTTAGTTTTGCCCGTTTATTTCCAGCTTGTTTGACTTAGCATCTTCTTGTTGCGTTTAAGAATCAGATTTGTTTGATTTGACAAAAGTTGTTTTTTATCGAGTTGTCGACAGACAAAACGGGTGCGATACTATGTGACGTTGATATGTGGTGTTACTGTTAAAGCGCTTTACCGGTATCCAGTTCCCTTTTCTCTTCGGTGATTTTGTCTTTTAGAGGAAATCTGTAAAATAAAAAGACATGTATAGTATTTTCACCAAATATATAGTATTTCTATGTGCTAAGCTAACATGTTTTGAAGTCGAGAAAGCAAGTATACCAACCTAGCCGGGGATATCAACCATTTACTGCCACTAGTTTTTATGCCGTTTGATTATGACAGCCCAAGCTTTCATGTGGCGACACTCGACCATTACTTTTTGAAGTAAAACAACATTCAAACCGATTAGATTGACATTGAAAGTGGCATATCTATTTAGTTCAAATGGGACAAGCCAATACGAACGAAACGGACTCATTATCTGAGTTCCAACGGAACAGGCTCATTATCTGTTAACAAACATAAAATACAAATAATAGGCAGCGTTGTCTTTGGCCGTTTGCAGAGGAAACGCGGCATCTATTTTAGGCGCCATGGAGTGAAATAATTAATTAAAGAATTTGCAATAATACGTTCAGACCTCACAATTGTAACATTATTTAACATGTAATAAATATAAATATAAATACAAATTCTTTATTCATCCTCGTCATCATCTTCAGCATAACCATCATCATCATCATCTTAAGCATCACCATCATCATCATCATCTTCCTCTTCAGCATCATTTCAATACATCCCGTGGCTCCCGATAAAACTTCTGCTTGGCTACGGTACCAAGGGGTAACAACAGTGCCAAGTCAGAGAGGCTGCGCTTCCTGTTCGACAGCGCGTGGCTAATGGCTATACAATCAGTCTACACAAAAAGAAAGAAAATAGGCAGCAAAAAGCATTGGCTATGATTGTTCAAACTACACATTGTAGCTCCGTCTTTAAGTAAAGCTAAGCTAGTTGTCACCGTAGTCATCACAAACCAAAATCTTGTATAAGCAAAAACAATAAATGGGGTTACTTCCCGAATAGATCCTTCGGCTTCTTCGTATGGCTGAGCTGTTGAGTTTCAACTATTTTCTTTCTACAGTTAGTGCAACATAGGACTGCCACTATGCCTGCGTGCGTTGGGCTTGATTGCATTGGGCTTGCATAGTTTGCGTATTTATGTTACTGTCCTACAATAACTGCATACAGCCATGTAGTCCAGCATATGTCCGTCGTCTAGCTGTTGATTTATCAATTTTTCAGTTTGTCACTCATATTTTACGCTCTTATATATATTATATATATTCTTCTAAATTATAATAAAAACTGTAACATATATTTCGCGCTCTTTCTGAATTCCGCGTTGCGCTTCTTGGTCGGTCGTTTTGCCTGTGTCTGTATATGCGTGACACTTTTGTCCTATCGTGGAGTCGTTATCCGGTCAACCTCGCCAGCACTCCTCTACTTTTTACCCGTTGACGCTCGGCTCTGAGTATCTATCCACACTACCTGTATTATTACTATTATTATTTCCCGTTCGAGTTTACCTAACGCGACAATTCGCTCTCTCATCTTCCTACTTATCCTCTTTCTGCTTTTCATTTATCTTTTTTCTGTCGAATCGATCTATTTGTCTACCTGTGTATCTAATCAGTATATCTAACTGACTATTTAACCATGACTTTCTTCCTTCCTGAAACTTGTTTGTTTTGCCTGAAATATGTGTCTACAAAAGTCCTGTACGAGCTTTCGTTTTCCCCGCGAGGCCTTTACTTTTTACCGCGGTGTAGGCTTCTCCAGCTTTTCAAGCAAACCGCGTCTATTCTTCGTTTTCGTTCTTCCTCTTGTCCCACTTCTGCTTGGGCTGCTGCTTCGTTCTTCGGCAAACAGTTCTTTACTTAAAGCTAGCGGCGTCTGCTACGATTTATCGCTGCTTGTCGAAGTTGAGCGGAGCCCGCTATTGCAGTTGCTGAACCGGCCACAGCGTCTGAACTTCAATTGTGTTCACGACGTTTCGATGACCGTTCGTCGTATTTGAACTCGGTCGGCCCGTCCATTCGCTACAACCAGCCGGTAAGCCGTCACACTCGTCATCGATGTGGGGGTGCTGCCAGTAGCGCTGGTGCTAGACTTTGTACCAGGACATGCAGGACGGATTAGGAGTTTAATAGCAAGGCAAAGCGCGTCAGGCTAAGCTTCAGGACGCAAATTCTACGGTCGCCGTCACTGGCGTGGAGTTACGGGGATATACGGTGAACTTGTTCAACTAGCCAACTTGGTGAGGACTAGACTAGATGGAAAGTAGGGAGCAAGATAATAGCGCAAAAAAACATATATATATATATATATATATATATATATAACACCGTGAAAAGCGATTATTTCTCTAGGAATACTTATTTTCAAGATAAAGATGAGTTTTCAGGCATTACAAATGACGTAACTCGACTGACTACATAATCTACATGCATATTAAGGAAAGGACCAAAGGCGCTGATCTGAATAATCCGCAACTACTCACAGCAGACGCCTTTAAATAACCAAATCACCGCTCGCTCCTCTCATTGGCAAGTAGATCCCAAGGAAGCTGACGGGCCAGGGCAATCAGTATTGCGCTTGTCTGGAAACATCTCAGACCCTCGAGGTTTGACGAACTCGATCGCCTAAAGGCAATTTATGTTAAACGGGTCATGGGTGTTTACCGAAGCAGCCGCAACCGGGTGGTGTATTCAGCTCCGGCTTAATCTGCAACTAACCCGCGAGTATTAAGCGTATTTACTAAAGTGGGAATTTTTTTTTATCTGGGAGGTTTCGGGAATGCATGATGCACATGCGCCACTAGCAGCCTGCGTGACTAGTGTAGGACTCACATACCCACTAAACCCGGATTCCTCCCCACTACCCCAGGCTCGGTACTGCTTTAGCATTACTTCGAAGCCGTGAAAGAGGCGTCTCTGCCGTTCTCCTCTACTCAGCTCTATTCCTCTCTATCATCTCGCATGTCTACCTGCAATTGGATAGAGGGTTACTGCAATTTTGTAAACCGTTCTGTGAGAGTGCGTCGAAACCGTGTGAGCCCGGCTGCTCCCCTCCTCCCCCTCCCACCACCCTCCACAGGCTCCTCATCTCGACCACTTCCCCGAGACACCCGCTCAAGCCTTTCTCTCCTAGCCGTTTCCTTGGCTGCCTTGAGTGTCAAAACGGGGTCGAACAAGTTCGTCGCCTCCCTCCAAGTAATCAAAAAATTGCTGAGTTGTACTAGACCTTAAAGTTTGTTGGGCGAATTCTGGAACACCCTGTATATATGCGTTGTGAATTGTCTGCATATCCGCACATGAATGTATATTTTAGCACATCCTGACCTGATTGAGCTATGATGCAGGTAAGACACGGCCGCCTTGCATGAGCCCGTTACGGCCTATGCTAATAATTCTACATAGACATGGGTTAATTATTTTCTTTAACGTTCTTTGTATAGACACAACAGCATTCAGATTGCATCGTGAATTGTATTTCTCATCTGTATCGACAAGCAAATGTGCCTATCGTTAAACCTCCAGGTTAGGCCTTGTTCGCCTGGACAATGTGGTCATTACGTCGGCCGCGTTCCCATTGCACTTCTAGAGACAGACGTAGGCGGAGGAAGATCCCCGGCCGTTGGTGACTAGTGGCTATTTTTAGGTCTTTGCACACTCTGTTAATTATGCCCGTAGTTCGTGTACGGCCCGACCCACATAACGCTTCAAGTGCAAGTGGCCGGAAGCCCATGGATTGCCTGATGGGCGCGTATACTCTGTATCAATTTGTCTGCGCTATAACGACTGCGCCACAACCGAGTCGGTTACGGTCACATCCCGCTGACTAACGTCCGTCCGCCCTCATAGGCGGTCGGGGTCATCAGAGCAGGGTACTGATGGAGACACTAGAAAGCGCGTATAGCCATGCATAGGTACCCCTTGCAACGATCTTTTTTAGTGTCGTTTCTTAACGTCGCTCTACGCGCTCAGAATAAGTTGGGACAGGCTAGAACAGTTGACCCAACCGCCTGAGTTATTTTTAGCAGAAGAACGCCCGTCAGAAAAAGCAAACGAGCCTTGGCCGACTCCAAGGAAGCAGTGTATATGCCTTGTGGCGGGGCAGTGAGCGTCCGAGATGCCTTGTCCGTCCCTGCCGACGCGTAGTGATAGGGACAAACAAACACACTTTGAGATTTGAAGCAATGTCTGTGAAGGGGAAGATCCTGACAAGGTTAGGTTTAGAAGCAAGAAGAGCAATGCCAGTGAGCAATCTTTAAGTAGCTTTAACAAAGTCGCGTCATCTATCATCAGATCTAGAGCTCGAAGAAGGTGGGTCTCATGGAACAACACGATTAAGAAAATACGGCTACGGTGAACTTCCAAGCATTTAGGACTACTTCGTTTTTTACAACCACAGGCATAAATGACCATTATAACTACCGCAAAATACCGATACCCCAAATAAAATAAACTGTCAACTTGCGAGCATCCGGCGAGCAGGCCTTTAGAGGTAACTCCCCTGCTGCAACCTCGACTCGGACTATGTACTACCCTCCTACAAGTAGAACTGCTACGACGTCTGAGCCTTGTAGTGGTAAAGATCGAGCACGTACTTCCTGACGAAACTAATCTCGCCTGATGCTCGCTACAGAACTTAAGCTTGTAGAGGACTGTGTCATCGCCATCATCGCCACTCCCACCTTCATTGTCCCCTTGTCTCGAGTATTCTCCCGAGGCAACTTAAAGATTTTTTTAAAATGAAAAGCAAGATTCCTGCACATTCAGTCGTCTGCTTGACGTGTTAGAAGCAGGATGCACGCCAGTGAAGCTCCGTGAAATCACTCTTGTTGAATGTGTTAGTTGCTGTGTTTGGCAACGGCTTGTGTATGGTGAACTCGGTGGTGACTTCGAGCACCTCGACAGAGGCTCAGAAGACCGAAAAATTCGGCCCGGATCCCGGTTTAAGTGTTAATCCGGCGCAACCGCACTCAAAGCTTTCGACCGGCTCGACTAGCTCTCCGTCGAATTACGTTAGCAGCGTAAGAGGACGGAAGCGGTCCCGTGCGCTACTCGGAGACGTAAACACAGCAGAGCCTGCCGCAGCTAAACGACCTACCAGCAGTCGAAACGAACAAGAAGCAGCGATGCTTGGCAGTCAGCTGTCAACAGCAGCAGTAGATCCGCTGACATCAACACAGCTGACCCACGGACAGATGACAGCAGCGCAACAAGTACCCAACCAACCAGTAATGGCAGCCTGTACAAGGTGCGCGCAGCCACTTGGCGGCCTCCTTCTGGTGTGCGGTGTGTGTTGTCGACAGTTTCACGCAATATGCAGGGCTAACGACGAACGAGACCCGACTGAGGAGCCTAGTACCTTGTGGCGCTGCCGCATTTGCCAGGCCACGGAAGGACTGTCGTTCGATATGCCTCAATTCATGTCGCAGGTTGATAAAATGTCAGATCTGACAGCACCGATCGTGAGAGGAGTGCTGTATTTGCTTAATAGAATGAACAAGCTGGAGGCGGACATGGCAAACCTACAAGAAGCTGCATCTTTGAGAATGGAGGATGACAGTCAAGATGACACGCGAAAACATGATAGTATGGTGAAGCGTAAAAAGTCTGTGCTAGTGGTTGGAGACAGTGCAATCCGTCAACTGAAAGGCAAGATCTTGGCACAATTGCCGAAGAAGACTTCGGTAACGGTGAAGGCCTGCCCAGCGCCAGACATCGCCACCATCGTCGCGCAGATAGATACTTTTCTTGAGAAATCAGATGGTCCTGTCAGTGTTATTCTACACGGCGGCTACCACGAGTGCATGGAGCTCGAAGGTGACAAATTTCTGACGCAGGTCGAGCAGCTCGCTAGGCGACTCAGTACTGAACGACCAAACTCAACCCTCGCCTGCGTAACTGTCCCGCAGTTTACACAACAGTGCAAGGACGTAAATGAGAAACTTATCGCTAGCAAAGAGCGATGGGTATCTCAGTTCTCAATATGACGTACCCACAACGAAGTCTGGTTCACCAGAATGTGTACTCTTACAAAAAAGCCGAGGAAGCTGCGGTGATCGTATCCAAAGTGATAGCCAGACGGGCAGCGAATTTTTTAGAAGTAAAAGTTCAACCGCTACAGAAGGGTCTTTCGTTGCCAGTAGAAATAAAGAACGCCGTTCAGCCCGAGAAGAAAGATGTACATCCGAAACGACTCGATCGGGACCCCAACACGACTCATCGTCGTCAGCAGCCAGCACATCACGCATGGCAACAGAGCCGGACACCGAGCCATCCCGAAACTCTTTCCCTGCACAGACAGAATCATCGTACGGGCAGGCGCTGGAAACGGTGGAACCGGACAGACAACCGGGTCCAACAACATCAGCAGAAGGGAGAATACAAGAGTCCCATTCCTCGCAAGCCGAACCTCAACGACTTCATTGCCCGCGTTCTCCGGCAGGTGTACGAACAGACGGGACATTACTAAGGCTGGTGGAGTGGAATTCAGAGGGAATTGAATCCACTTTACGGTTGCTGCCCCCAGCGAGCCTCGCCGGAATTGACGTTCTCATTCTTGTGGAGACATGGGCCACCGGCGATATTCACATACCAAATTTTTATATCAGCAGCTGCCCAGCCATGAGACTAAGTGACGTTGGCCGTCCGAGTGGAGGGGTCTCAATTTTATATAATGAACGTGTCGGAAATATGACTTTACTCCTGGCAGCCGATAATTGCGTCGTGTTAAAGAGTGACATGATGAATATTATAGCGATGTATGTACGTCCACGCGTATCAGAGAACACCTCCGATTTGATAGAGAAGCTAACCCGTTGTCTGAATCTAGTCGACCTCGACAAACCCACTATCGTCGCCGGCGACTTCAACGCTCGACTGGATAGACCTAACGACGAAAGGACAGCGGCGCTGGTGGACTCGCTCAATGACTACGGGTTATGGATTGCAAATGAGTCGGGTCGAGCTACCTTTAGTGGACCAATGGGATGCTCGACGATCGACGTCATCTCAACGAACCTCCCATCGACCCGGGTGCATTATTTGCACGATAGGCATCAGCTGAAAGAAGGAGGCGATGTTTCATGGCACGTCCCCATCGGTGTGGACATCTATCTCTCCGACGATATTGCAAAAGCCCCACGTCGCCGGTCATTGGGAAAGAAGATTGATCTCTACAAACTCTGCAGGCAATTATCTACGGTAATGCCGTGCCCTGACCAACCCGACATCGACTGCTACAGTGAGCTCCTTACAGCTGTCGTAACGTCAAGCGTGATACCTGTCATCAAGAAAAAGGGCAGAGACTGGTGGACAACCGATTGCACAACAGCCAAACGCGTTTTGTTGGATACCCATAGTGCCAACGCAGATTTGACAGAACGTGTGCGGCTAAAAAGCGTGTATAGGCGAGTTTTGCGGAATGCAAAACATAACTTTGAAAAAAGAGCAGAAGAGGTGTTATTGCGACGCTCAGAGAGAGCACCCTACCTCTGACTCCGAGGAAACGCACCTCTCAGAAAGACTTGTACGATTGAACCGGATATTCTTATTAGGCATTTTAGCGAAATTCTTTGTGGCAGCGACTCTATTCCCCGAACGCTTCCAAGATACTTTGCAGCATGGTCAGAAGAGGACTCCCGGTGGCAGCAAGAACTGGAAAATGACGTATCTATTCGTGAAGTCGTAGAGCTTATTCATCGACTGCCGATGAACAAAGCGGCAGGCCCCGACGGTGTACGTAACGAACATCTCCAACAGTCAATGGTACTGGTGCCGTTCTGGACCGCTTTGTTCAACGCGTGCATCAGAGCGGGTCGGGTACCAGACGGGTGGCGCGATTGTTTGCTAGCTGTAATACCTAAAGGTAAAGGAAGTCCGCATGACCCTTCGGCATGGAGAGGGATCGCAAAGAAAAGTTGTGTGTATAAGCTCTTTTCAAAACTGCTTTCTCAGCGGCTAACTACATACCTGGAGTACAAGGGAGCTATTCCCGAAGAGCAGCATGGGTTTCGCGCTTCTAAAAGTACCCTGACAGCCTGCAGTATTCTCCTTGAAGACATTGGAGAAGCACTAGCGCGGAAAAAGCAATTTCTCTACGCAGTATTTGTGGACTTCAAGGCTGCGTTCGACTCAGGTTCAAGATCACTAGTGTTGGAGAAGCTCGCCTCACTGGGGGTGCCCTGCAGGATACTCGGAGTTATAATGGACATCCTACAGAAAAACTCGATAACAATAGACGACGGAGTAGCAGAGCATCCAGGACTCGAGCAAACCACCGGTTTTGCTCAGGGAGATAACTTAAGCCCCTCCTGTTCTCAACTCTGATCAGCGACCTTCCAGCTAACATCAAGAATCGTCATCGAAACGTCAACCTACTTCTATACGCCGACGATCTTGTTTTATACAGTACCAGCCGATTCCACCTACAACAAGCGCTTGCATCACTGGTACAGTATGTCAGTACTGTGGGACTCCAGATCAATACCTGCAAAACGCATGCTATGAAGTTTTGTAACGGGGGACGTCGTGCGGCGACTGACGAACTTCGTCTAGGTGCGCAGATCCTCACGTATGTTAATCACTTTACGTACCTCGGGCTAACAATCTCCTCTACAGGCAGGTCGTATGCCAGGCATATCTCCGAACGCGTTAGGAAGGCTTTGATTGCCTGTTCCTTGATCAAAAAACTACAAGTGATGTCCGTGCGCACCGCTATTGCGCTCTTTGACTTGAAGATCGCACCAATTGCTTCGTACGGCATAGAGGTCATCTGGACGAAGCTAACGCCGGCTAACCTGACTACCCTTAATGGAGTTAAGTCTGCGTTTCTGAAGCGAGTGCTTGGGGTGCACAGTTCAGCTCGAAATAGACTCGTGTACTTGCTGGCAGATACCCCACTGTTCGTAGAGGACCTGAAGAGGCGACTAAATCTCCCTGCGACACCGGGATACGATCGTTTCATCAGTGAATACGAAGTTAAAATGGCAGAAATTGATCCAGAATTTTTCACAGTTGGGGCGATGACATCAGATTCATGGAAAGATGTAGGTAGGACTAACCGCCATATTGTTACGCGATTTGCAGTGCACGGGTATCACCACGTCGTGTGTCGCACAGTGGGATTCCATGAGCCGAATGAATCTTGTGTTTGTAAAAATTGTAGCAATCCATGTTCAAAGTATCACGCCACTCACTGTATATATTTCATCTCGTTATCACGATTGGCGAATGCTTCTGGTAACTTACCGCTGTAAATATGTGTGTTACGGCTTATTTGTTGCCAACGTGTTTGTTTGTATGTAGGTATAGATTAGGTATTGTTTTACCCAACATGGTGTGGAAATAAATGAAACGAGATTCCTGCACATTATGCTCCATACTAGCAAGGAAGTCATGTTTTGTTTTTCTAAACCTAAACTAATATCTAACGTGCATAAAGACTCAATTAGCTTTGTTCTCCCACTTTATCTCACCATTGGCCTGGTTACCAGGGAAGATTCACATATCCTCCTAACAGGTTCCTATTCTGGCTGCCTGAACTTTTAGAGCACCCAGATCTTTGATTACCTTTGCTCTTGCTGAAAAAAATCTCCAACTAGTATACTTAAATTCTAAATTACCAAATCTACTAACAGGCCAACAAAATAAAGGGACGTGACTTCAACCATATAACAGGTAAAAGTTGATGCAAACATTGATTGAGGTTTGCAAAAGTTGATGATCGCCAGGCTTCTAGAGCGTTCTACATAAATTGACATCGTTAGCATAACATCGTCTATACAACGTATACATCAGTAGTACGGCATTTGTATTTTTTCATTTTCGGAACGCACACTGACATGTATCAACAGTCCCATTCTTAACCCTATTTTTCGTTCTATTCACAGGTGTCTTATACTAAATATGTAACAAAGTAACTAATGGTATGTTTCTTGCTAGACATCCAGTTACATTGTAGTTACATTGTTCAGTACAAAAACTAAATTGTAACAAAATTGTCTGAGAAATTGATACTACGCCAAAGAAAGCCGCTTAGATTTGTTGTCTTGCTTGTGCTCGGTCATACTCAAGGTTCCGTAGCTCGTCGGCGGAATATAAACTATCGGAGGGTTTTTTCTGGCAAAGTCGAGCTAATCTTTCATTTTTGTGAATATTTTGTCACTGTTGCTGACTTGCTGCTGCACATGTAAGCTAACATCTTTGTAGTGCCCTTTGAGTAGTTACTAGTAATGCGCACTGCTAAGTGAAAACTGCATAACATGAATGTTAAATTCCACAGGCCCGCTGTACGTCTGAAAGTGGTCACAGTTCAAGCATGATGTTAGTGGGCTGATTTGCGCGAGATCACGAGAGTTGGGCCGTTGACCATTATCAGGACATTCTATTCGCGGATAAAACCAGGATGCTTTCCTGCGGTAACGTTAGACGGTAGAGCGTGTAACGGCAATGAGGAGAGCGGTCTGCACAACCTTGCACTGTGTATTATCTGGAACGGGGGCGGCTCGATTGTGATTTAGGATGCAAAATCGTTATGTATATGTATATAAGAACCAAACTTCTCGAGGTCCTTAGAGTACATGGTTCTCATAAAAAAAGAGATTTACCTTTCCAACGGTACGTGCATCAGGTCCTGACAACTCACGTGGTGCCTTATGCAAGGGCTATTAGTGATGTTTTTATTTTCAGGCACGATTACGTCAGGCTGCGCATCGATGTACTTGTTTGGAAATACCTCGCGGAAGTTGGAACTAGTTACTGAATGGGGTAGCCAGCATGTTCTTCCGACCTGAATACCATCGAATCTATGCGAGATGAGCTGAATCGACGAGTTAGAGTCAGAACTCCAACTCCAGCAACATTTCCGGAGCTCATAAATGTTCACGACAGTAGTGGAATATACCACAGCAATTCATTGATGAATCAATACAAGTCGCATGACGACCGTTATTAGGGCACGCGGAGGTGATACAAAATATACATTAATTTCACAGTTAAAATAAACAATTTAACTATGCAGTATCTTAGAATGAAATTGTTCAACATATTTACCTAAATATTGAAATTAAGAAAAAAACGCAAATTTAAATGCCACATTCACGTAGCGCCTTAAAGCTGATTTGGCTTTCAAATCATGTAGTCATTTTAGTATGGTGTAGTTCTATTGTGAGTAATAAGAGTAAGTAAGATTTCAAAAGTTATGCTGCAATCATAGATCCAAGAACGGTCGTCCCTCATCGCTCAACTTTGCCGCGGAATACACAAGGGCAGCTATGAATAGCATATGAAGATATAAATAGGCTACACGATAGCTTACAGAAGGATGCAAACAAAATGTATCGCATGAACTAACTAACAAAAGCAAAGTAGCATATCTGAACGTTGGTTGGTTTTCACATCGCTCGTTTCATGCGGGCGTGTACGAAGGTTTGTTGCTGACTCACGTCAAACAAGCATTCTAGGCAGAACACTGCGACATGGTGGTGCTTCTAGCTGCCAGCGCGACGGCTCTACTGTCACACACATTTTCCAGTAGCGGGAGTAGGAGACCCGCACCGGCCCTGGAGCGGCTTGTGCGCGAGCCGAATAGTAGAAATTCGAAAGTCTTGCGACGTTATGAAAGCGTGAGCAGCAGCTGTCTGGCGCTAGCGAAGACTGTGCTTGGGCGGGCGCTATCAAAATCTCCCCCTCCTTTCTTGTCGTCTGAGCAAATGATACACAGGCGCCATTACACATAGGCACACATGCAAGCAGGCAGGCTGGGCAGAGGGCCTGCCTTTGCATGCTGTTGTTTTATTTTACCGCTCTGACAACCACACTTTAGGCGCTCGTAATGGGCTCATAAGATGCTTGTGGCACGATAGCGTCTAATGGCACCCCCCATCATCATCGCCGCGTCGTCGTTACTGGGTGTATGCGTATAGGCTTTCTGTGGCAGATATGGTATGTAGCGTGTGCGTGCAAGGCATAGACAACTACGTCCAACGAGAACAACCAGCAAGGTCGGGACTCGAACTTGCAATTGTCGGCATGTGAATCATGGTTTCCATGGCACCGTCCCGTCTTGAACGGTACGTTAACACTACTACTACTACACAGACCACAGCGCTTTTATAAGGCAGGTACAACGCGCTTGTCGAGCCCGGTGGCGTGGCGGATTAAGTTTGCGCCTCGCAACCGGAGGAGACACATAGGTGCGCGGGTTCGAGCCCCACCGTTGCACCGATTTGTATTTATGGGGGTCCGTCTATGAAGCAATGTAAAAAACAGTTCCGTGGACGTTAAATTTTGACTGAAGGTCAGCCCGAAAACTTTACTTTACTAGATACAATGCGCTTGATGCGGTTCGCCTGCGGCACGAGAAAACGTTACTTCGACCGATAAGCTGGATTTACCAACTAATCGGTGGTCGAATTTTATGCCGTAACGTGTTGGATCGAGGCCAACTTGTATTCAATCGTAATGACAAAAATTGATTTAAACAAAAATGTAACACTTAAGTATTACATATGTTAGATTAAAATTTTGGGGTTTTCTCACATGAATGTAAGTAACGTGGTTTCCGTCGCAATGTTTGATTCAGACCGCAGGCAGTTTACAGACAAAAACCGATCGCAAAACATTGATTTGAAAGTAGCTATGCGTTGTGGTTGATGTTGTTGCTAGGACATCATAGGCATCATTCACTTTAAACTTGCTTTACAAATTGACAACCATAAAAATTAGTTTTAGAACGGCCAATCCAGGATTTAAACTCACGAGCTTGCGAATGCAGGGCAATGGCTTTTTCACTAACGCCACCTTGCTCGGTATATGCACAAATATGATAATTATTAGTGTGATAGAAACGCAGATTGACGTTCGCACCCGCGAGCTTTCCCAGCCCATTATTAAAATATTACCCAATTTATCGGGCCCGGTAAGCGCAGCGAACAATTCGGCTTTTACTCTCCAGGTCACAAAAACTCCCTTTCTCCGAAATCACGGCGTGATAAATTGGCAGCCGCCGTAAAGCTTACCTTCTGCTTACATTTCTAGAATTCTTAGAGTTTATTATATGTCTCAAGGCTTTTCCGTTAGTAAGGTTGCTGTTATCCTGGTTGTTTTAGTCACTACACCTATGATTTCTGTGGTCTCTTAATTATCGTTGTTAATAATGGTGTAGTTGTTTTTAATAGTGATGCGATTGTTGTTATTGTTGTTCCGATAGCGTCGTGCTATCGCCCGCCGCTATTGTTGCTGTTAATGCGTTTTCGGATGCCGTTATCTTTAACGTGACTGCAGGTTCTACTCTCGGCTCTACTAACACGAGTACAACGAAGTGTGCATGATAGTACATATTGTTATCTTTGTCATTATAGACGCCATAGCAGCCCGATGACTGCCTTAGTCGCTATCGCCGCATCTAAGTGAGATAGAGCATATTCCGCCAAGCTACCAGACTTTCAAATCCGTGGACAAAGGGCGGTCTGGTAGCACCTCGCCCGCAGGTTCGAAAGTATCTCAATCTATATGCCATAGAATGGCCGCTTCAATTTGGCTTGAAAACCGCATTGTCGGTTGTGGCTACTGGAGATAGTAAGTAATACGAAGCACAAGTAACTAGCGTAGGCTGTCAGGCACATTCTATATTTGTATAAATGTATATGAGCTTCACTATTCTGCTTGTCACTAATTGCCTAATAGTAATTAGGTCAGATGGAAGCTGCTCTTAACATTTATTTTTTCAACCGGCAATCTCACGTTGTGACACGGACAAAGGTGTTCTGAGCAGCAACTGTCTAGTCAGCTCCTGACAAAAAGTGAACGGATACAACACAATTTGTGCACTCTCGAGCGAAAGACTACTCCGGACATCGTAGACCATTGTGTTTTAACTGTATTTAATACACAACGTCATTATTTGCAATATCTACAGAATTGCTCAAGGAGAATACATCTTGGCAGCTTTTCTACCTAGAGGTAACTCAATCACGCAGCAGATAACTTCATGATGCAATTAGATCACGCCTTCGGTAGATTCGGAGACGTCTAGTCTGTGTCGGATAGAAAACCGGTGTAAAATGACTAATGTGGATAGCTCGTCCGATGACCACTTGTATGTAGATTGTGCATGCTACACAAATAACATATAAATCCGGTACACTAAAGATATCAGCCAAGCAGTTGAGGCCGAGCCGGTCTACTTGAGGGCCGCTTCGGGGACGTCTGGCCTCTAAAATTCCTTATGTTGGTAGCTTACCAGATGACCAAACGCACACTTTGCATGCTACGCAAAAGTCATATAAATCCTATACATAAAGATGTTTTGTATTGACTTGTATCTTGTGAATAGCATTTCTATATGTACCGCTCCGGAGTGCTATAAAATAGACCAGGACTAGTGTCATGGACGCATGCTACGTTTTCAGCATAACAGACTTTTTGACGCTAGACTTCCGCAGTCGAGAAAGACATTTGAGGGCGAACTTCGACCTCAATGTTGTTTGCGTTGCGAGTTTATTTTGTGCCCCTCGAAGTGGGGCTCTTAACACCATTGAAAAACTCGTTATTGGCTCTCAGATTTGCTTTGCGAGGTTATTTCATGCTTCTCGAAGTGGGGCTCCTAACACCGTTGAAAAACTCGTTGTTGACTCTCAGATAAAAAACTAAAACGTGGGATATGATACATTCTGTCTCCAGTGGTGTGAGGCTCGACACCATGGTTGGATGTTAGTTCACTGAGACCCATACCCACAAAACGCACCACTCACCTTAAGCTTCAACTTCTGTAAGATGCTTGAAAAGGCTCTGTAGAAAATGTGATATCGCACTATTGCACGTTGTAAGAGCCGATTTTATTGACGACGTGTTTGATGTTACAATAAACAAGCGTAGAAGCCCAATAATGTCTTGCCAAAGTGCATTGGAAGACTTGAAAATAGTTCTAACAGTTGCGTGCATGTAGAACGTTGAGGCACAAATCCGTGTTGGAATGTGTCAAAAATATTATGATTAATCGTTAAACATTTTATAATTTACACATTCACACAGCTTTAAAGTTTTCTTTACAAGCATTGCTAGTCCTTAAAAAATTGGGATGGATGCATTTGATTTTAGGTACAAAAGTTGCCTGTAAAAACCACATTAATTAAACTTAGTAGGCGCGACGCTGCAGATCACAAGACGTCGCCGTAGAGTGTGAGGCAAAGGATACTGTAAAAAGGATTGAACAATTAGGAGAAATAAGATGCAAGTTGTTCAATTGCTCTTTTGTCGATGCCGGGTGCAAAGCTGAATCTAGAATTGGCAGGGCTTCATTGCTAATGAGGCCCGAGTTAGCGTAGTGTAATTCCATGTCTATAAACGCCCTTTAACTGCGCCTCGAGTGCCAGTAAATCTGAAGCTGCTCGACGACTACTCAACCAACTCCTTAGCTGCAGGGTTTGACGCCGTGACGGCCCTACGTGTAAAGCACCCTTTAACTTGCCTGCACTTGTGATGCACTGATGAAGCTTGATTGATTGATAAAGCTTGCTTTGCACAAGACTTTGTATTTACCAGACACACACCCCTTGTTGGGCAAGCGAAAACCCGCATATGACCCGCCAGCGTGAACGCCAAAGGCGTTTCTCTGTGAGTGTGTGGGCTGGCATGGTGAACAACTACATTGTCGGTCTACACATACTTCCTTACAGGTTGGATAACTAAGCATACTATACATTTATGTGTAAAATATTACCGGGACAGTTAGATGGCGTTCCAGAAGGTGTTCGCGATGTTCCAGTATGACGGACACCGCGCTTCACCGCTGAGGTGCCACATAGTGATTTTCGTAGAGCCCGGCGGCGTGGTGGCTTAAGTCTGCGCCTCGCAACCGGAGGAGACACATAGGTGCGCGGGTTCGAGCCCCACCGTTGCACATTTGTATTTATGGGGGTCCATCCATGAAGCAATGTGAATAACAGTTCCGTGGACGTTAAATCTTGGCTGGGGGTCAGCCCGAAAACTTTACATAGTGATCTTCGAATATCGGTGGATTGACCGACACGGGCCAATTGCTTGGCTACCGTGACATCAAGTATTGATTCTTTCTTTGGTATATTTAAAGACGTGCAACGAAATCTCTGCAAGCGCTACCGATTCTGCAGATTAGTTCCCAGACGCATCTTTGAGCAATTAGTGTGAGATACTAAATCGCTACGTGTGCTTATAAAGCTACGAGGAATGATCTACCTGTTGAAGTAGGTCGTTTATGCGTGCACTCAACCTCGACAGGCCAGCCGGAAAACCTCAATTTCTCCGCAACCACAAGGCAAGGATTGCTTTATATTTGGTACTAATTGTCAGAAATTGAACTTGTTAGTTAATTTGTTTTGAGCGCTTTGGATAGTCGTATGGTTAATGTATTGGATGTGAATGCGCATAATCATAAAATAAAAAACTTCTTTATTTCTACAAACTCTCGTCCAAATTACCGCGTCGCATCTTCCAGCCGGCGTCGTATACTTTTCAGAGGAAGCGGAGGTTTCTTACGAACACAACGGTGTGCTTAGGTTCTCTAGAGAAAATGGTTTTGCATCATACATTTGCATCAAGCTTCTATGTAAAGATCTGCACCGCGGTTTCTGCATGGGGTTCAGACTGACAGCATTTTTTTAACCTAATTTATTTTTGAGAAACGCTGAAATAAACGATCAAAAATTGCTTTTGCAATATATGGTGCAGGTTTAGTCCAAATATACATCACGGTTAGGTACTCCAATATAGGTCAGGATAGAAGGCTAAGGAAAAATCATTGCGAAACAGTGGACAACAATTTGGCTGCGATTCGCTCAAACAAATCAATCAATAAGTACACAATTTGTTTGGGTATGCTATTGTCATCTTTTCGCATTGAGAACATTATTAAAACCAATGCCAGTAATTACCGTGAGATGCCTATCTAGCCTGTCGTACCACACTTGAAGATGTACCTAACCATTGAACAATTTCTCCAACATCTACAATAACGCGTGATCCCGGAGACAACATTACTCCAATTCTGAATTTAAGTTACCATTTTACAAACTTAGTTTACGTATTTACTCAGACTCATAGATAGCTTTTAGCGGTTAGAGACTTTTGATTGATGAATTCAACAAAATGGTCTCCGTTTTTCATCAGATTCCCTAACTAGTTGCACTGAAAACGTTATCTCGACACCACTGCAAATGTTCTTTCGACCCTTCGCCCCAATTTTGAACAATGCTACTTGAACGCCCTACGCCAGCTTAGGCAAGCGGACTCATTAGAGCATCTCTTTGTTGGGCACACACACACACTTTATTCACCGCCGCTTATTTCGTTCCTGAGTGCGGGCTCTTCTCAAATAATTATGATACATGTTTGCATACACTTAACGTTAATTGTGCTATTAACACAACGATGCACATACTTGTGTTAAGTGCACAATTAACATAAAGCGTTTGCATACATGTATCATTATTATGAGAACCTGAGCTTGAAAACATAGTATGCTACGGTATGTAACGCACAATATATATATATATATATGCTTTTATATTTCAAACGTGGTTTAGTCACTGTAACTGCATTTTACAACACTCAAGTTCTTGGAAAATATAAATTGTTGAAAAATGTGAATCAAAAGGCAGAAAATCACCCTTGACAAAATTCAAGAAATATGCTTTGCACAAACAGCCTTTACAAAAAATAATGACAACAGAAATTTTGTTCAAGGACTTCCATAAAGCATTTGAGAATAAAAGCCGTTATTTCACTTTGCGAGCAAAATAATGTTTCGTAGTCTAACGTTTATGTTTAACGTACAAATCCAAGTTTCAGGAAGGGGCTTGCAAGTGTGTGTTGACTAAACTTCAAGAATACTGAGGGCACAGCGAAGGTTGTTGCACTTAGTTGATGTTGGACTGGCGGGTGGAAACGCGATCTCCGTAAGTACAGTACTTCGCGAAATTTGATATCCTAATATATTAAGCCACAGGGCATATATTTTTTTCCGGGAATAGGCTTAATCGACTGAACAATTCACGGACCGAATTGAGTTACACGTTATCAGGTAAGGTCAGTAACCTCGGCAATAAACGAAAAACTGTACCGATCATTCACTCCGAATAGTAGCGTCGTATCATTTACGAAACTATAGCAGTGCCAATGTTTAGCACCTAGACTCTTAATAGAATAAACTTTACTGATTGTTGGAAGCAAGCTGCTGCCACGAAGAATGCAACCCACCGACTCGTACCACCCGTCTCTGTCCTGGAAGATTGTAGCGGCGGTGGCTTAGGCGGCTAACGCACCGTTCGAAACGGGCCGTTACCATGGCAACCACGGTCAGCAAAAACATCGCTAGTTCGAGCCCTGGCCCTGCTGGTTGAATTTGTTGGACGTGGTTGTCATTGCCTTGCTGCTACATACCTCTGCTGGAGAAAGCCTATATAATTCCAGTACGAGAACGCGATGACGATAGATGCATTTAGACGATATCGTGCCACAGGCAACTTAGTCCATTACGAGCGTCTAAATTGTGTTGGTCAGAGCGTAAGAAAAAAAATATATATATATATAATTCAGTTTTATTCAGGGTTACGAGTAACCAACATGTCTTGTATTTCATGTTCAAACTAAGCAGGTAATTCACACTTTTCATGCAGTGATCGTGTCATGTAGTAGCGGTTGATATTACATTATCCACAAATGTTGCCGACACATTCGTCAATGTCATAACGCGCTTTTCCGAGGTCTGTCAGTTTAAGGTGAAACGCAATCACTTGTAAGCTAAATTGGACGATTTGCTGCCGCCACTTTGTTGATTTATTAAGATAAAACTGTAAATTGCTGCGGAATTTTGCGCAGCAATTTTTTCCCCTTGAACCTGTCGTTCTTCTACGTAGTGCAATATAAGTTGCAGGCGGTCTGCAGTTGAGTGTTTTTGAAGATTCCCGTATTCCGGTACACGAAGGGTCAGCTGCTGCGCGCATCTGCGCTTGTCCGGTTTCTCTTGGTAAGTGGAGAGATCGAACTCAACCGCGGCCTGCGGCTTGACCAACACCATTTTCTCGATCACTTTGGAGATGTACTCAACGAACGTGATCGGCCTAAGATTGGCTGCTTTCAACGGTGATGGGAAGCTACCAGACTCAAACGAACGGTTAATAATAGTAGTCAGAAGTCCCTCAATCGATCGGGCTGCTAGTTTCCATATTTCGTCAGGTAACATGTTCATATCCCTGCTCTTCTCGAAGGAAGCGACCGTAGTGTTACCTAACGTTGCAAAGTGATGGGTTAACTCGTCTCCAATTTCAATCGAATCTTCCAGGATTTTATCGTCACTAACTAATAACTGAATCGTGTCACCCACCACAGAGGCTGCTGATGAATTTCTGGAGTTAGGAGGAGTTGCAAGGCAACAATTACGATCGCATATTGTTCTCGCAGCGCGGATTGCATTGAGGTAGCGGCGACGACTGCTTAAATGGGCGATTTAGAGTCCACCGATATGATCCTACAATGCCTGCGGTTTATTTTATGAGCCCTGCGACGCAGCCGCCGTACACCTGGAAGACGGAAAAACTGACCCACCTTAGGCGAACCATTCAAGACAGGAAGGTCTACAAGGTCAAAGGACTTTTTACATATAAAAAGCAGGGTACTACTGAAAATGTCGAATGTCAAATTTACAGCATTTAATGCAGCCGCAAAGGTGTAACGAAGCACAGAGTTCCGAGACAAGAAAGAAAGAGGATACAAGGGACCGAAGACAGGGTAGGCCAGGCGAGGACCGTTAAGGAGACATTAGAAGTCGTCAATGAGGAGTGGCCGAGATAGGTAATCCGCCATGTCAAGAAGACGAGCCATAGTGATAATAAAAGGATCGGACGCAGACCATGGGGTTCTGGAAGAGCTATCTCGGCAGCTTGCCTTGATTGGGGCAGTTGCAGACAAGCACGAACGGAGCACAGCTACCCAAAGCAGCAGCGACGCTACTGAACAGCTGGGGGCGACGGGTAATCCCACAACGACCCAGCGGCTCCTGGTAGTGGGTGTGGTGGCTCCCGACGAGGAGGTCGGAAAGCTAACCCCCGACACATCCGTCACGCTTGCTGGGAAGTTGCTGCAGCTATTGAGTGACAGGGAGCGACCCCTCCCGTATGTCACACCGATGCACGTCGTTGCTTCTCAGGGCCCTAGAAATGTGCTGCAGCGCAGTGGAACACAAAAGCATTCTAAAAGCTTGCGCAAGGTATGCCGATGGAGAAGGGTGCAAGCCCTGCCCAATGAAGGTGAAACCGGGCCATAGGGCCGCAGAAGAAAGATAGACAACGGCTAAAGTTTGTTATGTATGCGCCACCAAGGGTCATAGAGCTCACAGCGCGGCCTGCTCTACCAACTACAGGAAAGTAGAAGAGACCAGAAAATTGAGCACAAAGGCACAGGAAGAGATGAAAAACCGGGCGTCTCAAGAACAGATGAACAAGAAACAGCTGCAGACGAGATTGCCCAGAGCCAAAATGCCGGCGAGGCAAAGAGTGGCTGAAATAGTCGAAGAACGACAAAAACTGCGGAGGCTTTCTGTTGTACCGACGAAGGAGACTGGACAGTGGCGGGAGGGCAACAAAAAGAGCACCGATAATCCGTATACTTCAAGTAAACCTAAACCTCTGTCGAGCGGCGCACTGCCTTAGGTTTTACCATGCTGAACGAGATCGTAAGGCAGCGAGGCGTCAATCAGTGCCTGCTTTCGGAGCCTAACGCAGTCATAACACGCAGTCGGAGCGACTGGGTAACATAAACGGAGCTGAATACAGCGGTGTGGTAGATAGCTGGCGCGCGAGGGCAAGGTGCAGTAAGCGGAGGGACTAAAATGGGGTTCGCATGGGTAGACCGGAGACGGATTGCGGTCATAAACAGCTGCTACTCCACACAAAACAGGGATAGCGCAACATAGCTTAACGGAGCGAGATGGCTGAGTGAAAAGGTTTTTGCGTTGCATTCGGAAGGCCTAAATTCGAGACCAAGACCGGCCACTCTTAAATGTGGTTTTATAGTTCCCAGTTTATAGAAGGTGAACGCCGGAGTGGACTAATTAATCGACCGTGACATGAAAACATCGCACACGAGCATCATTAGACTTACGGAACAATTAAAAAAAATATCAGAGAGTCTGAAAGTTTCTTGGCCGGGCTAGAACGAAGTACGAGAGAACACGTAGAGAAAAATCCTACTTGCGGGAGACTTTAATGCGGCAGGCGTGGCATGCCTGGATACTCTAGAAGTGGATAGCGGAGTTGGGTCTGGCGATGATAAACCACGCGGAGGCCTCAACGTTTACAAGCGGCGTGCAAAAATCCTACATAATTCTGACTATGGTTGACGAAGCCGCCCTCTCTATAGTCAATACCTATAGGGTAAATAGTGACGAGGAGACGATGAATGACCACAAATTCATTTACTTCACTCTGGCTGCGGTCTCCGGAGATCGCGGGAGAGATTTTAGATGAGAGCGGGCTCCTTGTGGGCAAGGGACTGGCCAAACAGACGTCTATGTCCTTGACACAGTCGCGAAGAAGCTATACAAGATAATCGTTCGGCGGCTTAACAAAGAACTAGAGACCAATCAGGCCTCCTTGGATACTTAGTACGGCTTCAGGCGTCCACTCTAGACGCACTGGCAAGGTTCAGGAAGTATTTGAAATTTTGCTGGACTGATGCCTATAGAGAGGGGGGGGGCATCGCAAGAGAAGGCACTAAGAGAAGGCTTCTGGGAAAGGTGGCACAATCTATCGCACTATACGCGACTCCTGTCTGGGCCGGCATGGCGGTCTAGATAATCCAGAACCGGCACAATCTTAGCTTGACCCGAAGGATAATGGCTAAATAGATAAGTCGGGCGTACCGCACCACCTCGACGGAGGCCGCTCCAGTCAATGTAAATATATTTTTTGAAAACTAGTGTGTCAGATTTGAATAAAAAAACAGTTGAGGTACGGAGGTATTCCGTATTGATCTCAGGGTCTATTAGTATTATCCTTCCTCAGGATGCCCTTATGAGATTTATTGCAGAAAACTCCAGGTATGCAGATGAGATAAACACGTTGTAGTAGTGCAATAGTTTAATACGGTCATGGTTATCACCAGTCCCGGCAACGCACAGCCGGACGAGGTGAAGTCGCTCACACTGCTTCTGCGGCAGATGCTTCTGGTGTTTTTGCTTTAAGGGTCGGACGGATTTGTGCCGTCTGTTTCAATCTATACATCTACATACAATCATAAGCTACAAATACAGTTAAAACAATAAGACTAGAATGAGTTCCAGATAATGCGAAATATCATTGTTATAATAATTTTTAAAAAACGCTATTTTATATACATATATACGGATACAACAGCGCCACTACTCTCACCCAGTAACATGGTTTACTTAAAAAAACTAATTTTAATATTACTTTTGTTAGTAGAATAAATAAATTATTCTACATTGAGAATACAGGTAGGCGTGCTTTAGTAGTGATAAGGTTCTGCGAGTATGCTGAATGCATGCTGAATATATGCACGTGCGTTTAGAGGGGTTTGTCATAATTTCTCGTTTGTACTTATTACCCCCAGGCATCGGGCGGCGAGGGCAGGGCCAGTTAGGGCAGCATTAGCAGTCCAGCGATCGGCGGCCGCGGCGGCGGCAGCAGCAGCAGAAGTGGTCGCTGTCGACCTCGAAGCCCTCGCTGCCGACCTCGAAGCCCTCGCTGCTCCTCACTCTTCAGCGGTACCAGTGGAGGGCTCGGTAACCGGAAGCGGAAGTGAGTCCCCTCCGCCCATCACCCATCAGCGCCCCCAACTCCGACGTTGCCGTTGCAACGCTGCACAACGCAGCCATCCGCCGACGTCTCGGGACCAGGCTCCGCCACTGCTGCTGGTAGAGATACAGGAGCTGCCGGCGTGGCGACTTGCCCTGTAGCAGGCAAAATTTGTATTTCAAGTCTAAGCAAACTGCCTCTCCTTACTGAGGCGCCGGGTAGGTGATCGGTTATTATAGATTTGAATTGATGACTGATCGCTTTATTACAATAAGATCTGAAGCATGTCTGAGAGCATGAGGTAGCGCATGAGAGTTGTCATTCATACGCATGTTCAAGTTAGTAAATAGTGGCACGAGATAGTGGCACGTAATAGTCTGAGACAAATAGGCAAAAATCACTGACGGAGGATAGAGACAGGTATGGCGAAGGTAAGGCTACCCAGGTAAACAGAGCGACGGGAGAAGTAGCCTAAATCTCGTGGAGGTAGATCAACAGTGGCAATATTTGTCGAGCTACGAATATTGGAGAGGCAGCGCGGTCGAAGTGCAGAAAAATCCTTCATAGACTTTGCTGTTAATGGCCGGATTTCAATGCGTTTACGCGTATTTTATAAACGTTATACAGAGAGATTGTCTTCAAATCAATCTAACTAATATAGTCCACTAGCTATAAATGCTTATACTCGAATGTATTAGCTACGCTGCGTAATTACGCAGACTGCTACATGCATTGTTTGGCCTAACGAACGTTTGCAACACTCACATGGCCAAGCGCCTACAACATTTTAGGTAGTTTTCGTCGGCGTTAAAGTCAAAGTTTCACCACATATATTACCGACAGACTAATTCCTCCCAAAAAGTGATAGAGTAAGATCCAAATTAGTATGATCCCTGAAAGGCGACTTGCAATATTAAAGTACCCACTTGGCACATAATCGCATCTTTTCTACAGAATACTAACGTATCTACTAAGGCCCCACAAGTAGAATGGTAAACAATCCAAGGATTTCACCTCAGAAACATACTGCCTAGCCCTTAGCGGCGTGCACATTAAACTATTCTCAACCTCGATAAATGAGAATGTGCTTTATTGGGCCCTCTGTGTAAATAATTTAATTAAGTGCACATGCATTGTAATTATCTACTTTTATTGTGAAGGTAATAGCAACATAATTATAGTTGTTCTTGTAATTCCCATTTGTTTGCTTGCAGTGCCTCCTGACGGCCCTGAAATGCGCTTCATGGTGAGTCTGAACGGTGTGTGTGTAGAACGAGTGCATAGTGATAACATTGCAGTTAGCTAATCGTCTAATGCAAAACGACGTTTCCCAGTGTTGCCCAGTATACCGAAGTGTAGCTCGCCCGAAAGATGCGCTGTTCTGTTACCAGACCCCACATTTTGAGATAAGTTCGGAGGCCTGCCAGGCCTACGAGGTAGACTCAGGCGGCAAAATCGCGGAGAGGAATCAAACAAACCAATTCAAAACTGCCCTCCCCTTGGCGGCGCACACGCGCCCATCTCAAACTCGTCTCATATGTTGTCACCAGCTAAAGCGATGTACTCTTAGTTGAATCGTACCGTAGGCCTGTCCTGTAGGTAGCTTCAGCGAGACGGCGCCTACCGGTGGAACTGAAAACACTGGTGTCGACGCTGTTTGTAACGACATCACGAACATCACGACAACAACGCTGCTTCTGCTTTTGCTGACAATGATGATGACAATAATAACGCGATGTTCCTCACGGATGGCAACTTTGCAATCAATGTCGGATCAAGTTAGTTGCCGATCGGCAGTTGCGCCTCTCTGCGACAAAACGTTCGGCCGCAATTCGGCTGGGAGCGAACGGCGAAAGCTCCCAGCCGCATTTGTTTTACGTGACGAAGCGGGCCCCTTCCAGTGCCCTTGCGAAACGGAAACGGGGGCGTCTCTCTTGCTCTCTCCGGTTGTGTAGTGTGGCGTTTGGCAACCCGACGTTTGATGATGAGCTGGCCTAGAAGCCTTCTAATGGGTTCTTCTTTTTCTGTTTTTTTTCTCTTCTTGCTATTTTTCTTCGCTTCATCGTCGCTGTGTCGCTCCGGGCTGCTGTTGACAACCGTGGAGCGTGGCTCCTGCGAGGCTACGCAGTAGTACTAGGCTACGCTAATGCTAATATGATTGGAAATCACCAAATTGCTAAACTGCTGCCTACAGCCGCCCTCGCACCCGCCTCGGCTGGGGCGACGAAAACGCATGCCGCACCAAGCTAAGCCCTAAAACGCACTATATCCCGTTAGTTTAGCGGCTAGTCAAAGTGTGTACTGCGTTCCGCTGCGGTTCGTGCGCCATCGCTACTGCTCTACCAAGTCAAGCATACATCCTACAATACGCTTCTCGTCACCTGCGTCTCGCACGAGTGCGGCGGTGAATCCAATTAGCAGAAACGTCATAATCCGTTTAGATTTAGCGACTTCAATCTACAACACCTCAACAATAGCAACCATAGTCAAAGGAACACAACAATAACAATCATAGTCAAAGGAATACAACAATAACAACCATAGTCAAAGGAACACAACAATAACAATCATAGTCGAAGAGGGGCACAAACACGCTCGCCTTGATTGAGACACGCTTTGTCAGCAAAGCAGCAGTCGTCGCAAAGCAGGCATCTATCACTCGAGTCGCTGCGCGCGTCAATTTATGATAATAGTATGTCTCCCCTCCGCCCGTAGAAAGGAAAGCGTGACATTTTTACGATACGACAGCGACAGCCCTAATGTTGCATATCGCATCAGCAGCAGCGGCAGCTGCTGTGGCGGAGACTCCGTTGGTCACCCGTCGATGGGGACAACCCCGCAATACGTCTATTAGACGTCGCAGACTCGGTGGCCCCTTCCGTTCCCGCCTGCCAGCACCAGCGCTGCAGGCGGCACCAACGAAGAAGTCGAGGGGGAAACACAAGCGGCGGGACAAATATGGCCGTCTTATCAACGGAGCGGGTCCCGTCACATCCAATCTTGTCTTGGAGTTCGTTGCTCCTGGTCGCATCTTGGCGCCAACGCAGTTTTTTTTTGTCACGCCAGCAAGCTCGCACCGGCAGGGCCGATACATTCACCGCTTTTCAGCGGGGTCGCTGAAGAGAGCTTAAAGGTGGACTGGCAGTGTATGCCAATGTATGGCTAGCAAGGAATGACTAAAGAACTACCCCTGACCACAGAGTGTGTGGCCCGCCAGTGCAATTAACAATACGTGAGAGCGCTTACGTATTGTTAATTGCACTGGCGGGGTGCCGCATCGTACGTTTCCGACGTACGATGCTGTGTATTACTGTTGCAGTCCAGGTCACGCTTTGCATTTGCACTAGTGCAAGAAAAGGGCAATCAGCAACAAGAAAACCACAACTGAATGATGGCCCGAGACGCGAGTAGTAGTTCTGAGACGTGTTTAGGTAGAGTTTGAAAATACGCAATATACAGATGGCAACTCAAAGTGCTTGACCACATTAATATATATATATATATATAGTGAACGATGCTTCTTAGATCACATCAACAACACAAAATACTATGTGTTATCTCGTGTGTGATGTTATTATAATATATACTGTTATATACTTGAGTATACGTTTTGCTTGGATTGAGTCTGAAAACTGACTTCGCCCTTGGACCAGAATATGCGTGCGTACCTTTATCGTAGAAGACCGCAAATAAAAGATCGAACATTCCAAATTTTATCGACAATTAATTATTATTATTCAAAACAATGCTTAATGGTGGTGATTGAGGAAAAACGTGCAGACGCGCATGCGCTGCAACCTGTTGGTTTTGAGAACTTTCTTGAGGTCTTCACAATAGTTTCTTGGTGAGCTTTAACTTCTTCCGCGAGTTCTTAACTAGTCATCGTTTTATTTGTGTGTACCTATAAGCGTAGAACGTTCTCTTGCAATGAAAGCGTTGCCCGCGGATTTTGGTTCAATGTTCAGATTAAGAACTACATTACAGAAATTGAAAAACCATTTTTGGCAGGTCCGCTTGTTGATTGAGCCGTTCCCAAACATGGTGAAGATGCTTTCACAAGCTACAGCAGCTGATGCAGTAATGACCGCTCTTTTATAAACGTGTCATCTTTTGCCATGCTTATCTTGTGTAGAAAGTGCTGCAGCCCCCGGAGAGGGTGGATCTCAAAACGAACAAAACACGTAAAATACGTACAGAGCAGGAAACATTTTTGAAATAGCTTTGAAAAATACAGATATAAATGATTTTTTAGAATAATTTTTTAGATCTCGACGTAACTTGCACCAATTTCGACGCATTTTGCATGGTGTTGGTGGATCCGTGCATCGATGCACAACTTCAAAACGCGTTTTTTTCATGTTTTCTTGCTAAATTTCGATGATTGAAATGAAACAACGACATTGTGATTTGAGCGAACCGCAATGTCGTTTTTTAATCTTTGAGAAGAGGAAGAAATCATGCGGTACCAACTTAGGTTTTCAGCTAGCTTAGTGCATTGCCAGCGCGATGCGACCATCACATTGCCAATCGCCCGTTGGCGCCGAGACTTGAGTAGAGGGATTGTACGCAAGTCTCACGATGCATATTTTATGTTTGAAGTCGCGTTAATCGCAGCCTGCACCTGCGAGCCACATTTTCGACGTTTGTTGCTATTTTTGGACGTCGTTCACGAAGTTCATCTCGTAGAATGAAGTGTCCAGTTCGAAATGTTCTATACCATCCATGAATAGACCCCGGGAATGGGGCTTTATCTCCAATGATCGGTCGAAGCACTTCTAAATACTATTGTGCACCTAATTATTGCTGGATGTTGTACCAAAAAGCAGCACGCAACCGGATTGTTGTTGGGCTGTCATGGCGCCGACATCCTTGTAATCGCCATTACTGCACACCATTGTCTTTGTGGAGAATCGACTCGAACGTTCCATCCAAACATCAACAATGGCTCTATCCGCCAGTGGATTCGGTTCTTAGCTTACTCTTCTAGACGATAATATATATATATATATATATATATATATATATAGAGAGAGAGAGAGAGAGAGAGAGAGAGAGTTATTATTTATTTGTTTATGTGTAGCGACGTATACATTTGTGATGTAAGAACGTGTGCACAGCCCGCTCAGGGCATAACTCGAGGCGTTAGGTCCAGGTTTGGGCTGGTCCACCTAGCTAGGGTGCCTTTCACCGAAGCGGAATTCCCTCTCTGAACATTCAATGACAGACGTTGCTGTAAATATTCTCCCGCCCTCTTGTCTCCTGTAGCAAGCATCAATCTTCTTCCGACATCGTTAAGCAGTTGTGCAGAACACGTGTGGGTAAGCGACGCTTGAATACTTTTGGCACTTGGCTGCCTCCGCTAGGACCACCGAATGTCCAGGGCGGGCCGCGCCCGCACCGACCATTGAAGAGGCTAAAGAGTCGGTTACGGTCGCATCCCACACCAGCATTTGGCCCCGCTTGAAGGGAGTTAGGGTCATGCCATCGGGTCTCTTCCCATCGTCTCTGACTAAACCGAGAGGCTCCAAAATGCATGGGTAGCCCGCCGACCGTAGCCCTCTGCTAAATGTTTCATTCAAGGCTGAGTGGCGTGCGATTCTGCCTGAACCCTGCGGACATGGAAGTCCATGGTGACCTAGGAAGTCGACCTCGTCACCGCATTTGCACTTGTGTGGGGAGACTAGCTCAACTCCTAACCTTAACCCTCAACCCCAACTAGTAATCGTGTAGACTCATCGTCGAGCAGGTTACCCAGCTGAGGGCTCGAGAGAGCGTGTAGCCATGCACTTGCACCGGGCGAGGAAGCTGCGTGTAACCTCGCTTTACTACGCCTCTGGCTACCGGTAAGAAGGCCTAAACTAGGGAATCGTCTCGCAGCCGCAGGTTGAGTATAGATTCCAACGCAAAGCCCATCTTCGAGTTAATTTCCTCCAACTGGGCTGAGAAGGCTGAACTGTTGATTCCCCTAAACAGGTAGTTTAGCCTCGACGCAGAGAAGCATAAACGCAGGAGGTACAACCCCCGGTGGGCGCCCAGCTGGGAAAGACGATTAAAACCAACCTCCAGTTTTTCCATCCCACGTTCGATTGTCGGTTCAAGGTGGCGAGGGGACGGGGGTACGCCAAGAAGATCCAGGTCGTTGCCTGTTACGCGGCAACCTGGAAGTAGGTTCTGTATAGCGGAGATTTCAGCTGTACCTAAGCCGATTATGTGAACCTCACACTTGATTAAGTTCAGCTCCAAACCGCTGCATGTGGAGAAACTAAGTATATTCTTTAAGTCTTCACAGACCGTACTGATGTTACCTCCAATTACCCCGTCGTCCAAGTACCAAAGATTGAGAGGACTTTCGAGTGAGTTAACCAAGTCCCTAACGGCAAGACAAAACATAGGGGCGCGAGGGAATCTCCCTGTTGAACCCCTACAGCCGAAGTGAGCAGTGCCGAGGGCAAGACCAAGTGCGATGGATCGCCGTAGGCTAATCTTACTTGGTGATAAATGGCAGGGCTCTCATCTCCAACCACCTTCAACAAGTGATCCCTTCTGACAGTGTTGAACGCGTTCTTAAAGTCAAGTTTGACTAGCACAGATGGATCGAGCCGAGAATCAATAAAAGCCCTTGTAGCGTGAATCATTATTTCAGCACCTCCCTTGGTGGAGGAACCCAGCTGGTGCGGTCCAATCGCTAGGCTGATGACATCTCTAGAGTCCCTCACTGCCAATTTCGCCGCGATCCTGCGTAGTACCGATGAACAAGCGATAGATCTAAACGAGCCGTCTTTTTTCTTTAGTGCAAACAGCCTCGCTCCAAAGATAAGAAGACACCACCTCGGATGCGGAGGTCCCCATCGCAGTACATCATATATATATATATATATATATATATATATATATATATATATATTGTATTCATCTATAGTATCTACTATTCTATTTATAGTAGGTCTTCATATGTGTTTTAAAGTCAGACGCAGTTAGTTTTCCGGCTTGTCCTTGTAGCTGTGCGCTAACTTAATCCAATTTGCCGCTGCAATGCTGTGGGAAAACCAAAATAAAGGAAAGTAGAATGAATGCACATGAATCGTATTTCTAATCCGCTTTGCTTTGTTACTCTGTATTGAGTCGGACTTTACTCAAAGAACTAGCACCGTAAGCCGTCGTAGTTAGATGTAAACGTATGCAAGCGTATATATATATATATATAGTTGCAAAACTTTTAAGTGTCGGGTGAAGAGAAAAAGTTTTCAACGGCGGCACAGTGTTAGTGTACAAATGTACATCATATAAAAACAGTGTCGACAAAGAGGGGAAACGATAACATTATATAAATAAATATATATATATATATATATATATATATATATATATATATATATATGCACGCATACTAGCCGCTCTATATATGTATGCATATATATATATATATATATATATATATATACACATTCAGGGACACAAGAAGAACAGACAGGCCGAAAGTCTTAATGGAAACCTTAAGACTATCTGAAATGAATGAAAAGCACTAGTTGTCGTTGCTGCTGCTGCTATTGGCGCGGGTCGGGCCCATCCCTATGAGCCTTCAAGGCCACTATGGCTGGCAAGCGAACTGATGTAAAACATTTTTGGCCAACTGCCTTCATCTTTCTTTTCTGCTTTTTTCGCCCCTTCTCTTTTTCTTTTTTTTTTCGTCGAGTTTCCCGCTGAGGCCAAACTGCGCAGAGAGCAGCCGAGCCCTGTAGCCGAAAGCCTGCCGGACGTGTTCCACGACTCAGCGTCCATTTGAAAGGCTTCCTCGTTGGATGGAACGTGTCATTTTGGCCCAATTTCTTTTCATTTTGCCGTTTGCAAACAACACTCACTGGCCGTGGTGCGCGCGACTAGGACCTCATTTGGCTCCCGCAGCTCAGATAATTATTTGCCAGCAAGGGAGCGGACGACCGAAGGAAAGAGTCAGTGTGCCCGACTGCTAAGCACCTCGAAAAGCTCGAGTGAGGACGCAGAACGCACACAGTTCAAGTCCAGCCAGAAGATCTGGACCGAGATTCATACCGAGACAAACGATCTTAAGATATCCGGCTGGATATTGGAAGTTGGTGTAGGCTATATTTTGCGCCAGGCGGTTAAGCATTATCGATTAATACTATTATTATTAGACACGATGGGTACACTAATAGGGTACGCTGAGAGAGCAAGTTTAGCATATACCGATGACTAATTGCAGTAGATAATGCGTTTCAAATATATATATATATATATATATATATATATATATATAGTCCGCTCTTGCCTAAAATAGACACAAACGCGAGGTAAATGCGCGTTGTCAAAACTAAACCGTTTGAAATGTAGGACATCTTGAAGCGTAGCCCACAACGTGAAAAGTAGGAGCATGTCGTTTGATGCTGCGATACCCAATTATTTGTTGTAGTTCACTATTTGTTTTGTTGTCTATCGACGAAGCTATCGATCTTCCAAGCATTTGTCATATACCCCTAAATTGTCTCAATGGAGATCTCCGATCAACTGGACACTATATATATATATATATATATATATACTTATAACGCTTTATCCTTTAGCTTCAACTCTAACTCTAGCTAAGCTTTAACTCTCATAAATAACGCTGGCTCCTTGAAGCTTGTCCATTAAGTGGTTTTTCGCAACTAAAATGCATGACGCGGTTATACGTAACATATACATCAGGCGTCGCATGATCGTCGCCACTATTGCTTCTCTAGACCTAGTATATGTAAGTTAATACTAATAATTATTGAAGTGAAATGAAAATAAAATGACCCATTAACGTAGTCACTAACTAGTATGCTTGACCGCAGGTTCGACGCTCTTTGCTGGAACCCAGTGTCAATTTCTGTTTCTGCTGTTCAAATATGACAAACGTGCATTAGAACGAAAATATGACACACTTCGGTAGCGCAACCCATGTTGTGTGCTTGATTATTTTACGCTGTTCATAGGGCTTGTTGTTAGAAAAGCCCATATAAAAATGTACCAGTTCTAAACGAAGTCGGACAAGTTCCAAAAACGGGCTAAACAATTGGTGTCATCAGCTTAGCGTCGTCTGTACGGACGCGTTTCGTGTGTGGTTTATTGGTAAGCTCAATTTTAATCCAAAATAGAATTGTTAGTAAAGAGTTCGTATCAGCGTTTCGCAGCAGCGGACATTCACGACCGACTGATTTTCAAGATAGCCTTCTCCACGGGGTGAGTTTGTTTCTGCGGCCATCTCGGCGCTGTTTTACACACAACCATTAAGGACATGTGCGCTGGTGCTTACATTCGTGCTCCTTTGCGACGATGTCGAGATGAATGCAGGTCATCATGTGTAACTTGTGCACGACAAATGCCTCAAGTCGAGAAGCAAACCCACATGCAATCACTGCACATGCCAAATGACGAACACAAATCATTTGTACTGAAAGTCGTATCTTAAGGCTTTCAAACATCTTACGCGTGTATTAAGGCTTTTAAAAAAAACGCGCCGGCAACACTTGCCTTAGATATGTGCGGAAAGAGAAGACATATTCAGCTCCCTTGAACTAAGAAAAATACCGTTTGCAGTGGAGACTGCAGCCGAGCCTACATAGAGGATAGACATTTAAAATGTGTATTTAATATAAATAGTACGGCCTTTGCTTACAGAGATAGAAAGGTCATGCAAAGAAATTGCTGGGTAATCTGCCGAAGAGCTTGGCACATGTAGCACCATCATATATACATGAAGCCGAACTGTTTTAATAATTTAACTATTCTCGAAAGTTAATTACATATTGTGAGACCGTACTGTTTTTCACACTGTGTCACATTGTGACCCAGTGTGAAATATGAATCTATTGACTAGCAATTTTATGGCAAAAATGGTGAACTTCAGTTGACCTTGGAACAAATAGTGCGAACGCAGGCAAAACCCAGCAGATGCAGTCCGTTATATAATTATGAGTCCTGGATTTCACTTTGAGCCCAATGAGCTGAGGCATGAAAGCGAGCGTATAGAAGACGTTTTCATTTTACACCTATTTTAATTAAGAAACTTTGAAAATTGTAAAATAAAGAAGCGAGACGTAATGTTATTTTTACTCGTACTAGATATTTTTAACTGCAGTAGGGGGTGCTAGCAATCTTAAGATAATTTACTGTGATAAGATTATAAGTTTATAAAATGCACGATTGTGAGAGAACGCAATACGCAATTAAAAAAACAAGCATACCGGTGCATTTCGGAGAAAACATCTACATGAATGGTCTCAAATATGAATGGTCTTAGCTAGATAAAAAACTCTATATACAGTAGTAATTGAGTAATGCGTCCTCTAACAATCGTGTTTTTTTATAAACTTATGTCGGATAGCCTACTTAAAATTGCAGATTAGGAGAATTTATTTAAATAATAATCTGACTCCTATACGAAACATTTGCGCCTCTTTTTCTATTGGCAAAAATGATCTTCTCACCGAGGTAGACTATAATTCAGTTTTAAACGAGATTATCCAAATACCCTGTATATATATATATATATATATATATATATATATATATGTATATATATATATATATATATATATATATATATATGTATATATATATATATATATATATATATATATATATATATATATATATATATATATGTATATATATATATATATATATTATGTTTATTTCACTCAACTTGAGTATAATATACATTCCAAAATGTTTCTTCATAAAGCTCTATCTTTTTCGCGCTTCCGACGAGAAAAGTAGTGCAACGATTTTCGGTCCAGCGCTGTGCATTCCACTGCATGGTACCTGGCACACCTCTGCAGGCAGAACCGGCATATATATATATAGGGAAGTAGGAACCTAAAAGTTTTTGGGCTGACCCTCAGCCAAGAGTTAACGTCCACGGGACTGCTCTTTCGCATTGCTTCATAGACGGATCTCCATAAATACCAATGTGCAACGGTCAAGCTCGAACCCGGGGGAGATGAACTAATCGTTAGGAAAGCGATTAAATACTTAGGAATACTGACGTCCGACACCTTGAACTATACACCTGACATACTTGAAATGGTAACGGCTGCTACACGGAGACTGAACTGGAGATTACGCTCGTTCGTAGTTAAAGATGCTTTTTTGTGTGTAAGACTGTACAAGCAATATGTTTCCGGTTTTAGTATACGCTTCACCCGCCCCATGGCATTAGGGATTCGTGTGCGATAAGAAAATTCTGGCCAAAATACATGTTTTTTTTTTAATGCTGAAACCTCTCAGCATTAATATGGGGAATTACGGGAATCGTAATGTACATGCGCCACCACAGCCAGTGACTAGTGTGGGACTCACAAACCCACTAACATGCGCCTCCAGCCCACCCCCAGGGAACGGTAACTGCTAGGCATCGTTTCGTATAAAATACATGTAATACTCATAAGACGTGATGCTCGTCGCTACAGCAGTTGCAGGGATAATGTTGAATGCATGAGCATAGCCGTTATATTAGAAATCATTGATAGATGTATGTTCACCAGCATGAGTGATAGCTTCAATAAGCTCTTCTTTGAAGTCACGACGACGATAACTCGCTCTGGTATGAACGTTCCGGCTAAAGCTGTAGCCAGGACAAAGATCGTTGTTAATAGAATGTTCGCGTGGCGCACAACCCGCAAGTGCAATCATGTACAGCCAAACATCAAAATCGCCAAGTGGCGCGTTTGTTATGGAACTTCTGTAACCCTCAATAAAGTCCCCCCCCCGCCAAAGGGTGTGTGAATATATATATATATATATATATATATATATATATATATATACATATATATACGACACAATTCTAGGGAAATCCCTGAAAATTGAGGTGCAGCAGAAAAGTTGTAGTAGGCAAGGGAGGTTTGTAAGGGATGCTTGATCACAAAGTGAATGAGAGAGCGGTAAAAGCTTTTATGCGTCCAGTCTTTGTTTTCCCCAGGCTCAAACTCTCTAGAACCCACAGGAATAACAGTGTATCCAGCCCACGTCAAGGCTTTAGGCTGCGACTAAGTTTGAATGAACTAGAAAGATCTGAAGACCGCAGGAATAGGCATGGGGGGTCATGGGAGCCAACGACACATCGTAGCATTTAACTCAGCGGGTAAAATCGTTAGTATTCAGTAATCGATTAACATGTGCATGACGGTTGAACGTTTTTTAGATCTCAAACAAGTTTTTTTACGTAACTACATTTGAGAGCGCTTAAGTTACCGATGAAACAACTGAGTAACATGGACCTATTATACAAAAGGGAGAACGCGCAAACAAACGCCACAAAGGCAGTGACGTGATATATTATCGCCGGTTCGATTCCTGTAGTTGATTAGATTTTTCTGTGAGTGACGCGCAATAGGAATGGATGATAAACCATACCGCTGAGACTCAGCAATCATGCTGCCACAAGGACTGTTGGGAAAACGCTAGATATCTCAACAAGTCTGCTTACGCTGCGGTTCCACGCGCCCCTGATATAAACGGGTAACATGTGTATTTAGGTATAGATGTCAAGCGAATGAGAAATCTATCCATCATAGAACTAGCCCAATACGGGTAATAAAATCTAAAAATCCTGACGACTCGTCTCTCATGGTCGGTATGTGATTACAAACAATGTATAGCATTACATTGCACAGCACATCATTACTTTGATGCGTATTACAAAACAATTACGGAAAAGTCGGCAGACTAGAGAGCGACTACATATATATTTTTAAGACAAAATGAACTGCGAATGTAATGGCACGCCTTGTATGTCTTCTTTAAGCTGGAACAAATTTCCGAGAATAAATTCCTCTCGAGATCTTGAAAGCTAGGGTAATAACACGCATCGTATAGACAGTTAAAAGCAGGGAGGCTTAACAATAAGTAACGTACAAATCACAAACGGAATATTGCGTATCCTGATTTATTCTGTATTATCCTAGCTCTACAAAGTATCTTGCGCCCATTAGTAGACAGTAAAAAGGTATTAGCAAAAACAACGTCTTATAGGAGCAAGCCCTGAACCCCCGGGGGTTTCGGTCATCCTGCGACACAGTGCAGATATCACTGCATAGCATTTGATGCAACTTTTTTCGAGGTGGGGCTGTCTTGTAACGTCTTTATGTCGTGCAGGACGTTTACTAATCTGAAAAAGATGCGCTCTAGTAAGCTGCCCTTTAAGGCAAAAAATGCGCTCTAGTAAGCGCGGTGCTCTGCGGTGTCTGGGGTGATCAGAACAGTACATGGTTAGTTATTTAAGCGCTGACAACTGAACCAAGGCTGTTAACAAGATTGATAGAGATTTTCACTAGCGCTGCTGATCTACCTGTATCTACATCAACGCCCAAGCTGTGAGCGCTGAATAATGTGGCATCATCAGCTGACTCAATAGCCTGAACTTGAAAGGTAGAAAAACGACCAGAAACTTAAACTCTAAGTTGACTTGGCGACATGGTCTAGGAGACTAGTGCGCTAGTCATGGTTGTCATCTACCGGGGTGTCGCCGGTTCGATCCCTGTTGTTGATCGAATTTTCTTTTAGCGATGCTCATTGAGAATAGATGATAAACCATACCGCTGATAGTCAGCGGTCATGCTGTCACAAGGACTGCTAGGGAAAACCCTAGATATCTTAACATGTCCGGCCCTCGGTGCATTGAAGATATACCTCAGGTTAAGTTCCGAGCCCGTAGGGGACCGAGGAGGGTCTAGAATTAAAAGCAATCTCTCTAAAATATAATTTGATTCTAGGTTGACTTAATCCAACCAACCCTGACCGCCCGTCTCTGCTAAGAAAGATAGAACCGGAACAAATCGGTTATGCTATATGAACGGTCCAAGTGGGCAAGCATCTGATAGATAAATGAGTGGATGAGACATTTTAATGTTGCAAATGGGATGTAACAAGAATAAATTCTTCTTTTTCGTTGATACTCCACCTAGCCAATTGCCTTATACCTTCAACTGGGCTAAAGAACAACCGTGTCAACTCCACTGAATTTAAACGATCACTAAAATACGCTTTTCTGGCACACTGTACCGAGCCTCTTTTGAGGCAGCGGAAGCACTTTTATTTGTAATGACTATAACAACCCGATAATGGTAGGGACATGCCAAGGAAAATGCTTCGTGTTACCTTGTTTTTACTACCAACAAATTGACGTTTTAACAACAACAACAACAACAACAACATGGCGATGGGTCCGGCCCGACATTCTGACCCAATGTCCGTTCCAGAAGGTCCAAACGCTGATTTCGAATGGCACTGCGGCTGACTCTCTGACACACCCCTTAGACTAGGCTATATGACTATGCTCACAGCAAGAAATAGGCCTGAAAGTGCTCTGATCTCAAACGAGCGCAAAACTTTGTCTCACTGAGATTTAAGACATTGGGCGCGCCAAGTTCGCTTACAGCCTGTCTACAGCAGAAGGTAGCCAAGCGATTAAGGGCTGTGACTAATGACAACACAGCAGGATCCAGCTCAATCTTTTACAACATGCCAAGGTAGACACACAGCGAAACCAATGTAACTTTAACGACGGTTTCTATTTAGTTTTAGCCCGAGAGGATGCCGAAACTTGTGCGATTTTGAAGAGCGACTAACTCCTATGGTATTATACAATGCAGACGTTTGCCTGGGACGGTTAGACGATAAAGTATTGTGAAATAAAACGTAGTTTGATGTCATTGGAATAATATAGCAAACATAGCAATTAAAAGAGTGAAAATAAATTAAAAGCTCCAATCATGGAGCTTTTCATTTTCTCACTCTTTGCAATAATTATTATAATTCTAATAAGAAATCACTTTGATTTCACAATATACGCCATTTACCAAAGAGCAGACATTTACAACGATACACCAGTATTTTTCGATATTGCACTTGGCTACCACTTTTGACACCTCCAGCCCACATCGGTAACCCGAATCGCGCATACCCATTACTGGCGATTATTATTATTATTAGCGCCGGTTACCTCCTTGAAGCGCATTATCAGAAAGAAGAGCAGCAACGAAGTTCACCGCTCCAATCCCGAGCCCACTGTCGTTAAATTCCTGAAAGGCGTCGGCGTCACAAAGGCTGTCCGGGTGCGAGCCCGTCATCTGACCTCGTTTGGAAACTACGACGCAGACGGACCGCGTTAACCTTACTTTTGCACAGGAAGCGCCTATCTCGCAGCAGGTCCGCTATGCACGCCGTACTGACATACCATTGGCAGCGCTTCTACTACTACCTCTTTTACAAATTTTTTGACACGTTGCAAAACGCTGCGAACAAGCAGAAAGTGTTTGCCGCCAGTGCCGGCCAAACCTTGCCCTTGTCCAAAGCGTGTGGGCAACGAAAAGTCTTGTGCGTACTACGGACCTTACCTGCCTCCCTTCTGCTGGCAGAAACTTTGGACCTCTACGACCAGGTGAGAAGCGCTCGTTACACTGGAGCCTGGTGGACGGCCGAATGACGACAGGCCGACGACCGGATAGCCTTACAAGCGGGATTGGCACGATAATCGGCCGCTGGCCTGTCCGGAATAGACGTAGAACGTGCACCACACCAGTCCGTGCTAGTTCTTAGCGTATCTCGTCGCAACATTGACGCCTTGAAATTCGCCTTGAATGAGGTTAGAGCTGGACAGGTTACCGTGACGGGTATTGACCCTATCGAAGAAAGCTGCGTCAGTTTTTTAGCCGCATCCTCTGTGTTGACCCATACAGAAACAGCGGCCTTGTGGTTTGAAATCATACATGCAGGGCAATTAAATGAATAGTCTTACATTACTGCAGTAATGTGCCGTCAGCGAACTCGAAGCTAACTTCTCAGTGGTCTTTCTCCGTATGACCACTTTGATAGTGTCTAATTGACCTGTCTAATTACTGCCGTTGGACTTGCCCGACATCGTCCTAGATGTCCAAACGACTTGGAACAAATAAACGTAAAAAAATGAATGCAAAATAATTAAATAAAAAATGCCACTCTTGGGAGCTAAACCGGGGTCCTACAACTGGCAGTCGATGACGCTACCTTGATTGCCTTACAGTATGCATCTATGAGTTTTCGAATACGGACTAAGATACCATTATCTACTAGTTTGAGCAGCGCGTTTTCTTAATCCTGAGACGCTATTTGATGGCCTTGCAGTGTGCCTGTATGAGTTTCCGAATACGGTCTGAAACGCTATTAGCAGCAATTTAGCTGCGAGCAATTTATACAGCTAGTCGTGGCGATTCCCCGCCAAAAACTAGGCTTTGATAATGCTCCTTTGCTTGCTGCAATAAGCGACATGATGATGCATTGTCTCCATGCTGCTGCAGGCAGTTTTCCAGTATGGAGGCATCTATTGAAAAATGCCATCCCGTTTGGCGCCGTGCCTGCTGCAGGTGTTCGTTACAAATGTTACCGAGTACTCGTCCGGGGGTTTTGTTTCTCGAAAGTCATTGTATAACCTAACCTGCTTCGTGAACAGTGAAGTGCGCCTCCAGCCTGGGGCTCTTTGCTGCATGCCCTTCTCCGACTGCCCTCTGCTTTAAGGGTATTTGACCCTTTGTCTTCGCATAGTTGACATTTGTGAAGCATGGAAATAATAACATCTACTTCTATAGAGTAGTTATTATAGGTCTGCTGCTTCCCCAATTGATGAGCTACTCCAAAGAAATGCATCTATTCTGGTATATTGGTTACGAATGCATATATAGTTCATTTTTCTATTGCAGCTTTGAAGATTGGCGAATTCGGATCGTTAGTGCCCACACGCCCAGGTTCGATATTATGTTGCAGGGAGTCTCATGTTATTATCGTTCATTATTATAGCATTATCATTCGTGATCAAGTCAAGTCTCGCGCGTACGTCTCCTTCTAAGACCGAAGAATAGCATTTTTTCAATACAATGAGGGGGGGGGAGCAGAAACATCTTGTTTAGGAATGATAGTGAAATTACTGGTTATATCGATGTAGTTGACCGGACAAAGTTTTATAAAATGTGCAATTGCAAAAAAGCGACTTCTTTGATAAAAAGTGATAAAACTAGCGTGACGATAGATAAAAATACCGTCGTATTAAATAAAAACCCGGACCTGTATTGCTCGGTAAGTATCGGTGTTAGCAATGTTGAGTTTCTGAAAGAAAAAGGTCGAAAGAAATATAAATCTAGATTATCTTGTACTTTCCTTTTATCTGTCACGTTCATAAAACAAACATGGTTGTATATATATTTGACTATGTTAGGCTTAAACAACAAACATATTCCGGAAAATCCATGCATCTCATTAGAATCATTTTGCTACCAAATCATCGGTGGCTTGATTCATGATATGATTACCGTAAACTGTTTTCCCCCTCCTATATATTATATGTTTATAAATAATAATAATATACATACATATTACCGACGTTCGTCAGCGATCAAACCTCATGCATGTATATAAATAAAATTATATATATATATATATATATATATAAATACGACGCTCCGACATGATACTGGGTTTCGCGGCAGTCGAGCCTCTGCAACATTGGCCATTTGAGGTCTGCCGTCCAAATGATGGCTTGGTTCATCATAAAAAGTACATTAGGCGCAAGTCGAACTCGTCGCAAGTATCATTATTATTATTGTCATTATTATTGGACCACTGAAGAAAGCATCTATTTCGTCGTTGTTGTTCTTGTTGTTGTTGTTGTTGTTGTCGTCGTCGTCGTCTTTGCCGCTTTGACGACCCCAACCCCCGCCGCCTAATGTGGCATCGATTTATGTATGAATGAAGATCGAATAGACGACATGTTCCCCCCCTCTCGTGCTGCGACTCGCTGGAACAACTCACCCATTCGCATTAGTGGCGGCCCGATCGCCCCTCGTCGTCGTATCGTAACACTGTGCGTTGTGGTTTTCGCTCGGTCGCAACGGCTTCCAAGGGACGACCGGCCCTAAATCATTTGTCGATGATGAAGGAAGGCCATGTCGCTCGGAAATCAGCCGATCGATGATCGAGCCACCCAGACTGATGATGGCTTCGACCTAGCGGCGGGCCTGACCCGTCAGACCCGCTGAAGACCGACAAATCGGCGCAGAACCCTCGGCAAGTGGCGAGAGCGACAGAGGCCAACGGGCGACGCGCCTGTTGCCGCCCGTTCATTGTCCATTTGAATACCAGAGAGTTTCCGATACGTCTCCCTTCAGGGTGCCGCCCAGTGGAGAAGCCCTTCTTCAGCAAGGCTTCATCAGCAGCAAGCCTCGTTCGCCAGTCTATGCAGTCTCGTGGTAGCAGAAGCAAACTCGGTAGTAGCAGAAATAGTGGTCGCTGTAATACGCCCCCACAGTAAATGCAGACGACGCGCGTTGACTATGCTTTGCCAACGCGCAAAATTGGATTTTCGGCTTAGGATTTGCCGGCCGGGATTCGTCAACTGGTAGAGTTGGTTGGCAGAAATATCGCCAATGAGATTTGACTGCCCTGTGCCTTCCTAAACGTTCTCCCACTGAGACACACTGACTCTGCATACGCATGCGCTTACACCGCCTTTGTTGGGGTCTAATCGATTGTTTAGCTGACTTAAAGGCCGCTACACAAAATACTACAATACTTACAAACAAAATACATTTGGAGAGTTTCGCATGTAGAAAATATATTGGCTAAATTATCTGATTTGGACCTATAACAAAAATAAAACCTAATATAAATCATTTTGTAATACAATACGACGAAAGGCAACAGACGGCCAATGTGGTTTTAAGATACAACATATAGCTTACTACTAATTCCCCAGAGAGTCTAGAAACAGATTACGTATAATGCTGATAATATAGAGCTTTAGTAAACGTTTGATTACAGTTCACAGAAAATCCCCGTGGCAAATATTGAGTAACCTACAAAGGGAACTTATCGCTTGCAACACCTTTGGTAGCAATGAGCGTCGGTACGATATCTTTCTCCTTTCGTGCTGCAATGAGTCTGATTCAAAAATTGTTTAGCATTAATGTATGTTGTTTCGTTTTAATATCTTTGAATTTTTGACAATAATTTCTGGAGCATTTGCACATGTGCCAAGGTCACACTGGACTCATTGGCGATTTTGCGCTGGAACTTTTTTTCCATTTGCAATAATTAATCCTGATTCATCTTTCGATCAGGTTCTTACAGGGAAAATGCGTAACTTACAATTGTAAAGCAAAATCAATAAAAAGCTTTATAAAGCGCATTCAGGATAAAAGTTTACACTACCTAGTGGCCTCGTTAAGTTGCTTGCAGAACTTCATCGGCGGCGTGTTCTGAGTACTTTTCATAATTGTTTTTCAATGCCCTGGCTTGGTTACAAGATAGTTATAACAACCAATTACACACTCGTCGTGCCACCTCCGCTATTGAACGAACAGCGGGATACTCTGCGGCATAGAATCTATCGCACTTCGCATGACATCTCATCTATGTGCATCCGCTGTGGGGCTCGTGAGAGCCATCGATCTAACGCATGAAACTCGCGCCCCAAATACTCGTGCCAAGTGCCTGTTGTTCCCTCTTCTGCTCTCCGCCATATGTAATCGCCTTAGTTTTCTTCTGGGAACTTTTTTTAAATATACCATGATGTTACTTAGTCACATTTAGGGTGTTTGGGGTACAATAGTCAATCACTTGGCATTCTGAGAATCATGCGGTGATAAACCGTTCACTTCATAGATTTTTAAAGCGAAGGTCGGAGAAACAAGAAGACATGCGACATGGAAGCGCTGCCTCCGTTCGAGGCACACTTCTGAAGTGGTCTTGAACTGGCCTAAACAAAACGAAGACGTGATAGTCACCATACATGTCCGCTAGGCACATTGGCTAGTCTTTCCTGATATGTGTAACATTAACATAATGTACTATACGGAAAATAAATGATGTGCATTATTTATTCAACAAAAAAGCAGCAGTCTTAAAGAAACACGTGCTTCTCTAACATATCCACCTTTCCAGACCGTACTGCCGTTCACCCATATATTTTGTACCCTCATGACAATTGGCGTGACAAATAAAAACAAATGAAGTACACACATTGTTCTGCTGTAGGCCCTGTGTAAGTACTACACTAGCGTATAGCGTATCGGAGAGCACGTATATTGTAACCATTACTCTCAAGCAAGAACGGTAGAGTTATTACCTAGCTTTGAAGGTGTTCTCATAGCAAAACAAGAAAAAAAGCCATAATATTGGCCAGCTGTTTCCAGTCAAGGGAGATAGAAAACCGATATCAACCCTGCCTAGCGAACGACAAGTTCACATATTGGAAGCGGCGGAGAACATGTTTGCTATAGATTGACATACATTGTTCATCTGTATCTGAAGCGGCCCAATATAGCTCATCGTAACAGCGCATATTCATCATACCTTACATGCACAACTTCACGGGTGGACCTTTTGCCGAGTGCGGAGAGAAACTACAGATACTTTGTTTTCAAATAGCAAGCCTTACATTATTGCCCGCGAATACCAACACATTTCTTGTCATAGGCCACCAATCGTATAGCAATGTTAAATGCATGCTGTACTAGTGGACTACTTCGTTTGTGTGTTATATTTGCAAGTTTGTTATCTCATGTGGTGTTCGGCGTTCTAACAAACGCACCAATTGCTGCTTTGAAGTTCTTGTGATAATAATTAACCACTGTAATATCATTGCGTGTGAGCTCAGCACCAATAGATTTTGTTCAACATTTTTCTTATCTTGGAGTAATCTTTACAACGCAGAGTTTACATTTTACTAAACATATTGAGGTAAGAGCTCGTTAGGGCATTTTATCGTTTTATAATATCCCAGAGCCTCATCGGTTGTCGCTAGATGTCGCTCTCAAGCTTTTTAATTTAAAGATTGCGCCGACCGCTGCTTACGGGATACAGGTCATATGGCCCCACCTATCAAAAGCAAATCTGGAAGTACTTGACAAAATTAAAGCCAGTTTTCCAAAAAGAATGCTAGTAGTCCACCGCACTAGCCGCAATCGGCTTGTGTATCTGGTGGCCTCGACACCACTCTTTGTGGAACAGCTCAGAGCAACTTATGCTTTACCGAAAACGGAGGCCTTTGAGAATCATCTTGCCGAATGGGAGTATAAATTTGCGGATGTTGATTTGCGTTTTTATGAGACTAGAGCGATGACTACAAACTACTGGAAGAGCCCATGTTGTAGAAACAGATACTTCGTTACTGGGTTTGCAATGCATGGATTTCATATGAAGATATGTATACGAAATGGGTGGCATGAGATATCAACCGAGTGTGAATGCAACCTATGCGGAAAATCATGTGATCTGTATCATTTCTAACTGTGTACAAAGGCAATATCGCTGATGAAAGTTATTTAGGAGAGCTGTAGCACATATGTGCATAAACCAGATATTGGTTAATAAACAATACATTTAATACCATTGCGTGTAAAGTGCTCATACAAAGCACTCCTTGAATTTTGTCGAGAGTAATTGTCTTCTTTGCTGTTTGATTCATCTTTTTTTCAACCATTTTTATTTACCGATAACTTAAGCGTTGTGAAATGCAGTTCCGTGAATAAACCACGTTTGCAATTGAAAAAAATTGCTCTTTTTGGTGTTGTTCTTAGAAATACCATACAAAGTCGAAACGAACATTCGATGAGATCTATGCGATTTTATTGCCGGCTGTGTGCTTGTGTGAACGCATGTTTAACCGAATTTTGTCACCGCGAGGACGTTTATATAAGGCATGACTACTGCCATATGGCTTCCTATAGAGCTAGTAGAGCTAAACAAGGATGTATGTAAAGACGTAAGCCAGCAATTAAGTTCATAGTTGCTAATTTTATACAGAAGTAAACTGCCATTACTTTTCAGTTTTGACTTTAATCGTGGCCGCACACGAACTAGAGGCGAAACGCGTCTGAGACATCTAGTTGAGCCCACTACATAATAAATGGTTGGAAGCATCTATCGAATCGTCATGAAAGATCGCTGAATAAAGATGCGTCAAACTGTTGAGATTGTTAGCTTCTCAGCGGTTGGGGCGCATCGGATACTGCAAAGCGAACAGAGCGGGTGCCACGATTACTCATAAATAGATTAAAACACACAAACGATTAAACGTCGTTCACAAAACGTAGGACGTCGATTCGTGACTGTGAACGAGATTTAGATCTACCTCTGCATGACCGAGTTGAAACAGCAGTCAAGAAGTCACGCGGCGTCTAGTAACTGCGCGCCGAGAACGGCAAAAACGACTATTTTGTTAACCGGGAAAGTGTTGACCACTTTTTCGTTGGAAATCATTTCCTTGGATTGTTAGATATGCAAAGATGAATATAATCTATGTGACACACATGTTAAAAACGGTCGATGAGTATTTTTGCTGAAGCTGAGAGAGCGACACGGATTCCGTACAGCCGGTGAGGTGATACAAAGGACAGAGCCCGTCACAACGACGGCATGTGCAGTTCTCTCAAGGTTCATAAAACCCAGCGGACAGGTATCGTAGATGATAGTACGTAAACACTGTAGCGAGCGGCGAGATGCCGACATGCCCGGAGAGACCTTCCAAGCCTCGTTAATCATAACTGGTGGTAAATACGATTCTCTGGGGATTAAGTACATTTTTGAGAGTACTCATGCCAAAACGTTTTCAAGGAAACAGAGAAACAAGAACTGATTATACCATACGTATAAACCTTTTGCTTTAGTCGCTACAAAAGAAACAACCATGATTATCACACATACAAATTATCCTTTGCCATGACAGCGTTCCGGCTTACACAGCCGCAAAGTAAAAAATTGCTTGAATTATGGTTTGAATCTACCCATCTACTTTATTTCTACCCTCTTTCCTAATATAATTTCATTGTAAATCCGTTCGTTCTTAACATCAAGATCTGGCTTGGGGCATTTTTTCCTATATGCATGTACATATATAAATATGCACATACATAAATCTCTAAGTATTATAAATGTAAATAATAATGCATTTTCACCGCCTTATCCACATCATACAGGTTTGCTTGGATTTTTTTTTGAGTTGTCTCTTTCAGCGATCCAAGCAAGGCGTCGGTCGTTTGCCCTGCTACATCCTGAATGAAGACGCGTAATGTGCCACATAGAAAAGCGTTGATTAGACGCCGACATATACCAGACTGCCTCCTGAGAATGCGAAAGGAGACATATATTTAAATACATAAATGCACGTGCACACATGTATACTGTCCTACGAGATCTTGTTGTAATCCGCGCACGCGTGTTATGCCATAGTATCTCGTCTGCTTTGTAAGGCGTGGAGAAGACAAAGGGATATAGAAACTATAGTTCAATAACTGGCGCTAGGCTGTGAGGCTATCAATCACATGAAAGGTATGCAGTTTTTTAATACAAAACGTATGCAATTGCGAAACCTGTCATGAACACGCGTCGTCGTATAATGAAGGTGGCGCAAGCGGCAGAAGACCCCAATCGAGTTCTGTGAGCGATAAAAGAAGGAGCTGGAATTCACTAGATACGGAGCAGTCTAGACGAGCCTGTTTTCTAAATGCTGCGGCGTCGAAATAATGATCGATTTTAGAGAACTGGACGCGTACAAAGGAATCTCGGAATCTTTGAAAGGATCCCTTTCACAATTGAATTGCTTTTTAGGTAAACGTTATATGCATCGATAATCATTCAGACGCAAAACAAGGGCTCTGGGGCATGGTGTGGTTCAAGCAACTTCAACGGTTGTTTGGAATTCATCTAGACCACGCTTTTGTCGACATCGACAAGACCTTAATGAAAATCGAGTTAGTTCGCATTCAATGGCGGTTTGATGAGCGAAGTGTGTTTTTACTAATGGCGCGAACGGTTATGAAAGCAGAGCGGCCTTATTACACTTTGTGCGTTAATTCATCCGCAAAGTTTTGTCTCCATAGTCTAGAGACAAGGTTTAAAGCTAAATAAAAGGGTAGGATACTGGGAAAAATGTATATTACTATGCAACATTATGTAGCCCCACGCCGAGCTTCTGCAATACACCGTATCTGACCAAAATTATTTGGGTATCCTAGAACTTTGGACCTATGTAATTGGAAGACCACTAGATATGAACGAAGCTTAAACAGCACGGTTGCATAGCTTGTGAGATCGGCTTCCTCCGGAGTGCGCTGTGGAACGTTTAAAAAATATTATTATTTATCCCGGCTACTGCGTGGGCGCTACCCTTATGCAAAACGTATTATTCTCCTTGTTGTTGTTCTTGGTGGTTTTGTTGTTGGTGTTGTTAATTTTAAAATTAATTGCATGTTAAACGATGTTACAACTGTAAGGTTTGAACGTATTGTTGCAATTATTTTAAAGGTGCTGACAGGAGCCGGGTCAATATGAATATATTGTTTGTTAACCAATAATTGGTAAATGCACAAATGTGCTATATAGGGGTTAGGTCAATAATTATTTTAATTCTTAGACCACCCTTACGTATTGGAAGACTTGCCTTTTTCTGCCAGGTGTTCTCTTTTAAAAAGACGTTCAGGACATCAGTAAGTATGTCTCTGCTGACTTCATCATAGACGATTAGTTTTTTAGGGCAAAGCAAGACAGGACACGTACGCAGTAAATATTTTATTCTTAATGACTCCAGGGTATATCTTCAAATGCAAAGCGCAGCCTGAGGATGCATGCTTGGCAGTCGTGGACGATCTTTGGTGAGGGCCACTTCCCTTAAAGAGAGTGTATGGGAAACTTCGTTTCGCCTCACTGGGCCCCCAAAACTTCTGAGTTGTTTAGGTTTACACGCGTGGCAGGAGGGCGCATTTCTATGACCTCCTGAATTGCTTCCTCTCTGTCCGAAGGCGAGCCCCCGACAACAGCAATCTCACATTTTGAAGCGTTTAGTGCCAGTCCCCCATCTTCTTCAAATTGCAGCACTATTCTTAAATCTGCCGCGATGGTATTTGTAGAGCCGGCAAGTGTGGCGTTGCCTAGATACCACACGTTAAAAGGGCTCTGTAATTGCAATACTAGATTTGATATACTGAGACTAGATAGAGCAGGACCCAGCGGGTCACCCTGTTGAATGCCTGCTTTCGAACCAATGCTAAAGTTGTATACCAGGTTAAAAGTGAGGGAGCTCTGTATCTTCGCCAGACCATAGACAAAAGCTCTGGACTTTTCTTCATCATTGTGTCTAGCATTCTGTCCCTTCTTAACGCATTAAATGCATTAAAGAAATCAAGTTTAATCATAAGCGTGTCAAAATTGACCTCTTGTTTGTCGTCATTGCTATCTTTGAAGCAGCTTTACGCAAAATCAACTCACAAGCTATGAATCTGATGCAATTGTCTTTTTTCTTAAGAGCTGTAAGACTTGCATCATCGAATATTGGTAGACAATACTTAAATAAAGTTCCGTTTAGCACGCTTCTCAGAACTAATACAGATGCGGACAACGGCATTGACCGGAAAGGTGATGGCTACAGTTTTTTAAGACCAACGTAGAATAATGCTGGTCGACTACCTTGAGAGCGGTAAAACGATCACAGGAGAATATTATGCAAGACTGTTGGACTGCCTTTAGTAAGAACTCATCGTAAAACGGCCCGCTTTGCAGAAGAAGGTTGTCCTGTTTCACCAGGACAATGCTCCTGCACACAAGTCCCGGCAAGCATCGGGAAAACTGGCCCAACTGAGGTTCGAACTTATTGAACAACCTTCCTATTCTCCAGACCTGGCCCCCTCTGATTATTTCCTCTTCGAACATTTGAAGAATAGTCTCGGTGGAAAGCGTTTTTCCAGCAATGAAGAGGTTAAGGCTGCTGTCAATGCCTATTTTCAGTCTAAAGACGCGGAATTCTACTTAAGAGGTATAAAAGCTCTAAAATCTTGGTGGGAAAAGTGTATTGAGCATCTCGGGGAGTATATCGAATAAGATAAATTTAAAAACATGATTTGGAAAATTCTTGGTTTTCATTCTAAGAACTTATGGAACTACCTGTATATATATGTGTGTATATATATATATATATATATATATATGAAACATAACAACTAGAGTGAGGCCGTACTAAATATCTCTAACATCCACAACTAACCTCCTCTACTAAAAAAAAAAAATACTCTCTGGGCTGACTCTCAACCAAGATTTAACGTCCATAGGACTGCTTTTCGCATTGCTTCATAGACGGACCCCATAAATACAAATGTGCAACGGTGGGGCTCGAACCCGCGCACCTATGTGTCTTCTCCGGTGGCGGGCGGGCGAGGCGTAGGCGGAGTGGACCACGCTCTACTCACACCGATCTATGACGAAGCACATCTATGCTATATGCATGGCTCTGACTCACCCCTGGGTCGCTGGTCGATCGCCTGTATACCACGTTGGACTACCTCGCTGCTACAAGAGCGGCAACTTACAATTTGTACTCCCTGTCCGTCCCACTATTATCTGCTTGTATCTTACATACGTCGCTCTGACGTCCGATGTCGTCATTGTCTGCTCAAAGTGAACGGCGCGCTCTCATTATCTGTGACATCCTCCCCCTGTTGAGAGAAGAAGTCGCCTCAAAATAACGTTGCTGGTAGCTCAACAAACGGATCCGTGGACGTTAAACGTTGGCTGAGGGTCAGCCCGAAAAAACGAAAAGCTCAACAAACGTCATAATCAATAACACGCAATTTTTGCCTCTATGCTATACTACATATGTCGGCTCGCAGCAACCTCGCAAGCCGTCCCGCTGGTCGATTGAAAAACCGTCCCTCGCCGAGATAAGCACGGCAGGCATAAGGCCGAGTCGCCAAGATGCTCGCGGTAGTGCTTCGTCTTTTATAATTCCTTTAATATGAACTTCAACTTGGTTGTGAAGGGCGCGATTAAGCCTTGAGGATCGTACAGTCGCGCGCAGGCACTCATGAGCGTGCGCAAGGTGTGTGGCGCCGATACCGGGAACTCCAACAATCCGTTCGGCTGAAATGTGAGCGTATCAGCCTCTTGGTTCCAACCCACAACAAGGACACTCTCGACATCTGCTGGATGCAGCAGCGCGCCCTCTCGAGCTAAGTCGGTGTACCCGGTTTCGACCTCGTCAAAGAACTGGGCTCGCAACGAGCTTGAATTTCTTTAAGGCCATTCCCGCGTAGTACCTTGAGCACCTCTTGCCACAACCGCTCCACTTTGCCAGAGGACTCCGCGCTCGTCAGCACGCCGTTCATATACAACTCATGGACGATACTCATACACGCGTCGCTGTGGCTGGCTGCGTACTTCTCAGCGTGAGCTCTGATGACGCCAATAGTATTGTCTGGCTGTCCTTAACACCGGACGAGGTTGAGGTCATCTTATAGAGCGCTCTATCTGTCAATTCTTCATCATCTCCGAACCATACGAAACAAAGTAGGTTCCTATCATCTGAGTGTACACGGACCATCAGGTAAGCTTTACTGATGTCCGCTACCCATGCGACTCTATGTCGTCAGAATTTTGTCAGCATATACATCGCACACGGCAACAAGTTTGACGTATCCTCGATGCAATCGTTGAGTGACAATTGACTCTTGGCTGCAGTCGGTGCATTAAATACGGGCTGAATTTTGTACAATAGCTTGGCTGTATAATACGGAAATGTGGCATAACGTGTCTCGGTGACTCACCGAACAAAAGACGCTCCGCAAATTCTTGATCGATAAACGCGCGGTTTATATATATTCACACACCCTTTAGCGGGGGGCACGGGTTTCTCGCACAGAGTCAGCCTTTAACTCTGGCTCTCGTCGCAGTCTGAACTTTGTTGGTGCTGCCGCCGCAACTGCTGCCTCCGCTCGTACTTCCCCGGTTGCCTCCGAAGGAAAGACAAGCCCGAAGCGAGTTTCGAGGCCGACGTGCGGGTATCGAAACGTCGTGGTCCGCTCTCCATGATGCTGACCGAGTTGTTCGCATCTAGCAGCAAACAAACCGGGTCACCGGACCCCCGGATCTCTCCGCAAGCTCGTGCCCGTACCTAGCGCTGAGCCTTGGCGACGGGGTGAGTAAGTGAATTGCTGTGATCCCTCCGCTACCTGTGCGGCAATCGCCACCGGCTCGCCCTTACGTGGTGATTCCAAGGGCAGCTGTAAGATCTGTAACCGCTTGACTGCTGAGGCCTGTTACCGCCGAAGACGGGCAGGTAGGCGAATTTGCGGCCGATGGTCTTTGCCTGGAGTTAATTAGCGAGACGGCGCGTAACGAAAGTGCGCTGTGAGCCGCTATCTAATAAAAATCTAGCCGCGACACATTCACTATTATTTTTCATGAGAGCCTACATGTCCCTTTGGTAACAACGGATTTTCACATCCTACAGCTAATACAATTCATTGCTCGATTTAGTCTGTGTACAGATTACGGATGCAGGCGGACCCTTACGATGCCTACATGTAATTTTGCTGGTCTAACACGCGCGGACCTAGTGTTCTGCTGTCAAACACTTTCGGCACACCTTGGCCTCTGCCACTCGATTACGATTCGCATTCATCGACATTGTAGCCATGTGCCTCGCCTAATACCTACTCGCGCTGTGCATGCCACCTAAAAATAGACAGCCACCCGACTGTTGTGCATTACTATTGCAATGGTGGTGCGTGTAATTATAACACATGATGCCTTCTCGTTTGTTTTTATAATTATTATTGCTATCATTATTATTACTATGCTTATTACCGGTTCGCTGACCCACGTAGGCTTGATACCAAGTTGTGCCAAGTCATCCCGCGAGGCTTCCACCGCCGGCCTCCGACTCTCCGGCCATGAGCGCAGCGTGATACTCGGCACTGAGTTAGCTATTGTTTTGGTGTTTCTTTCGAGGCGTTACTTCAGTAGTAAGACAATTCATCGACTCCTGAAACTGCACGCCAGCGGAGAAACCACACACACCATTCGCTGTAATTCAACTAATCATGCCACTGCGTCGGTTGGCTTACGGGCGTCCGAAGGCTGAGCAACACGATCAGCACCGCTTGGGTTGACCTCACTCCTGTAAGTATATAACCAATTCTTAATCTGGTCTATCATGGCCACGTAAGTCTCATAGCGTGCCATTTGCTCGGCTGGAGCCGCTTCGCTAGTACCTACAGACGACAAAGCACATATTTTCATCTGGCTCTGCTAGCTTTCTCTCTAAACGTTCAATCTTTAATAGCCACGTGGCCACTCGCCGGTCCGGCTTTGCCATGGACCATCGGGCCAAAAGTGCAGCACGGCGCTGCGTAAAGCAGAAACACCGGCGCGTAAAGGTTTTCTAACCGTCCTAACCGGTGCTCAATTAAATCTGCCATAATGGCTAATTTGTTCCGCAATTCGTGTGACTAATAACTACTACACTTTTTGAGCCAATTAATATCGAGAATAATATAGCACACAGCGTTTGTATCTACTCCCAATACAAGTCACGTTGTATATATATATATATATTTATATATATATAAATATATATATACATACATATATCGAACACATAACAACTAGGGTGAGGCCGCACTGAGTATCTCTAACATCCACACCTCGCCTACTCTACCCCGCCGATCTATGACGAAGCATATCTATGCTATCTGCTTGGCTCAGACTCACCCCCTGGATCGCTCGTCTACCGCGCAGCGTGATGTGCCACCCCCGGACGCCGCCCGGCAGGTGGATATGCTCAAAGAGAAACGAAAGAAAAAGAGTAGTCTAACATGGCATCGACCGCCTATACGCCACCTTCGACTGACCCGCCCTTACACGGCACACCTCGCTATTACAACGGCGTCAATTTACAATGTGTACTCCCTGCACGGCCTATGATGCTGTATGCTTACTTGTATCTTACATACGTCGCTCTGACTTCCGGCGTTGTCATTGCCTGCTCTAAGTGTATGGCGCGCTCTAACTATCTGTGACAGCAGGTATATGGCTGATCGACGGGCGACCAAGTGCTACTAGAATCATAGCCAATATCCTGCATCTCGAGCGTTATATTGAGCAGTTATGCATTTGACTAGAACATAGAGATTGCGCTCTAACTCAATGCAGGACATATCGCGTGTGCGATGTGTCGTTTAGCGAAAGACGACGGCGCACGCCGTCTATCAAAGGAGGCCGTTTGGGTCTACAGGACAAAATGAGATAGGTGTAGCTCTACTTTCTAAGAACAAGAGGCCACTGGAGAATGGTCAACAGAGACCTTAAACGTCGGCTAAGCATAGCTCGCCCTTGTAATGAAAAGGGTTAACTAATATCAAAATAAAAAATACCAATACTAATTTAATACATTTAGTTGATATTATATTGTAGTCTTATAGTGAAGATGAAGTTAAAATAACCACAACTGACCACGGACATTTATATAACAAGCGAATGTATTAACTAGTTGCTGCTCAAAATAATTTTCCATAACCTATACAAGCGACGTTATCCAAATCAGGTCGGGTGCTAGTTTTAGGCGATTATCACGCCTAAAGACGTATAGTAATCTTGTGAAGTATTTGTAAAGTCGAATTTTGGCTGTATATGTTAATTAAAAACCAAAACATTACAGTTTATCTTCTTCTTTCGGCGAACAAATATCATGTAGCACTGTTAAACTCGGTGAGATTCGGTGATTTTAATCTGTATTTGTTAGCTGAGTCGTATGTCGTTGGTGCGGAGGTAATTTCAGACAAAGCTCCAAGCTGTCTGCTATTGTCGAAGCCGCCAATAAAGTAATCGTATACGTCAGCCAGTAATTGCCCTTTTCGCGGCTCGCATGTGGGTGCTTATAAATGTCGTCACCTTGCACGCTAGCGTTTCTCTCATCCGAGTATTGGGAAACGGGAGAGCACTCGTGGAATAGAATAGAAAAGTCACCTTGGCTAGCAATCTCAAGGCGAATGATGTCAGAATCGATAGAAGAGACAAGCGAACTGCCGCTGCTCGTATATCTGCTGACGTTTTAAAGTTCCCGTCTGATTGAATCAGCGCCAATTGTAGCAGCTCAATCACTAGTTGTGTCGACATCTGTGTTGGATGGAGCAAGTATCCGTATTAACGAGGAGAACGACGGTTGATTGCACTGAGTTTTCAACGCAGAAGTCTGTTCCTGGACCGTTTGTCCCTTTTTCCTGCCCTTTTCCGGCCCGTTAGGGATCTCGTAGACAAGTGGGTAAAACCTGGCCTGCGGCGTCTGCCTGGGCGAACGGCGTCTCCCCAGACGCAGTTATAGGTGTGCCCAAGATCTGTCCTCAGACAAAGCCTAACCGCACTTCTCACTGACTCGCCATCTAACAGCACAGCGTATGGCGTGAAGCCATGCACCCGCCACTTTAGAGGAGGCGGCGCGCAGCCTGGCCCGATTGGCGTATGCCGCGCATCCAACAATGAGCTTTCTGACCTTTTGCTTATATTAAATTGCTGATTATTCTCTTTGGTGTCCAGTTTCGGTGGGCTTGTTACCGCATAAGGCAACTGCTCTACGGTGGCTTGTTTTCAATGGAGCTTCTAAGTCCGTAAGAGAGACAGAATCGAGATAAGGTTCTAGCCTGTTGCATAGACCTGTGGAAATAACCTGCCAGAGTTATCTTTAATAGGATAATCGCGTCAGATAACCATAGGCCACCCCAAAGAACGGAGAGTAGAGCTTGTTGGCGTGCACCTGCAGGTAGGCTGAGGTTCAGCAACGCCTCTACTGCAGCCAGCATGCTGTTGTTGAGTCGTTCAAGATGTCCCGAAGCCAGCGAACGGTCTGCACCTCAATGCAGGTGGTAAGGCCAAAACTTAAAATCTGAGGAAAATGCCTTGGTGAGAGGCTTTCAAATGAATGCGTAACATTGCATGTTCTAGCTGGACCAGCCACTTCTTGAGGGCAGCCGGAACTCCCTGCGGGAATAGAGGCACGCCTAGCAACTTTAGATCCGTACCGACAATCTTGCTCCCAGAGAGAGCCTCCAGCACTTCAGAGTCAGTAGCATTTCCTAGAAAATGGACCTCACATTTTGCAGGAGTTAGAACCAGGCCATTCCGCTTAGTAAACTTAATGATTCTACGGATATCCATCGCTGAGACCATCAACTGCATCGGGGGCGCCGCCCAGAACACCACCGTCTAAGTACCATACAATTAGAGGGCACTCGAGAGAGTCGACTAACTCCTCGATAGCTAGGCAGAACAGAAGGGGGGTTGTTTTGCCTGGCTATCTAACCTTTGCAAAAACGTTTTTATGGCATACCGAACGTTGTCAGCTGATGTCAAGGACACCTGAGGAGGGCCAGGTCAGGACGAAAGTGAAGACGCGAGAGAAACGGGGTGCTTATCCAGCAGAAAAGCCATCCCGCTGGACTTCTGCTCCAGCGTAACTAAGATTAAGACCCTAGCCGCTGAAAAAACTCGCCTTCCGATAGCTTGGTAATCGCTAGCCGGACGATATTGATCGTTCGCTGCAAGAGGCATGAGTTTGAAGGGGGACTAACGCCATAGTCAAACCATCTCCCATCAACAAAGTCGCGTAGGTTCTTCCGGACAATAGCAACCAATGATCGGTCACTTTTGCCACCATCACAATACAATACAATACAAATGTCTCCTTTATTTAAAAAAAGGATTGAACAAGGGAAATGAATTGCTCGCATTCGCAGGCAAGGCGAGCTGTTCGCCAAACAAATGAGTGGTTAACGACTGCCACATCTCGTGGGGTTGAATGGAACCGCGACTCCGTAGGCTATTTGATCGCACGTGGTAAAACTTGTTAATCTGATCATTGCGTATAAGATATTTAAAAACGCGGTAGTCAACACGACGCTGGTACTCCGCGACACTTGGGAGTACGAACATGTCACGCGTCAAGTTGCACCTTCTTGAGACTCTCTTTAAAAAACTTGTCCTGAATACGCTGCAGCAAACATATATCCTTGTCGTAAAAAGGCGTCCACACGTGAGCACAGTATGACCATTTTGGCACTACTAGGGCTTCATAAAGACGCAGGTATTTGGAGGCATCTTGCGATGAGAAATATTTTAGCTGGTACTTGAAGTTGTCGGGAGCTGTCTTCAGAACCGCGCACTTTGGAACTAAAATTACCTTATCATTTAGCTCACACCAGGTGGCAATACTATTAATGGCTGCTTGAATATTCAGGCGATCCTCGTTTCCTCTAATCTAGGCATATATTTTTAAATCATCTGCATACATTTTGTATGTTATGTTCAGGTTGCGAAGACGCACTCCCAAGTCCTGAGCAAAGATTATATACATAAGAGGGCCTAGGCAGGAGCCTTGAGGAACCCCAGAAGGGCATGGGGAGCGCTTTGAGACCGAGTCACTGACTTTTACGGCAAAGGAACGTTCTGTCAGATAAGAGTGACACCAAGCCAGTATTCGAGGGCCAATTCCTAGCGCCGCCATTTTAGATAAGAGAATCTTATGATTTACCCTGTCGAATGCTCGCGAGAAGTCAAAGTAGACCGTATGTATGGGGATGGCCCTGTTACGCGCAATAGCCTATTCATGGCAAGCCTCGAGAAGCTGAGTTCCAGTAGAGCGCCCCTTTCTAAACCCATGCTGATGAGGGTCCAAGAGTTCGTAGGCGTCGAGGTAGTTATAAATTTCATCGACGATCATTTTTTCCATGAGAAGGCACGGTATAGAGCCTTGAGCTACCGGTCAGTAGTTGTCTGGAAAGGATCGCGGTCCCTTTTTGTGCACAGCCGTCACAACAGACTCTTTAAAAATCAGGGGGACCTTTCCATCTTCGAAACTGCGGGTAAAGATCAATCAGGGAAGCAAAGAACAATGGGCGCGAAATAAAACAGGGAAAGCCAGGCCGTGTTGTCGTTGTTCTGTGCGACTGAGCACAAGGCCTTCGGGAACTCTTCTGCTACTTATCTACATACTGACTTTAGGAAGATACGGACTAAGCGCCAGTAGCAAATGACCTCTAAAATAACACTAACTAACCGATCCGCAATAAACCGAAAGTTTGAGGGCTGTGACTCGTTGTCAATGTTATGGGCAATTCTTCCGTGTTTAGTCGTTATGTGTCGACGCAGACATCTTCGTGCAAACAAAAGTCCATAAGATGGGCAGGGGCCCTGTTAGGGTTCGACTGCCGGGACCGCAGGCTGTCGAGCCCGCGATAAGGCCTGTTATCGCCATGGCCTGTCATTACAAGGCAAGACCTTTTAACTTGCCCACCACGGAAAGCAGTCCCACCAGAAGTCGCAGACGCACATTGATTCGCCGCTTAAGATTTCTTCCCATCCGGGTCTGTATTTCATTTTAGGCTTCACTCATTCCAAGCAGTGGGTCATTACGTAAATACTTGTGCTCAGCAGCTTTAAATGCCACGAAAAATATTTGCTCTTACTCCAAAATAAGAGATTTCCGTCCCTCGCTGCATTGAACAAGCATTTTTATTGCTGAGTTGTGCCAGATCTCGAAGTTTGTTGGGCGACTACTGAAATATATATTATATATATATATATATATATATATATATATATATATATATATATATATATATATATATATATACATGCATACATATGCTATATATAGAGAGTGTCCAATTGTGCTCCAAGTGGAAATGATATCTAGACGACGTGACACTGTGCCACATGTGTGAGCAATTGTCGGCCGACGTGCTTGGCAGCAGACAACGTACGCAAGCGCCATCAACCGAGAAACGAAAAGGAATGGCCAGTAGTTGGCTAACGAGGCAGGCTCTCCGCATGGCCACCACATAGCTAAGACATCAGGTCAGTGCAGGCTATCGTTGATCAAGTTAATGACTAAGTCTTCAGCGATATCATCATCATCTTTGTCGCCGTTGTTGTTGTTGTTGTTGTTGCTGTTGCTGTTGTAGTTGCTGTCTATTTGTTGTCAGAGATGTCGTATAGATCGTTTGGCAATGTAGCGTGTTGGCGGTTGGCGAAAAGTTAGCTCTGATTAGTGACGCAGTAGTCCCTGGTTGCCGGCGGTTTTCCACAGCCAATAAGCTACTATAGCAAGCCGTCTGCAATTGGTCGGTAGACCGTCGTTGCGTCGATATCACGTAGTCGGCCGCCACGAAGCACTTCAGCTATTTACAGTTTTGCCACTACCATGATGCACGGTGTGGTAATGAGGATGATGATGATAATAATAGTAATAATAATAATAACCACCGCCAACATTACTTCACGCTCTTCCTCTCTTTTCAGAGGTCATTGTGTTCCCATGCGAAACAAAGGGCATCTATTTCTTCTTCTCGAGGCTTAGCGAGTAGCAGCGACTTCTGCTCACCAATGTCTGCATAAGCGCTCATTCAAGCTGCAAAGCTGGTGATTCAGAACAGACTTCAGTATAGCAACCTCGTAGATAAGATTGTAGTTTGCTCTTTTCATAAGCGCAGACGGCCTGATTTTACATGCAGGCACGTTTGAATGATCACAAAAATCTTGCTGGCTGTCTATACGACTGTTCTTGGGGAATTTCCCGTGGTTAATAATTATTATGGCGTATTTTTTTACAATGTGACGTAATATCCCATATCGGGAAGTTGTGTCTGACTTTAGAAAGCACTAATAAAGTGTTAGCCACCAGCCAGAGTTTTCCTATCTGTGGACGAAGTACAGACGAGCACGAAACATTTTATGTAGGGCAATTAATAATAGTAGTAGGCCACTGAAACTTTAGTGCTAAGAGGTCAAAAATAATCCTTTGGGAAAAGGATTTAAGATCTTGCGCAACAAAATGCGCCACGCACAGCAGCCACTACCAATAAAAATAGCCCGAGCAATTATAACTGTGCTCGTCCCGCAAAGACTACGGCCGCAGCCCTTATACCAGAACCCGATAAACCCCTGGGAAACTTCTCGGAATACCGCCCTATACGTATGGTTTCCTCCCTACCCAAAGCCGCTGAGTACACTATCAACAAATTGACTAGTGACAGAGCTAAAATTACAAGAAAGCGCTGTCGAAAAACCAGCATGGTTTCCGAGCCTTACATTCCACAAGCTCAGCTGCCAGCAATAAGCTAAACATAGCTGAAAAAACGAGAAATGATTCAAGTGTAAACCGGTTCAACTGTGTAGTCATCAGCAGGCTGCCGTTGGCTTTCAAACGTTATGGCAGCGAGTTTTAAGCTCTGAAAAAAATATTAGTTTTATTGAGTTCTAGGACGAAAATTGACTAATGCTGCTTAGGTAAACGTTATTCGTGTATCCACGCATTTGGCAGTACATCGAAGATCTTTGGTTACGAGCACCGAAGCGTTTTGTTGTGCCCCGCGTCCTCAGCTGATCTGTCGTGCGCTGCTTGCTAATTTGTCGTTATTTGACACAAATGGATAACAGTGCTGTCGCAGTCAAAGCCGTCGTTGTTGTCACTGCTGCTGCTGCTGGACAGAAACGAATAGTGAACCTTCCTGGCCCGAAACTCAAATCCTGCCTAAGTCAGCTCTACCTATGAATGTCTACACGGTCTTATAAATGCACTAAGAATCCTAATAATAATATACATTGCCAAACATGGTTTATTATTTTCCAGACTTCTAATAATTTTGTAGCAATTCATATCAGCGCTGAAACAAAGGTACTTAGAAAACCAGGGCAGCTTGAAACTTTGACAAATCTACTTCATCAGCATAACGGGCTAGATGCCATTGTGGTCAGCGAGACTTGGTTAAAGAGTGCTGGTCATGTTATTTCTGGTTTTAGCTTGTTCACATATGGCCACGAGTTGAAGAAATGCGGTGGCGAAGTAAGTGTTTACGTGCTATTAAATTATACAGTCTTTTCGACATTTTAAAGGCAACGGTTCGGGCAGCTTGTCTACGAGTAAAAAATAATCCCGCTTTCGGTTATATTGTTGACTTCCAGACATTTAGCTCACAGAAGCACCCTGCTCGTCGCTCTGGTCGCCCTATACGTCCTGCTAACCCGGAAGGTCATTGGTCGCTGTGCCGAGCGGAGTGCTTGCCGGTTTCGCGCGTTATGTGGGGTCCTTTCTGCCTAAATCGGTAAGGCATACAAGGCAATGGATTCTGCCGCGGAATCCAGTCGCCGGATTTTTGCCAGGTTTTGGGAGACTCAGTTGACCTTCTGGGCAACTTGCCTTAGGTTGTCTAATTCAGTAAGGCTTGTGTTGAGGAAACTTGTGCCATTACTCCCAAGGGTTTACACTCCCATTTGATAGAAATCGCGTGTCCGTCAAAGGATATATCGATCAATGCCCTGCGTCCTCTTTCGCTTCGGTAAATATATATATATATATATATATATATATATATATATATATATATATATATACTCTGTCTTCTGTGGGGCACGTTCAGGATGGTGATTTTTTATCCAGATGCCTGCATCAATGCCTCGTTGACCGCCGACATCAAAAAGTAGAAGCAAAATAAATCTGCACGTCTTGAGGCACCGTGTGGTATCCTCGCTGGCTCGGTATTAATTTGACAATACCTCGAAGCCATGAGAGAGGCGTCTCTGCCGTTGTCCTCCACTCGGCTCTATTCCTGTCTATCATCCCGCATGCTTACCTGCGGTTGGATAGGGGAATTCTGCCATCTTGTAAACCGTTCTGTAAGGGTGCGTCGAGACCATGAGCTCCCTCCCGCCCCCAATCGTCAGCGCGAGGTCTCATAGAATTGGTATTTTACCGTGGTTTAAGACATTTTTGGAGCGTCGAGCCCGGTGGCGTGGTGTATTCGCTTTGCGACCGGAGTAGAAATATAGGTGAGCGGGCTCGAGCTCCACCGTCGCACATTTGTATTTATGGGGTCCGTCTATGAAGCAATGCGAAACGCAGTCCCGTGGACGTTAATTTTTGACTCAGGTTCAGCCCAAATGGTAGACATCTTGAGCAGCGCCAATCAGCTCTATGCTTGGCACCACAAGGTGGGCTCAATGAATCGAAGGCTGCTCATTGCAGTGCTCGTTGGGGATTCAGGCAGGTCCCGCGACATGCAAGGAACTCTTAGAAGTAAAATAAATATTTTCTCAACTTTAGGAGTTTATTGGTGAGTTCTGTGGGGAAGGAAAATCTAGCGCTATGCTATCATCGGCACTTGATCTTGGTTGCGGACAACAGCTCCAGCATCCTCAAATAAACCGTGGCCGACCTTAGCATCTAGACGGATTTTCGTGCTGCGATAGCATCGATTTGGCGGATGAATCAAACAACATACCTTGAATCGGTATAGGAATAGGTTTATTTTGCCTAGCCAGTTTAATTAGTATTGCAGTGTACCGCGACTTACCGCAATACTGAATGCCATTTCGCTAATGCTTGCAGAAGAACGTTGAGTTATCTCTTGAACGATGAGATCTTCCACACCGTATAGTGTGTCTCTCGGAGTCTATCCGAGAAAAACTCAGCATTTGTACTAGTAGTTGTAGTATTCCTCCGTCTATTGCCTATCTTCAAGGCATGCAGAGTTGAACGAAATTATATGGCATTATAAGGCAAATAAGAATACCCTTAGGTAAGCAAGAATACTTGCAACGCTGGAAGCCTCAGGCTATATAACAACACAAGACCTGACGACGCGACCATTTCTATGTAATCGCATGGCGAGTGCATGCCATGGAATGCCACAGTGTCGTCATAACTCGAGAGGAGCCTAAGGAAATACGGAGTGAGTAGCGGAGTATGCTGCGAAAGAGAAAAACGACAAATACGCGGTTCTGAACGACAACTATAATTTTGTGTCAATAGCTACACATAGATACACTAAGGCTTATGAGCGACGGAACGGCAAGGTTTCTCCGGGGTACTGGCGACCAGAATGGAGGCAGTGACGGGGCACCAACTCAAAGGGGATTACTTGAGATACTATTGCCTCGCAGTATGTAGAAACAATGCCACTTTCATATTTGACGTCATTGGTTCATTTCTCTGCCTTACACACGAGTATCTATACGGTCATATCCGTTTATGGATGCGTTAATGTCAGCATTCTCGCATTTAGCATACGAACTGGTTCAATACTAGTTTTTTTGTTAAAAAGGTAAGTTTGTGTTTGTTGACTATTGTAATATGTGCTAGATTGCAGCCGAAAACCTTCCTTCAGCCACTTTCTTTAAACACTAAGTGTCCGCCGTATAGTTGCCTTATTCTCCTTGCACCGGTGCAACGGAGAAATTAGCGCAAATGGCAAAAAGTGCGGCATATTTCGCATAAGTGATTTGTGCTCGCTGGCTGCAGTCGGCGATTAATAGGATACAGGATATGTACGGGCAGTTGGTTGGTCAGTACGAATACTTAGCCTAAACGGTGGCCTCTGACGGTTGCAACTAAGCAAATAGCCACCAATTGAGAGTTGAAATACACTGCCCGTTTGACCGGGGCAAGATAGTGCGGGCCGACAAAATACTCGATGAAAGAATCGCGCTGTTTATAAAAAAGAGAAGCAAGCTTTGTTCAAAATCACAAACCTACATTAACCACGAGTTCGTGCGGCTTTCCTAGTAGTCCTGACTGACGATCGCAAACTATGATCACAGAGACAAGGTAGGTGACGGTGCGATGGGCCGGTCGGAGTTTGGTCTTTCTGAGCACCTCTAAACTGACACACACTGTTCCTCTCTCATCGGTTCTACGAACGCCGAAGATGACAAGATCCACCAGATGCAGCTAGAACTCATGACGGTCACCCTGCGCCGATGCGACCCACCGATTCCCATTCTGCATCACGCATTCGAGACGCACGAGAGTCATCATAGAGGCACAACGTCGCCTCACCCAGTACTGCTAGTAAAATTGGAATAACTGACCTACATCGGCAATGTCGCTAATTAATGTTGTTTATTATCTTTTAATTGTCGCCGTGTGCGTGTTGGATGTGTCCTGTATGTACAACCTGTCCAGTATGCGTAGAGCTAGTGTCCTTCTTCTTCTCGTCCATCATCCGCCATATCATAAATATGTTCAGTGCAGCGTTGTATTAGCGACGTTCTGAATCGTTCGTGTGCGTGTACGTTGAAGTACATGCACATGTGTTAATGGAATGCATTTTTGTTCGTTCATTGCCATTTGCTTGGGTGCATGGCTGTCTGCAATTCCGGCAAGACGACTTACGAGCTGCACCCAGATAGTGGAGTGCTTTCCTACACATAGGCACTAACTATCTTCTTGTATGAAAGCGCGAACGTTCGAATACTGGGGAAAATTTCAATATTGACGGTTATGATGATCTCGTCGTCCATTGGTTCAAGTGCAGAAATGCATACACATAAGCAGTGCAGTGCGTTCGATATAGTTATAGGCCGCATACGGTTTCAGCAAAAAATGTCTTTTTGTTTAATCTTGTGTTGATGTATAGGCAAATTTGAGTGCATAAGGGCACTTGTAACTGCTGTTGTTGTAGATTTTTGTCAAAAGTCAACTTTCACAAAAACGGGCTATGAGTAATATCCTGTACATGTGGGACATGAAGATACGGCTTTTTGCGGAAACGGTGATGCATATCTTCATTAAGTTCAATGAAGTCTCGCTTCCTTCCGGAGGACAAGGTAGTGGACCCGATCCGGCTGCTCCGTACTCAATATTGAAGTTGACGACAAACGAAAAATACTTACGTTAGGATTTCCTCTCCGAGAAACAGAAAGCGAGAACCACCGAACAAAATGAACCCGGAACTCTATTCACTTGTCCCGCTAAGCTAACTAAAATCTAATTAATAAGTGTATATTTCGAAGTAAGTCTTCATGATTCAAGGTGGCACATAATTATAAATATAGTATTGTCGTTTTTTTATAAAAATTAAACACGAATCTACGACTGTCCCACCGAGTGAAAAAGTTTGAGTATCCATATTATATGTAACCATGCCACGGCTTTTCTTCTTTCGTTTGTCCCATCCACATGACTTTGCAATATCTCGGAAAATATAGATGACCTTTGCAATTCCGTGCCTCAATCTATACTGTGATGATGGTCACCGCTGCTAATCTGTTATCTGTGCCTGCGTTTTGCAAGCACAAAACATACATCGTGGAGCGTGAACGCCATCGTCTAACGATCGATCTATATATGTGTGCCTACCTATATACTGATATTTGTATATCTGTAAGTATATACCTGTGTACTAATATGTGGTAAACTTTTGCTGGCTAATACTTACTTGGTAGACAACGGCTACTGGTCGTGTATACTCAACGGTGCACGGAATAGCGGCGTAAACTAGATGACGATAAAGTCATCATGGCATCATTTCTGAATCGTACCCTCAAGCAAAATAGACTTGCTCGTTAGTATATTTAGTACTTACTCTGGCTGCGTAGCCTTGAAGCGTTGGGGGGAGGTGGTTTTTAGTAGGTATTACATCTTTGGTATTGGTATATAGAATCATAATCTCTCTGCCTACGTTAAGTCCCTTACTGTCCGCCGCCGGCACCACTGGCGGAATGTGCGCAAACTGCAGTTTTCCCTCCCCAAAAAAAAAATGTTATGACGGTTCGTCTGGTCGCTTGGGAGGGAATTTCTACTTTGCTCAGTCGGCCGTTTTTGTCGTGTCATCTACGTCCGCTTGCCCACTTGCCCATACAAGCTAGTTACCTACGTCGGTACGGTGCGAGCAGTTTCCAGTCGTCTATTCAGTTCGTCCATAGATAGGGAGCCAGCTGCATATTTTAGTGGGTGTGCTGTTGACATCCTTGATACCAGACATCGAGTTCAGCTACAACGAATCTTGCTTTGTCGCTCGCGCAAGAGCCATCTCTCTCTCTCTCTCTCTCGTTCTTTCTAGTTCTCCATTGGGGATACATTTATGCAAGTGGCTCATTCAAATCCCGGCTTTGTCTCCGGGAAAGGGGCTCTCTGTGTTGGTTTTGTTGCGTTGGTGTCGAGTCTAGTCACTGCTTTCCAACATTTGCTGTTTTAAGCTCTAATAGAAAACTGTAAGCTCTACACAGGCTGAACAACGTGTGAGAAGGAGGAAACGGTGATGACGCGGAAGGAACAGGGCGGACCCAACGCCATGCCGTGCATCGGTAATCGTGTCGCCGTGCAAGTCAGAGGAAATCACATTGTAACTAGGCGTTAATTAGCGCTACCAATCATCATCGCCAGAAGCCTGCGGTCTGGACCCTTGCAAAGCTAGCTTCGCCTAGCAGGCACGGCAAGGCGACAGAACGGAGTTTCAGGGCACCTTGCACTAGATCTAGTGGGAATTCGCGCAGCAGGGGATTATGACGGATGGATGGAAAGAAACGCACATGGAAACGAGGACACGAGAGAGAGAGAGAGCGGAGGGAGTGGAATGAGAGCAAATGAAGCACTCAACGTGGGAGAAATAAGGCCTTTTATATGAGATTGATACCAGCCAAAACAGCAACAACAGCAACAACAACAGTGATCAAAAAGACAACTCGGGAGCCGATGAGCTGATTATCTTTTGTTATGTTTGCCCTTTCCTGAACGTTGTTTGTTTACGGGCCGAATTACCCGGATGGTTACTTGCCCGCATGTCTAACTACCTCAAAATAAATGTCTAACTACCTACAAATTAGTGGAGAGCCAAATAAGACAGCAGATGAAAAACAGCAAGAAACAGAGATCTATAGAGTATGTGCACATCTAAAGGCCCAAAAGTAAACAAATACGTATACATTGACATAAAGCTTCTAAACTGAAAGACAATCACAGATACGTAGTATCAACTGAAAGCTTTGCTATATAGACAAAGCAGTTTGTCAAGTGAAGTGATCTTGCTTTCGTAGGCTGTAAATCATTAAAATGAAGAACAATTGCATTTATAACTTGACGCTGTTTTTATATACGATGCTAGTTTATTGTAGACGTCGTAATAGACTCCAATATAGTCCTCAATACAATAGCGTTAACGGGCCCACGTCGCTCGCACATTGTTCTATTGTATAAATACGAGCTTTTTCTAGTAGAGAAATATGGCAAGAATGCAATGCTTAACCAAAATCAGCACCAATCAACTCAAGCGAAAAAATGAATAAACCTGCATAGCTGCTCTGTTATTCATGTTTTCTGACGCGCGTCTTGTTTTCGGACAAACATACTTTTTGGAGAAAGTGTCTGGACTGGACTCTTCCGTATCGGCTACGACTTTGCCTTAAATCAAATGCATTTGAACGAAACACTACAATATTTAAGTAGTCCGTTTGACAAACATGATTATGTGGCTTGATGGTACCTTAGATTACGCGTCAGATTGATTTAGACCACTGCCGCGCTTATATGTGTATCTGAATGACTGCAAGCCTGCTAGTCGTCCGGTCGTAAATCTCAACCAGTAAAATCGTTCGTAGTTTTGGCATTTTAAATGAATGATGGGATTGCCCTGCAAAATGACCGACATCAAATCTAGCGACTTCGTGGCTATCATCTGTTTTGTGTTGACAGGCTCTTCCAGTCTAAGCGATCCGAGGCTGGGAACATTCCTGACTTGAGCTAATAGCAGTCCACTCCAGGGAGCACGACAAACTTGAAAGCTTGAGCACCTCGAACCAGCTCTATAACGTGGCATCGTAAAAGATTCTATTTTCGCTTTTTAGCGAGAAGTGGCAGCTTGTTTGAGCTCTAAATAATCTGCATACTTCATAACTCAGTCGCATCTGTAATAAAGCGGTCTGTTACTATTGGTAAATATTTCTGGAACAAATTTTATTTGCCAAGACCCTGATTTCAAGGTGATCGTTAACTAAGTGTTGGAAATGAAGTAGCATCATTCAGGTACACGCGCCTGGCCGCAAAACTCTACATGTTAAGCTATTTTTATTTTTAAAACACGTTGTTAGAGAAAAAATAATTCGAATATGAGAATATAAAAAAATTATATAATTTAATGCTATTCTATAGGCAGTTTTACTTCTACCATTTTATGAGATCCCTCAAGATAGAATTTTAGCTATCTCTGCTGTAGATCCGGGCTGTACTGCGCCCGGCGCGCAGTGCGGACTAGATTTTGCCGATTCTAGGGGTCTAAAGACAAGTTTTTCTCTGCTAGAACCTTCTTTTTTCCCCTGCAGTAAATTCGGCAAAATAGTGCCTGGGGGTCTATGGCGTCATGCTAATACGCATCAGCAATTATTGTGGATTTGTCTGGCACAAATGGCAGATTAAGCGATCGTGGCCATAGGTCATGGGTGATTCCAGTCAGCTTTGGCGACGATATTAGCTTGTTTATATTATAGCTTATATAGCTTGTTTAGATTATAGCTTGTTCGATAACAACGCAAAGACGGATCTAATAAGCCTAGATGCGTCAGTAAGCGCATAACCATCTGTGACGGAGATGCGGAGCCTCTGAAAGACAGGCTTCTTTAGCCATTTTCTGTTCCAGCTGTTTGCAGGCTTAAATGGATAGGGCTGCCCTAAAGCTTTTCAGCAGTCGCCGGGAGATCGTCTGCAAAAGGTCATCAAGAAAGTTCCTGTTCATTGATCTTCTGCAGATGATCAGTCAAACTCGAACTGCCGCCACGTGCAAAAATTCCAAGTACATCGCTAAGTGCAGCAACGCGGAAGCGGATACGCGTAAAAATTTAAACGTTGCGAAAGGACTTCTAAGTGACAGAATAGCACGTGCGTGTAACACTCGTGCATGGAAGCTGAAGGACGAGAGTATTTGAGCGCGGACTAGATCGAGTCTTGCGATCGGCAGATGACAGCGGAGCTACACTATTTTAAATGGAGCTTTCTACTCAGATTGTATAGAAGCCAGCGATCAGTCTCTGCGGCTCCATTAGAAAAAGCGACGTCTACGCAGCGGCTGAGGTCACTCCCATAAAGAAGGTCTTGGAGCAAGCCCTCGTGCAACATGCAGGCACCGTTTTCAACCCGACATATCACAAGTGTCAGCCATCGCGTTTTCCTGGAACACCACAAAACAAAGCACTTGTAGACAAAAGCGAACCTCATGCCTACAGCGTGTCCTAGCATCGTACCCAGTCACAGTACGGACTCCAGGAGTCCGTACTGGAATTAAATATAAACTACGATAGAATGCGTAACCTCCAATATCTTCCAGAAGTCTACTCCGCCCGTAGCAATAATCTTATGGTGGAACTCAAGAAGTAACGAGCGGGTCACTAGATGTCGGTTGGGTTGTAGTGGTCTCTGTGAGTTCTGCATGATCATTGTTGGCGATTTGGAAAACTGCTTGAACTTTCTTCTTCGAACTCCACGAAGTTTTCTCTGAGACCAGATCTAGTCACTAGGTATTTAACAAGCGGTTAGTGCTCAGGAAATCTCAAGGTAAACTAGCTGGTTTTTCACGTTCCGTGATAATTTAATGGCTAGCTGGAAAAACGTGGACTTTACCTGATCTAATTTTTTTAGCTGTGATTTGCTAAGAAGCTGTTATATAAACTGGATGCCGTGGGCCGCCGCCGGAGCAACCTTCTGATCAAAAACTGTTTTTAGTGAGCCCAGATAGTACTGTTGGGGCTTTTTAATTATCAATATTGAGGCTATTGATTTTTTCACATTTGTTAGGCAATGTGTTGTCTGAAGGTTGTCGACTCTATCGAAGTAAAAACCCCAAGGTCGCCGATGACGATACGAGACTCGGCTGCATTAGTACTGAGTCTCAAGCGACCAAGAAGAGCAAGCGCTCCTCTGGGTCTAAATTTGATGGCTTTGGGGTAACTTTCTCAGAGTTAATTTGGAGACTGTTGTTTCTGCGATACCCTTCTAGGGTGCGTATGCTTTGCTTCAACTCCAACCTGACACGATTGAACGTGACGATATCGTCGGCATACAATATGATGCCGTATTGTGTTTCTTGTGAATTATTGACAGTAGATCGCTGAGAAGAGTGAACAAGTAGAGAACTAAGAATGTCGCCCTGAGCATAACCGGTGACCTGGGTAAAGGAGCTCATGCTCACAAAGCGCGTCGCCAAAATGATTGGGTTTGCCTGGAGAATGCTGGCGATTGTGGTTAATGTTTTGGGGCCCACACCTGCCCTAAATATGCACTAATATGCATTGACGAGTTTCTGAAGTGCAGTTACACGGAGCTTCTGGAGTACACTGACATTGTCAAAAGTAGGCTTCAGATCAACAAACAAGGCATATAGAAACATTCTCCATGACGTATAATAATCCAACGCTTTTCTTTACTTTGGATACAAATTCCGTGCACTCTAACATAGCCGGCTTCCATTTACATAACCCATACTGTTCCTGCGGGATAATGTTATAATAATAGCGAAATGTCGATATTCGTGTTGTGAGCACCGATGTCAACATTTTATGCAACCTTCCTGTGCAACGCCCTGCCAAGATCGGGTATCGGTATGACCATTTTTCTGTTTGAGATAACCTTATGTATGCATTCCCACCATGCTTCCGGGACATGGCCCTCATCTAAAAATAAAAGTTGTTCCTGTTCTAGAAATAATTTGTCTTTCCTTGTAGCTGTAAGGGACTGATATTCTGTTTGCACACGTCTAAGTAAGCATTCAGAGTTAAATAATTTAACCTCGATGCTGATTGCAGACTTAGCAAATGTTGGTGAAGCTCATAACGTTCCCAGTCAAACTATACGGATATTCGTTTAAAAATGCTGCGATTTGTGTGTTGATTCCACCACTTCCGCTGAAAGAATGTCAACGACATAAGATAGCGGCTAGTGCACGACTTAGTAGGCGTTAACTTAACATGTTAGCCGTCCGTTGCCAACAACCTCGTTCTATTATGGTTCCATGACGTCCTGACGATTTGAGTAGTGGCGACCGCAAAATATCCTGCTGAGATACACAATCGATGGAGCATCGCACGCCGCGAAGCCCTCCAACAGAAACTTAATATTGATTTTCTCGGAGATACCTCGTCTCCGATTCTCGAACGAGCGTGTCCCTCGTTAGTCCTCCTAGTTTTTCTGCAGTTCTACAGTCTGACTGGTTTTACCTTCCGTCTTCATTTTCTTCTTGTTTATTTGTTCGCTTTCTGGACATTGTCTACTGGTGGTGAGACTTTTTAGTTTGACCAGAAACGCTTGTACCGCAGATCGGAGCTGTGCTTCTCTAGAATGTGCTTTGCCAATATATTCCCAGTATGCAAGGCTGTGTCTGTGTCGTAGTCAGTTAAGTTAGTCACCTAAGGCTGCATTTAAAGCCTAGTAACATGGATATATAACACTTAATTAAACCGAGCGTTTCTAGAGTGTTGCGGCAGTCGTCATTTGCCGTGTTGCATTATCTTGAGAGTGCAAGCCCTGAGAGCACAGCCAACGTTGAAGTGGGAATGTTTTGGCTTAGCCCCAGTGCCAATGAGGAAACAGCAGAGATCAAATTTTTACTTTCGAGTTAAAACTGTTTTCGTAGTCGGGGTGGTAAATCAACTGGTATACGAATTTGCCGTTAGGAAACGTGCACGCATATCATTGGGGATATCCGGGCCGGATTTTTCGTGAACGCAGACAACGTCTACTTTCACTTTTCTTGGCAGCACTCTTCTCATAGTCTGCCGAAGCTGCTTAGCAGACGAGTTCCCCAATGAAAGTACCTTTTGCTTAGGAGAAAGTTTTGTTTGATCCGAGTCCATGGACTCTTGTGACGTCTTGGGCTGTTTACCCGCTAGGCAATTTTACCCGCTGTTCTCAAAAGGCCATAGTGAATACTGCTTAAAACAGCAATTAATACTGGCTGGGCTGCAGGAATGTCTAACAAGTGGTACATTACAGGTGCAAATTTACCGCTACATTCTTTACGTTGAGCTAACGGCAAAGAATACACCTGAAGGTATCTCGAGACTCCTCGTACAAATGGCGACATTCGCTTGAGGTAAGGAACTTAAGTGAAAGTTTAATAAGCAACGGCAGCATTACAGCATTTAGTGAATTAACTGCGGCTGTGGACAATTAGGCTGATCCGCCAGGCAAAAGCAGATAGCGGAGAATCGAAATAAAATTAAAATAACAAACTTTCAAGGCATAACTTAATATCATTTGAATCGCAGTGTAATTAACATATAATATGTAATTAAAATAAAATCTGTATTGCAGCAAATAAAAATAAATAAGACATCGCCACGATTCGAACCCGAAACCACCAAGCATTAAACCGCCAGTGTCAATACGCTGCAGCGACACACGTCAACCGGTGCCAGTTATGTGGTACGCTCTCTTGTGGGGTCAATAACCGGTATGTCAGAAAGAAAAAATATACCGAATGAGAATTCCGGATTTTCACATACTTGGAATTTACAGCACGCAGGCGCAAATTTTCTATGATTCAAAGAACTATCACAGTCCGTAGAACAGTAGGGTAATATATGACTGGCGCGGAATGTCCGGTTATGGATGTAGAAAAGACTGCGTTTTTCAGGACAGCGAGAGCTGTAGGAGTTATCCGCGAAACTCTGAGCAAAACTGCACTCAATCAGTTACAATACAATTTGCAGCCATCGATGTAAACGATACACATAGAGCGCAACAAATTCACGTTCACCCACCAGCTTTGGTCAACTTTAGCAAGGATCTACTTTTAAAAAAAAGATCTAACATTTTTCTGGGAATTAGAGACGCACTGACACTCGGCGCCGTCTTCAAGCGTCAGTAGTCTATAGCGTCATGCTATATGCCGCGCCCCTAAAGGAGCGCCCATAATTGCCTCTCGCACAACTGCTCACGGTCCACGGTGGCAAAACAGTATTGGCAATGTTGAGCGTCACTTATACCGTCTGTGCAACGCAGAAGCGACTGACGACGTAACGCACTGTCCGTGACCACTTTGTGCCGTTTTCAATACTCTGCGAAAGCTACTCTCTCAAAACCAAAGGCTGGAAAATCCCCTATAATACGAAGCCCTTGTAGACGCGCTCCTCAGGGCCGATGGGTCCTAGTTTCTGATAAGAAGACTCGTAGATTTTGCCTCGGAAGGGAAAGAAGCCGGCGCAAAAAGTTGGCTCTACAAGTCAAGCGGCCTTAATGACCAGTTAAAATGGACGGCCAGAGTTCAAGAAGTATCAATAAGGCAATATTGCGACCACCCCCAACAGGAGGTAAACGGAGTGTGTGGATTTGTGTAGTTTTATGAGTTCCACACTACTTTAGCTTTAACAAAAACGTCCACTGTATATGAGGCATTTTGCCAGCTAAACCCTTAAAAAAGGTTGTACATCTTTTTAGACACCGGTCAAATTATTCTAAATCAAAAGTGTATTTAAGTATAGCATTTTGTAAAGCACATTTAGGCAGAAAATTCCAGTACCGAGCTCTACCCTATTATGCGCTGAGACATATAGGGTAATAACGTTGTATATCCTAGGGTATTTATATATAAATAATTTTAAAACATACGTTAGATTTATAACAACATTGCAAACTCAGCTCTGACCTCTTAATAGTCTGCTATGCAATAGTACTAAAAAAATCGAAGTCGGTCTGGCAAATCAAAAACGGAAAAAGCTCACGTTTTTTTTTACGAAACGCTGTTATATGCGCCGTATGCGTCTTCAGGCCAAGTGATTCATTACACTCTATTTTTTTTACTTTACGGTGAATGGAGAACCTCAATTAGCTTTGATAAAAGTTTGGCAGGATTTCGGCGAGTGATTTCTAGTCCAAACAACAGGATGACGCCACAAGCCAAGGCAAACGGGTCAATTGAGTTTTGAGCCTGAATTACGGGAATGTCATGCGTAACGTAAACATTCACCGACTCTCAGGCGATTTCACACCGTTTGTGCGATTTTTTTAACAAATAGAACTTACTTGAATAAAGAATTATCACCTCACCGTTATAGTTTTTATGCTAGTTTGGAAATCTAACATACATTTGATATATATATATATATATATATATATATATATATGTAAATATATATGTATATATATATATATATATATATATATATATATGGCGCGGCTGTATCGTACTTTTATTACAGCTGAGTCGAGCCAGGATGGGTAGCGCAACAAGGGTGGCCGCCTTGAGCCGAGCTAGGGATCAATTAAATTCAAGCAGACGTTTACAATAATATATATATATATATGTATATATATATATAAGACTTTTTGTATGTGTTTGTTGGTAGGCAATATAATGGCATTTCCTTGCAGAAAGGGCTGCTGCATCAATAACATTGACAGCAACAACAACAACGGCAGCAGCATTAGCGTTAGCCAATCTATGAAAGACGCCAACAGGGTGGATGTCGCATGAAATTGGCGCCCACGCACGATCGTGCATATCGTTCTCGTCGTCGCATCAACAGAGGTATTATTATTATTATTATTATTATTATTTTATCATCACCATCACCACCACCACCATTACCACCACTATCAATAGCAACAATAGAAGCAACAACAACAACAATATCATGAACAATAACAAGCACTTTTTTGGCAGAATGGCGGTGGCGACGGTAGGAGAACATAGCACTAGCCGTGAAGCACGATCACCAACCATTTCCACACCATTACTACTACTACTACTACTACTAGCAATTTTTAGTTAAAAAATTAAAATCTATGTATTTAATACTACTACTACCACCACTACGTATGCTGCCACTATTAACAGCACTACTACTGATAATGCTTCTACGACGACGACGACGACTTTAATAACCACCACTAAAAATGACTAACCATCACCAACCGCTGCAAATCGCTACTACGGTCACCTCGGATCAACGGATACAGATCGCCAATACATAAGATGGACAGACAAGAGGTAGAGAGGCTCTAACGGTTGCTGTTATATATATATATATATATATATATATATATATATATATATATATATATATAATATATATATATATATATATATATATATATATATATATTTATATATATATATATATATATATATATATATATATATATATTTATTTATATATATATATATACGCGTTGTTGTTGTTGCTATTGCTGCTGTTGTTACGGTTGCTATTGCTGTTCAGCGATGATGATGATGCCGATTGGCAAATCCTCACGACTCGACTCTCGACCATACAACAGCAGACAGCGCTGCCTGCAGTGAGAAGAGACTTCGCTGCGTTGCGTCTTCTGCTTCTGCTGGCGTCGCTCCGCACGAACCGCCACCACCACCACTAAACCAGCTAGTCACAACAACAGCGTCATACAATACGCGCAATTTATATATAAATGTGTGTATATATATATATATATATATATATATATATATATACAAGGCGAACACTTCCGAGTGTGCAAACGTATTGTAAATGATTAATAAATCGTCACAATATTTTCTATATAATTGCATCGTCCAGTAAATCTAAATTTAGGCGCATTTTGTACCCATATCAGTAATGCCATATGAAAGATTACTACACCGCCTATGCACTTCAATCTGCTTGCAAAACGACTAGAATGTGGCGTTAGAATTGTTTTATTGTTTACCAAGATAAGTTAAAATATATCAAAAACGATTGTCACACAACAATTCAGTTTCGTCGGAAGACAGATATGTAGTTGAATTGTTTCTTTCAACTGTAATTAATTGGTTTTATTATCACCTAGTGCTGCGCCCTACTAATGGCCGCCATGCGACCTGGCGTTGATCCAATTTGCCTATTAATGAATAACCATAATATAAAATCGCCTTTGTTCCGTCACTCAAAAGTGTGTGTGGTACAATTAGCATGGTCATATATGTGATATTTTCAATATACGCAACTAATCGCCATATAGACGAGTGCCATTTGCATTTGCATGCTTCCATTTAGACATTCGACAGGCAAACGAATTTATTAAAACACTTTTTTTATTTCAGGAAATAAAAGAAAGCATGCAGGAGTGAAATCATACTATTATTCTACACTTCTCGCGCGTAGCATTCATGAGATTATCCGGACGAGTTGATTTCAAAAGTTCAGGTTTCTTTTCTTTTCTGATCTCTAGGTATGCTCGACATGTAAGTGACAAAAAGATAAATCCATTTGTGCAGCTGTTCACCTAGCGCATTTTTATTGAGACGATACATTACAAGAGCGCTCAAGCTGTTTTGAGGAAGCCCCAGTGTCTACTTTATAAAATTATGCTTCAATATGTCTAGCAGTAAAATGTGATATGAGATACACGTTTTGATATTATGTGGAAACAACAGGTCAGCAGACGCAAGTTTTCAAGTTTAATACTTCCAGCGCTGCCCCGGAGATCTTTCGGAGATTACTTAACTGGCTTGTACCAATACTGGTGCGTAGCCTTAAGTCTCTGAAACATCGTGCAATTTCTAGCGCTGACTGTGACACGGTACCAAAATATCCGACAAATGTCCTATTAATAATTTCTAAGCGTCGATTTTCGTGGCAGATCGTGTTATTTCCCGGGCGCCCTGCTCGTCTGAGTCTGATCACGCTCGTGTTTGATATATTCATTTTCATTCCGGTGTCTTCGCACCTTATTGGCACACATCGTTATTTGTTGACATATGTTGATGCAATGAAGAGGTAGCAGGCAAACCTACAAACTAGTGCAATCCTTCGTTGCAGCCTTTGTAATAGTATGTACACAAAAATTAGGCAAACAATAAGGGCGGCACAATAGAGTCACACAGTCGCCCCCTGGAGGATTCCCGACGCTTGGATGACGCGAGTACGAATGGCTCAGTAATTATACCATTGTCAATTACTAGTTCTCTTAGTTATCTCTCTCAGGACGTTGCCTAGGGGAGTCACAGTGGGTCGCGAAGTCCAAAGTCACAAATAGCTATGGCAAAACGACTAAACTAAGCTTTTTTTCCGGCTGACACGACCAAAAGCCTGCCATATATTCTCTTCGCCGAAGATATATTCCAGCAGTTGTGTTCCACCTTTCTGGTGAAAACCCGAATTGAAGCTGTGCCAATTGATGACATGACGTGACAAAATTACCGAAGTGAGCTTATGTCAAATATGTGAGGACATACATGAAAGTATGACCTGACAGACTCCTTTTTTCTTTGCGGCATTGAGTTTGAGTAATCCGGCAACAAGTGGAACGAGATTTGGGTTGTCTTTACGAAGTAGTTGGTGAGGTCGTTTGATATTGTGGCCTTTCGCGACATTCAGTTAACGTTAGCGACCACGAGTGCAACGAGCCCTTTCTAAAGAATCAAGGCTTGTGGTTGTTTAATTACGTGCTATCATAACACCACTGCTTAAGCAGCAAGTTACGTTGCAGTCGTTGATTTGAAAATAATTACATAACTTTGACAATTTCCTCTGGGACGGTTTCTGTTAGTGTTACAAGTAAAAGGCAAAACCAAATTATGATTATTTTCGTTTAGTATAACATACATCTTTATTGTGTGCCAACAAAATACACGGGCGATTGCCTTTTCTGCAAAATGCCCTCAGTTGTTACAATTGTGTAATTATGGAAATTTTAAGCTCAATGAGGAATTACGGAATGTAAATCAATTTGCCGTCCGAAGAAGACGGTCCCATAAAAAAAATCCTTGAAGATCAGTGCACGATCAGTCTTGAACCATACTTGGAAATTCACTCTTATCGAGTTTTTCAACGTTCCTTCATTTTCAATCAATCATATTTATATAACCTACCAAAAGAGTATATGCAAGATGGTTAATGTTAATATCAAGCATCATTACTTGTTGTCCTGCCGTGTCACAGGGAGACGAAGTGCAGAGAGTTTTTGCTGTGTGTAGTGCCGGACAACCAACCGAATGATACTTAGCGCATTGTTGCAAGCAGAACCGACAAATACGACGCTAGTTGAAAAATCATGCACGCTTGCCTTTTTTCTAGTTTCTTTGTTTTGGCCAATTCCGGCTGAATATGCAGTATTCGTGCAGCCTTACGCGGTGTACATAAAATAGCGCCCCATCGGGGCATATCGGGGCGTCATTAACAACTTTGAAATAAGCAAGGCTCCATCGCATATGTATTCTCGGCGGTGGTAATGCTGTTGACGCTTTTAGCGATGTAAACTTTCATTGCTGTCATAACGTACACTAGCGTCATGTCGCACCCCTTCGTTGTTTGCCTGCCGCCAACCACTTGATGGCCCTGCTGAATCTGTTTTGATCGTGTCCACGTCAAGCTCTACTTCTACCACCTGCTATGCGTTGTTTCATTTGCGGCTGGTGTGCGAAGATCGTGTTTTAGCTGACGACGTTTTAGCTACTATCGCTGTGGGCTCTGATATGGCGGTTGCTGCTGTTGCAGCTAACCTTGTTGTATCGTGTAGTCGTTTTTGAGAGGTAAAAAAATTGCTCAAAGGTTTGGGCAATTTTGCTGTCACTACTAACCTTTGTAGTGCTGCTCTTGCCGTTGTCAAACTCTTGTAGTATTTTGTAGTATCTTTCTCCAACTGCATGCTAATTCAACATTCTTTAGTTTTGCAGTAACCTTCTAAGACCAACCTGAAGCAGGACGCATGCGCAATGTTGTCATATCATCGGGACTTGGATAGCTGCGATGAGTTTGCGTTTGTCTGTATTGCATTGCGAGCCAACAAATTCTAGACCCGGTTATTGGGGAGTGAATTGGTATAGACATGCCATCGAAGCACAGGACTCGCCTGCCTGGGCTCATGACTCGATGTCACCTGCCATAGGTAGTACCAGTGGAATATCACAAAAAATCGCTCAGTCCCAGTGGAGTAAGGCAAGTGACGCTTCAGGTAAGTAGCCTCGATGGCTGCGGGAATAAACTCACCAGTACCGCTCGAATAGTTCAGTTGAGCTCTTGCGGACCTTTTGACCTACATATTTCTCTGATGGCAAGAAAGCAGGTATACGATATGCACAGAAGAACACTGAAAACGCGTCCGTGCGTCCGTCGCTAGTTTGGCATTTAACAACTACTTTGCAAACCGTGAACTGAGGCATATTCAGCTGACTATAAAATCAAAACAAAGCAACGATTTCTCTCGCTGGCGTAGTACCAAGTTTTTAAAATTTGCTCTTAGCCTTTCCACTGACAAGAAACTGTTTACCTTTGTGTTTGGTATGAGAAACCTGCGAATAGCACGAATGTGACTAAGCTAACATCGCATATTCGGACGTTTTCCAGCTAAACATGCTTTATAGCATGGTTAAAAATATACGCGAATATAATATAACACAAATGTAGGCCTTGACACACGACACGGGCCTTGCAAACATCATATAATATGTCGTAATCCCGTAGCTAATGAAAAAAAAAACGTTACGTATGATTTGCAGGCCGCTGGCCGAGTTTTTTCACTACTTGCAGAAATGTGCTTTCAGCTTAAAGCACATAGTCTATATTATCCTAGCTCTATAAAGTATACCATGAAATCCGTTGCCAAAGAAACGGCAAAAAGAGCTGGTTTTCAACCATGAGGAATCAGTCAATTAGAAAGACGATTATTCTTATACGACGCAGTGCTGAGAATATGGCATAACACTTTGGCGATACACTACCTAAGTGAGGCTGAAATTTGATGTTCCTTAATGCTGTGAGAAAACGTATTTTCTTTATAGTTGTATGTAGCCCCTTATTAAGATGATTAAGCCAGCATAACGTTTACTTTATTAACATTTACGACGAAGTCGCACCTACTAGAAATGTGGATAGTCCCCTCTACTTGCATGCGTAACCGACGCAGTTATAAGTCGGCCATGAGTGGTTATTACAAAAAAGAAAGCGATGCCATCGGCAAACAAACTGAGTCTGCTAAGATTGCCGGCCTATATTTGTAGAAGCCATCTAGTAGAAGTAAAGCCATGAAAGAATATTTCAAGGTAACTCAAGCCAATAAGGATAATCCAACACATGAGAGTAAATCAATAAGGAATTTAACTACTCAAGCACCTGTAGAGCAACAAATGGCTGAGTATAAATGCAAGCCAATCAACCATATTGGCTGGTTAGAGGCAAACGTTTTTTTTCGTTTTGTGTGGGGGAGCCACTACTTGTTTGTTATTGTCGAAATCTTGTTCCAAACAGGAGTGATAACCCTGGCTTAGGGGTTTGCAATGAACGGGTCAACCAATCGTCAGGATCTTCAGAACTTTAAAGACGTGCACTCTGTCTCCGATATTCTATAGATCAGGTGTCGAACATCGTCTTCTAGGTTAAACAGGGCAACTGTGTTCGCTGCTACGGTCGCAATTGCATTAATTTAATTGTAATATTTTTAAGACCTAATGAGACCGGTTTGGTCCCACGGTCAATAAGGCTAGCAGTGCATAACCCTGCCACAGGTTTTGGTTATGGACTTTCAGATCTGATGAATCTCACTTCGCAGCATTTGGTACGCATCAACGAGCTTTATATCACGCATTTCAAGCTGCACAAAATGAATTCTTGAATAGCAGTCTAAGTCTTTCTCTTGGATATAGGTACGGCGCCTTACTCCCTTTGAAATACGCCTTATGAGGGCCTAAGGGTCCATCTTGTTAACATTTCGCCTAAGGTGACAAAGCCCAGGGTAAAGAAAGAGTGGAAGCTGCTTATTCAGAATTGCCAAAGCCGTTTGACAATGAAAATGAGAGTGAAGGACTATCTGGCCGAGAAACATATCAATACTCTTTCCGTCATGCATTCTGTAGTCCATAGGCTGTAAACCCCCTGATCGCTTGACGGTTGTAGCGTAATTTGAAGTCGAGGCAAAGCTAAAAACGTAGCTTAAGAACGACAAGTTGTCATGGAATAAGACTGAGCTGAGATAAATCTGCAACTGTATTAAGTGATATATATGTTTATATATGTATATGTATGCATATATATATATATATATATATATATAGTGTGTCTACATTTTGTGGGCCCAAATTATTCGAATTGTGATTTTAAGGGTGGCTGTTTTGACATACATTTACAAAGTGCGCATTGTTCAACTGAAAAACCGAGCATACCGGCGCATTCAGAAGAAAATTTTGATTAATACCCGGTCTTAGCTAGCGTAGGGACCATTGTGATATTAAGAAGTATTTACAAAAGTATTATTTTACTTTTGCATGTATGAACTTTTACGCCTAGGTTCTCAATTTTTTTCTACTACCCGTGCATAACCAATACATCTAGACGAACGTAAATCTTAAGTGAATCATTTTGGTACTAATTGGTAGAGCTGACGCCTGTGGTTGCAAAGTAACTCGAATCTCCATATGGCCATATCGGGTGTGAGTGCATACATGCAGCTAGTATGTTCGCTTTCCTTGTCAATCAAGTCACTCGTCAGAAAAAGATGTATTTACTTCAAATCTTGCCTGAATGAATGCCCGCCAGCCAATAAGCACAATGTATCAACAGAACAGCCAACTACTCACGCCGTCGATGTCGACCCAGCATCCAATCCAATGTACACCGCGACGACTTTAGCAGCATCATCGTCATACCTACGTATCTGACCTACGTACGCTGTGATAATGCGTAGTTTAAACAGATCAGTCAGCGACGAAAACAGGTGAAACATTCGAGATGCCGAATGTTCGGGAAGATCCGATTCCATTGTTTAACATGATATCTATGCGAACGCTACGACGTCCCTTGAGTGAATAAACAGACCGAGGAAGCATGGCCTTACATTCATTCTTTGCCCAGCTGCGCTACGCGCTAGACGTACGTCGTGTGTTGTTGCTCATCGTTCGTTATTTCCTCGCGTTGTAGTAATCGTCTAGGTGAGTCTTCATTCCCCATTTAATTCCATTATAAAGTGCAGGCGTTTCTACCACGTGTATCGTGATGGACCGATTCACAAATGCCGAGACGACTGACATGCATTTTATTTATGGTAAAGCAGAATACGATAACGCGAGTCTTGCACACCGGTTGTACGCAGAGCGTTTACCACACCGACGGATAGCTGGCAGGAAAATATTTTTGAGACTTCATCGTTTGATCTGCGAAATTATATGTGAGCAGTGAGAAGCCCAAATACGGAGGAATACATTGTTGAACAAGTAATCGCGCGTCCTTCCGCAAGCATTAGGCAGGTGGCTAGAAGTGTTTGTGTAAGTCGTGCCACTGTTCACGAGGTGCTAAATGAATCAGGGCTACATCCATACCGGTTGCAGCGAGTTCAAGTCTAGCGGAATTCTGATTATCAGTCGCGCATTCATTACTGTCGCTGGTTTCTGCAACAAGCAGCGGCCGATGTGGAATTTCGTGATCTTGTTCTCTTCACGGACGAAGCTCTTATGGATACCAGCGTCGCTTTTCCGTGAATGTCTGGGCTGGCATAGTGGGCAACTATCTTTTCGGACCTCATCAACTTCTATACAGGTTATATGAACCAACATACTACATGTTTCGGAGCACAATCTTGCGAGAACACTTGGCAAACATTCCACAGAGTATTCGGTCCAGAATATGGTTCCAGCACGATGGTGCCCCAGCACACAACGCCCTTCCGGTACGGAATTATCTGGATGAGACCTGGATTGGCCGAGGCGGTCCACAAGCTTTGCCGCCGCGATCCACAAGCTTGGCCTCCGCGATCGCCCGATCTGTCCAGTCTTGAATTTTTCCTTTGGCCTAAAAAATCTAGCAACTCCCGTCCTATGGATCTGATCGGCAAGATAGTTACTGCTAGTGGAACCATTCGGGAGACGCCTGGTATCTTTGAACGCGTGCAACGCGAGCTTTGCCATCGCTACCGAATGTGCATATTGGCTGGTGAGCATTGGTTCGAGCAAGATTTGAAGTAAAATACATATTTTTTCTGAGCTCCTACAGGTTTGACGATTGACTTGATTGACAAAGAAACCGAACATAGTAGCTGCATGTATTCACTCACACCCGATATGGACATAGGGAGATTTGAGCTATTTTGCAACTACCAGCTCTGCCAATCAGCTCTACCAATTTGGCACCAAAATGATTCACTTAAGATGTGCATTTGTCTGGACGTATTGGTTATGCACACGTAATGGAAAAAAATAACCTGGGAGTGAAAGTTCAAACATGCAAAAGTAAAAGTATAATTTTGCAAACTCTTTTTAATATCACAATAGTCCTTGCGCTAGCTAAGGCCGGGTATAATTCCGCTACTGAATGCGCCGGTATGCTCGGTTTTGCAATTGAGAAATGCAATATCTCACAATCGTGCATTTTGTAAACGTATGTCGGGACAGCCACCCGAAAACCATAATAAAAAAAATATTAAAACATTATCTCACTCCTATACGAAGCATTTTCGCTCCTCCTTTCCATTGGCAAACATTATTTTCTCACAAAGCTTGACCATACCCCAGTGCTTCGGCCCACGAAATGTAGTTTTAATTGCTTGACATAAAGTCTCTGGAACATAAAATCTTGTTTGTCTAAAGGTTATGTGCAACCTGGACGCTTCCTCCTGCCTAACGTCTGTCTGTTTGCCAAATAATGCTCTCACCTTTGACACGATTTGTCGGATCTGCAAGATTTGACCCCTCTACTGATCAGTCCAGTCGGGATTAAAACCCGCAGCTCTTGCAGTAAGTTTCACTCGTAATAATCAAGAACTTCATCTTGTATGCAGAAAAACGACCTTCTTCTCTGTCGACGTCCTCTGCTTGATGAAGCTAAGCAGCCTGGCGTAAAGCAGGTTTTTATTTCGATGTCGAAGACAGATACGTATCATCTGGCAGTACCCGGCAGCCTGCGGGTGTCTCTGTCCGCTTGAGTAGCTCGAGACGTTGCTGATGTCAGATAGGAGAGATTCGATGTCTCTCTGGCTCTGCTGCTCCGAACTGTCTCTCAGCGAAGACCCTATTCGGTAGCGCTGCTATATGCATCTTACCTCGGTTGTTGGTCCCCCCTCCCTCACCAGGCGTGGCGCCAGTAGCTGCTGTTCTTATCGCCATGCGTCGTTTGGCGAAGATCAACACGCCTCGCCACGAAGCGTCGTGAGGTACGCCCATAACTTCTTATCTAACGGCTCCTAACGTGATCTTCCGTCTCCTAGGCCAAGCCACGCGTCATAGACGACATACAAAAGCGAATCAGCCGAGAAAACCTAACGGCTTAGGCAAAGGCCACAGCCGTTCCCAGACGGTGACCGGCCTTTAACGCTAAATTCGCTTGCTGTCACCAGGCGCTATGCGATGCAGTTCGCCCGGCTGGTGGAGAGTTCGGCGGTGTTCATTCGAACAAAATGTTCGACGTTTAGCTTATGTGGCTGATTGCTTTATCGTTATTGCTTTTGGTCAGGGTGCGTGCGGCGGAGGGAGGCATAGGCATTTTAAAAAGCCACTAGGTTCTTTCATTTGGGGCCGGTAACTCGACGCGACTTCAACTGTTCTTGAAGTTTCAAAGTTTTGCACAGACTCTATTTTGCTGCCCGGCTTCCTGTCGAAGCGGGACAATTTTACAGTGTTGCAGACATATGGCGTTATAGCGTGAAATATGGTTTGCCTCTTCTAACGTCTATAGCTATGCAAGTTCCACTCACTCACGTGAATACACCAGGAGCTCTTCAAGTTGGGAACGTTAGAACGGAAAAAAGTTGCTAACGATTTTCACACCCGCTCAGATTACAGAATAAAATAGAGAAAAGGCCTGCTATACCCAGGCGACAGTATATACTAAACAACGAGAGGAAGCAATAATTGAAAAGTAAGCAATAACCGCATTCACTGCCCTCCTGCCTAAATTATATATATATATATATATATATATATATATATATATATATGACTGCATCATCATAAACCCGTGTGTGTGAAATTTAGATTTTATAGTTTTCCAATTTTCCGCAATAGCTTGAATGAAAACGCGCTACACGATACTTTCGTTAATTCTCGATGAGGTTTAGTTACGCTTTAAAGAAAAAAATCCCTATTATCAGTATATATATATATATATATATATATATATATATATATATAATTCCCTAACTGTCAATGAGTATATTGAAATACTGAACCTCCACTAGACTATTTATTTGCATCAGCATACCACCTACAAGCTGCCTTTTCGAAAGCTCCGGAAAAAAACAAGAACTTTAAAAAGTTTTGTTGACTTATACGAATAGAGATGTTCTCTCTTTGATGAAAGTCATCATTCAGGAAAATATGGTAATGTGCAAACAGTGCTCAAAGCAGTAAAATTGAAAGAAGTTATGAAAACACAAGGAAGTAGGCCGTTCCAAAGAAGCAGCAGAACAAACACATATGTATATGTAATGGCTTCACACTTTATGTTTTCGATTAAAATAAGAAAGTTAGCACATATTTTCGATAAATTCATATATGTATAGCAATTGTAATATTATTTTTCATTTCTTGCCTAAATCGAAAACATAGGTTTTACAATTGAGGACTTCATTAATTATCAAACAACTACCCTAAAAGTGTTGTCAAATTATATGAATGGAGACGCTCTCTTTGTGATGAAAAGCGTCATTCGAGAGAATCAGAGCAAAAAGATGGAAATGGAGTTATGAGAACAGAGGGAATAAGGCCGTTAGGTAATAGTAGCAAAACAAACACTAGACTAGTACTATACTACAAGGACTGCTTTTGTATTCCATTATACATATAACATTTAATTACTTTTTATTTTTTTATATATAAGATATAACATTTAATATATTTTAATTTTAACTTTGTATTCCATATAACATTTAATCAGTATTATAAGCAGTTGGTTTCGCTACAAACAAACATGACATTGAAAGAATTGCAGAATCACCTCATTAATAGCGCTAACAGAATTACAGATAATTAGAGGCGTTTTAATTACTGACGGGCAAAATAGACGCTTGAGCGATTTGCCACTTGTGGCAAAAAGCGATACGTTGAAACGAGTTTGCTCGTAACAGAGAGCACATTTTGCTGCGACTATAACTTAATATTATGGTAGCAGTAACACGTGATATAGTTATACTAACAAATGCAATTATTATACATTGCCGACTGCGATTAGGGTCCCTAGAAGCTTACGCACTTATTTATTTTAGCACAGCTTTTGACGTAGTTTCGAGAGCTCGGATTCCATTCTTTCTCCTGGCAATAAGATTTTACCATTTAGAGCCGAATGTGTAACCTCATCCGAGATATTTTATCCGGTAAACGTATCACAATTATAAACGGCTCACGCAGTCGCCAAGAAGGTCTTTCAAACAATTGGTATAGCACAGGGTGATACGGCAAGCTCAGGGTAGAGGATGTATGTCACAGCAAGTTGTTTATGGTATGAAATAATGCCTACATGGCGGGCATACTTGGCAGGTATCTGATAATTAGCATTGCCGTAGCAGTCTAGCTAATGATTTAGAAATTGCCGAATTAATCGGCGTTGCTAATCACCATACACCCACGCAGCGTACTGTACATCTTAGAGTAATAATAGACAGCAATCATGAAATCTACCGATGCTCAGTTGAGAATTGATTTGATGCGCCTCATAACAACAGATGGGCCCAGAGCATCAGCAGAGGTTGGAACGAACAAAACAGGCAAACCATGTTTTTCCTCCTCCCTTTGATGGGGATGGTTTTTTTCTCTATCTGATAGTTAATGAATGTTGTTGGCCAGTGTGATTTTGTTCGTAAGTGTCATGATGTTGTAGTCGTTGCCGCAGTAGTCGCCATTGGTAATATTATTATTATTACTATTATTACTACTACTACTATCGCCGTGACTAGTTTTCTCACAGACGTAGACAAACAGGCAACAATGCTCCAAACTGAGAATGGGAGGGTGAAGAGAAACAGAAACCGAGCGCATGCTTAATCTAACCATGAATAGACGAACAAAGGATGAGACGAAGTCGATATCTTCGCGTGCGATTGGCGACTAATTAGCTACAGAGGTCATAAGCTGGCCGCGTGCCCTCAATGTTATCCTTTTCGTCGTTACTTGCGTATGGATCTATCTGTAATACGCGCATTGCATTGAGTGAGAAGAGCCCGTTTACAAAAATGCCACAAGATGTTCACAAAGTCCACAATCGTATTTGCTATGGTGTCGGGGGGGGGGTCTTTAGTAAAATACAAAATGGCGGCGGGTTAGAATGGCTAATAGTTGGTCAATGTGAGCACTGGGCGTTTTGGCGAGAGGGCGAGATGGCTTCAACTATGGCCCCATGGAGCTGAGGAGGCTTAAAACAAAACGTTAATCGCATATTGCTTCAGAATTTAATACAGAGACAGTTAATGGGTTAACGGGGGCTATGATATAAATCATAGTAATTCAAACTTGGTATGAAGCTTTTGCGCATGCGCCTGGGAATGAAAACCGGTGAGGAAGTAGATGTGTAAAAATGTCGTTTTTTTAAAATTGCTGTTATTAATTGATAAAGGTTGCTATTAAACATGGTCGTTCTTAAGAGCAATAGGCCAATATTGGTATTTCTATACTTCACAGACATCCACAGACAGATAGACAACAACAAATTTCAAATATATATATATATATATATACGGCGATGAACTGGAACGCTCATGATTTTATAGTAAATCAACAGTAACGATTTCCCGTGGCACCAACCCTAACCAACATATACTACTACTACCACTAGGGCTGCCTCAGATCTGTGTGTCGCCGAGCCGTTTCTGATATCCTGATATTGGTTCTTGCTCTCCCCACGCACGTAGCATGCATTGGCCAAGTAAATGTATGAGTTAATGTACAGCATTGCCGTACGCCTGTAACGCATGCATGTTCTCGCGGCTACCCATACAGCTTGAAGCATTGCACGTTGTCACATCAATCTCAATACGATCCCGGTACTGTAATTTGTTTACGCTTTGACAACCATATTTAAAACGCTCGAAATGGGCTAAGTTGCCTGTGGCACGATATCGTCGTAATGCATCTATCGTCATCGCGTTCTCGTACTGAATTTATATATCGGCTTTCTTCAGCAGAGTTAAGTAGCAGCAGAGCAATGACAACCACGTCCAACAAATACAACCAGCAAGGCCCGGGCTAGAACTTGCGATAGTTTTGCCAACCACATTTAAAACCATGGTTGTCATGGCAACGCCCCGTTTCGAACGGTGCGTTAGCCGCTTAAGCCACCGGCGCTACAAAAATATGGCAGAAGTCAAGATTATTTTCATTTCGAGATTATTTTTAGCTGCCCGCGTAGACGCCTATGCGAGTCTTGGTTGTTTGACTCGCATGTTTCAATTTCAATTTTTTTTTCAATTTCAAACATGGTTTATTCACGGAACTGCATTTCACAACGCTTAAGTTCTCGGTAAAAAAAATGGTTGAAAAAATATGAATCAAACAACATAGCAGATAATTACTCTCGACAAAATCCAAGGAGTGCTTTGTATAAGCACTTTACACACAATGGTATTACAGTGGTTAATGATTTACACAAGAACTTCAAAGCAGCAATTGGTGCGTTTGTTAGAACGCCGAACACCACATGAGGCAACAAACTTGCAAATATAACACACAAACGAAGTAGTCCACTAGTACAGCATCAACACAACTTACAACAACTATGTCTAAAAACATGTGGATAAATACACTCAAACTAGGTGTGTCCTCGTATACGAAGCACAACATTTGTAATACCAACTATACCTAGATCACACGCCTGGTTCCGACTGTGAAATTAACAGCCACTGCTTTAACTCGCGAGAGAAGAGGTGTTTCGTGGTGAGGCATCTTATGCGTTTAGGAATGCGGGTCCAGGTTTCAGGAAGGCGGTACGCAAGTGCGTGTTTACTAGACTTCAAGGATACAGAGGGCACTGCAAAAGTTGTTGCTCGCCTACCTGATGTTCGACTCAGGGTAGGGACTAGTGCAAATGCAATTTCCATAGGCACAATACTACGCGAAATTTTGTACGCTAACATTGAAACCCGCAGGGAGTAAATGCTTTCTCCCGTGAGTAGGTTAAAACGAATGAGCAAGTCACGGACCGAATCCCTTTGCCTTCTAGCAAAAATGGCTCTAATTGCATCATTCTGTATCACTTGTGCTCTTCGGAGAATTCCGTCGAAGCTACCTCCCCAGAGAAGGATTCCATAGCATAGAACTGGTAAAAACACGGCCTTGTACACCAGAAGTAAGCCCTCTGTGGGTACCCCAATCAATTTCATTTTACACAGCGTAGATATTACAGCATAGCACTTTGGTGCAATGTAATCCAGATGGGGATGCCACCTCATGTTTTCCTGGAGAACGAACCCCAGGCACCTAGCGGTCTGCGAGAGCTTAATGTTCCGTGTCTTAAATATCTGGTTGTCAGATAATTCTAGAAGCCTCGGCGATGCACGAAAAACTATGAAATTGGTTTTGTTAGCATTGACGACTAGTCCAAAAATGTTAAAAATGCTAATTATATTATCAACATTCAAAAGCGACTGCTGCAAGTCCATATCAAAGTTGCGATGATTCACTCCGAACAGTAGCGTAGTGTCATCAGCAAAAGCTATAGCTGAGCCAAGGTTTAGCCTCTGAATTCGTAATAGAATAAAATTCAGTAGAATAAGAAACATAAAAGGTCCGAGAACCGAGCCTTGAGGGGTACCGATATCGACCTGCTGCCATGAGGACTCTATTTGACCAGCTTGTACCACCTGTCTCCGTCCTGAGAGATAGGACCTAAACCAGGCAACCGCCGGCGCAGAGCAACCCAGCTGAGCGAGCATTTGGAATAGAAGGGAATGATCAAGGCAATTGAAAGCCGCTGACACGTCGAGAAAGACTGCGAGACAAAACTTATGTAGCTCAACCGAGTCGGACACTCGCTGCCATAAGTGGGCCAACGCGAGGTCAGTCGACCTACCCCTGTTTGACCCGATCTATCAAGCATCTTGCAATGCTTGATAGATCGGGTTAGGCGAAATCACCACACAGTAATACCACACAAGGAGAAAGCGAAATATAAAAGTTATGAAATACGTTGGTAGCGATATGCAAAGGGATGCATCAATCTGAAGCCCGACTGAACGGATTGCAAAATAGCTTGGATGCCTGACCTGCTAGCGTAATATTTAATTCTATAGCCGTAATAGGAGACGTTTAAAAATAGGTGTGTTGCGCAAAAAAGCGTGTAGAGCACGCAAAATACCTCAGGTATTTATTGTTGATAGGTGGCGTATCTGCAAGCTGCACCGGCTGTGTTAAGCGCGTGTGGCAGCTGCATAATCGGCTGGGTTCATAAATAGAATTCTCCGCTGGAGATCGGTCCCAATTACCCAAAGGAGTGTTGAGTGGCGTATTTTCAAGTGGAGGTGGAAGCTCTCATGTCTTCCGTGCAGATTTGCAGCCTCCGTTCGTGGTACGTTCGGCAGTCTTGTTGAAAATTCTCAGCGTGTCGCTGCCTAGTGGGGAAAACTGTTAATAAGCGGCACAAACCTGCCAGATTTATCTTCTTTGCTGCCGAATAGATAGAAAAAAACAACAAAAAAAACTCTATGGCTTGCAGACGATTCGAATTTCTGAAGCCGCATTTCGTATCACTAAGCGTGCGTGCTTCTAAATCGAGCTGACGTGAGCGCCTATACGGCGCGAACAGAGACGGTCGCTCTCGCCGAGTGGGATGAGGCGGGAACAGAACCTTCCATTTCTGCTGTTCATTCACACAAACGACGACAACAACAACAGGTATCTGAGTGCTAATTGAATCAGAGCGACTCGTTTAGCAGCATCAGCGCTAGCTTATGTGTTGCTCGACAATCGGCCATATTGTACAAACGACAGACGCAATCTAGTGACGACGACGCTAGCGATCATCAATCACCTCGAACATTCAGAAGCTCATTTTGGGCGTATCTCGCTTAGGTCACATGATCTAGCGCAGCTGTGTGGTAATGTATGCATTACGTACAACAAGCCACCCTAAAGCCGCTTTTCCTTTTCAGGGGATGATACAAACGTGGGCGACAAGTCACATTTAAACTGTGTTACCGTTCTCCGGGTCAAAATTCTGTTTTTTTTAACGGTGATTCTAGGCAGCGACGTAAACCGCACGTGGGGGAAAAAACGTGTAGAATATAGTAACACGTAGACAAGTAGGAAGAGCTAGTTGTGTGTACACTCTGCTAGTTGTGTGTTCTTTTTGTGCAGTGTTCTCTTCTCTGATGAATGAATTACATTTTCTTACCTCTCTGCTTTTCACTCAATATCTCACTCTCTCTCTCCTCTTCCTAGTTTCCACTTTTTTCCACGACTTACGCGGGCTTTCCGAAGGCCGGCGGTGCTCGAAGTGCTGCTGCTCCAACCGTGACTTCGTTTGGCATGTGCATTTTGCACATTGCCCAAGCCGTCATCATTATTATTCATTGGAGTTCTCCGCTCTAATGAATTAGTCATGTGGATGTGTGTGGATGTGCCTTCTACCCATGGATGTGTGTATGTATGCGCGTACGTATTTTGTATCTGTGTACGTAGTAGCCAGCGCTCGTTAACGGTTCGTTCTCTCTTTTGCGGTGGTGCCGTCTTAATGTGATTTTGATGAAGAAGAATAATCTTTGTTTTGCTTTGCTTGACTTGCGTAAACTTGCTCCAGTGCTAGCGCCCGCATCTCTCCCGTCATCTCTGTCACTCTATCCTCCCTTTCTCTATTCCTCTCCCTCGCGCGCGGGATTCGAAGCTTTTGCTCTCTAGAGAAGCGTGCAACAGCAGCCAAGGACGGAGCGAGATGAGAGATCTGTGCTACTCTCCGTGCACGGTTACCTCTGACTGGGCCCAGTCGGCCTGACGCCACAGGGTCGTCTTCATCTTCGGACTTCTGTCCGCCCGCGTCTGGGACGACTCAGACTAAGATATACCGGCGGCTAATTATTCAATGGTCCTGATGCTAGTTGTGATGGCTTTTTGTGAGCGCAGATTGTTTTTCACTTGTTGGCTGTTTACTGGCTTGGTCTCAAGCTTCGACCTATGCTTGGGCGGGCGGGAGTCGCAACATTTTGAAGCGGGACGCGAACGTCACAAAGTTCGCTCTGCGGACGACCAGACTTCGGTCGATTGCCGATTAACAAACTTGTAAATTAATTGGACGAAACTTGGCTCTCGATGATGACGCAAATAGCTAGCTAGTATAAACATAGTACGCGGTTTGCGGTTACTGCGCTGTTTGCAGCAGTGCATGGCAAAGCCGTTCTGGTACTATTTGTTCGTCTGGGTGTCGCTGTTGTTATGTTGTCTGCAGTATATATATATATATATATATATATATATACATATATATATATATATATATATATATATATATATATATATATATATATATATATATACTATATATATATATCATACGTATATAATATATATATATATATATATATATATATATATATATATATATATATATATATAAGAAAGTTAAACAAAATCGTAGTTATTAGGTCAACGGTAGGCTTCAATAAATATCACCGCCAGAATTACCACCACTACCAATAGGCTGTGGTGGTGGTGGTCCGTTAAATTGCGACACGCAGCAAGCACACGAAGGTGAGGCACCCACGCATGCACGCAGATACTGACAGAAATAGGCCGGTGGTGACGGCCTCTTTCTATGAATCGTACAAATATCAATTTGTTTCTTCTTTTTTTGTTTTTGTTAGAAGGCGGACCGGATCGAAGCAAGGGTTTGAACTCGGCTCTGGACGAAAACACGGACAGGAATAGAAAATCGCCAACCTTTATTCGTCGTTCATCTGTTAGTTTGTTAGTTAGTTAGTTGTCTTCGAACAGCAGTCTAGGCTAGCCCGAATACAGCCAGTCGCAACGCAGCCAACACACAGCAAGGCCACTCACTACCAATCTCATCAATTAGGATGACGGCTACAACGGCAATAGGATCGCGTGGCTCCGTCGGCTGGCGAAGGATTACGCAGTTACAACAGCAGCAGCAGCAACCATTCCTGCTACCTCCGCTAGACCTGAAAAAGGATATCGCCGTCTGTTGTGGTAGCTGTTGTTGTCGTAGTAGCTGTTATTGTTGTTGTTGTTGCTCTTCTTCTTATTGATGTTGTTGCTGTTGCTCTTCTTCTTATTGTTGTCGTCGTCGTCCAATAACAATAGTCAGCCTACTATTCGACTATACGACTCGTACATACTATTCGACTATACGACTCGTACATTCGTGCACAACGCCAACAGCAGCAGCAGCAACAATAGCAGCAACAACAACCACAACAACAGCCGAAGCAGAAGCAGCAACAACAACAGCCGAGGCAGAAGCAACAACAGCCGAAGCAGGAGTGGCATTACCCTTATCATCATTATTATCACCATCATCATCATTAACATCCAATCAGGCCATCGTCCGCCGTACACGGACAGGTGACTGCGCAGTAGCCTTTCTTCGCCGTTGTTCGCTCGTGAGTGCCGAGTGTTTTCTCTCTGTACATATATATATATATATATATAGTTACATTCCCTGTATATGTGTGCCGGCTTGTTTGTGTTGGTAGTGTTTATATACACATGTATTATGGTACGTTTGCGCCCGTCGGGCCTGCCGTCGAGCACAACAAGCAGAAGCGAAAACAAAGATGAACAACAATATAGTTCAAGATAGTATTGTTGTTTTGTTTCTCTTCCCCTTGCTGTTATTGTTGTTGTTGCGGAAGATGCGGATGTATCGACCGCCTGGGTGGGTGGCCAGGTATCTTTGTTTGTTTGTCTGTCTGTCTATCTGTCTCATCACTACAATCTGAAGGACTTCGATTGGACTTCGATGAGACTTCAGCTGCTTTTGTAGCTAGCACGGCCGCCGGTGTTGGTGGTGCAGCCGCCGCTGCTGCTGCTGCCGCTGGTGTTGATGATGCTCCTGGCGAATGGTTGACGGTCATCTTCACCAGCTGTTCGGCTGCGCGCGTGGTCAGCTCTCCCAGTTTGGGTTAGTTACTTCATTAGCTCGTTGTGTTTGGTAAGCGGGCGGCACGAACGCACTAAACTCTCAGCCACTCTCTGCCGGCTTCTGGCGCGCGGGCCAGATCCGTTTCATCTATACCCTTTGTTGTCGTTGATTGTTGACGTTGTTCGCAAGAACAAGCGATACAAATGTTCTCGCTCTCTGATACTGCCTCGGGCGCCTGATTACCATTCGTTAGTTCTTACGACTGAGCTCATTACTTACCTTTCCTCAACTACGACCAGCGTCTACAACCCCGCTCTCCACCGGCGAAGAACGACGCGATGCATTTCGCGAGATATTCGCCTCCTTTCGCCGAATGGTGAGAGGACGTGCGCGCCGGTCTACCGCATTGCTGCCACTTCTGCGAGAACTCAAACCAGCAACTCGTTGTTTTGGATGATCGTTTCGATTACTAATTGGGCGACAAACTATTGAAAACGTGCGCAACAAGTGGCGGGTCATAGTGGTAGAAGTAGTAGTAGTAGTATCGATAGTAGTAGTAGTAGTTGTTGTTATGGTGTTTCGGCGCAGTTTGCTGAAAGCCGTTTTCTAGTTATCTGTGCTACGTGACCACTCGGCTGGCTGGCTGGCTGGGTCGACCTGCTGTTCCTTGCGGGCCCGTGTGCGGTTCTGAACTACAGTGGTGTAGATCGTGAGCTCCCACCAGAGGACACAAGTTCTATTGCTGCGAGTGCGTGGTGTGAACCTTTGTGGTGGCCACCTTCCACAGTGTCTGTGGGGGGTAGACGTCTGAGTGCAATAGTGGGTGTGTCCTGTTGTAGGCGCGCTTCGTGCCTGCTGGCGTTGACGACGACGACGACGGCGGCCTCGACGGTGCAGCCTAGCCTCCCACCTCAAGTATAGACACTTAGACGCCATAGGCGCCTCTGTGACTGCGCTTATACAGACCTCACGCTCCGCATCTTTACGTAAGTAATGAACACTAAAATATGAACAAAAACGAACAAATTTATGTAGGAAACGTATGCATTTGATAGCAGAAACAACTACTACTTGTGGTCGTGTCTGCCAGCAAATATACGCACTCGACCCGACTGACTATTGAAAAGTTGACGAGGCGGTTCTGCCGCCAATGTAAAGAATGATTGTTAATTCGAGACGCATGTGATTGCCGATTGTCGCTCAAGATGCAGCGGCGCGGTATTTGTATTGTAACTCCTCATGAGGTCATCGAGGCGGCATTCAGAGGGAGAGAAAGAAAGAGAACCAGCGGGAGGGCACGACATGCAATAAATGCAAGCAGAGAAGAAGCAAAACAAAACGTCTCGCAAGAACTCTACTCTAAAAGAAGGGATTTAAGAAAGGAGTCTAAATGAGCTCTACAGGCCCTGTCCGGTATCCTGCACGGGACCCGAGGGGAAAAGAGGGGAGTTGTCTCCGACGTGTTTTCCCTCGCAAATGGGCTTTGTCGTTGGCCGCCTCACTAAGCGTCCTCTCGTACGAAGAGACACCAGCAGCAGCAGACGCGGATGTAGCAAGCAGCAATGGCAGCCGGCAAGGACGAGTCGACCGCGACGGCCGAGAAGGTGGGCAGCCCCCCGCCCAGAAAAGCCAGAACCCGCCAAGGGCTTCTGGCCACTGTGGGCCATAGTGGGCCCGAGGCCCTCGGCTGGTTTCCCTTATGATCGTGGCTCTTGTTTCGTTACTTACATGACAACCCGACAGGCTTGTAGGGGCGGCCGCACTTTGGACGGCGCATGCGGCATGCGGGCAGCAAACATGATGGACGTTACGGCCTCTCCGTCTGTACGTTCGTATGTCCGCCGGTTTGTCGGTACGCCAGCCAGCCTGCGTCTGCCTGTCCGGCTCCACTCTCTAAGTGAGATCGGCAGTGTGCTCTGTTCTCGCCTTTTTGGCCTGTTAGACGAGTGGCCGCCGAGGGCAGTTCACGGAAGGAGTCCCGTCGTTAGCCTTCTGGGCAATTTCCCCACACTTTGCAGTTGCAGCCGCCGTTGCTGCTGCTGCAGCTGCTGCCCGGGCTTCTGCTATAGCCTCACTGCTACTGGGGCCGCTCGGCGCACTCATAGCCCCCGCACCCGCAACGACCACCGGACACCACTACCATCATATATATATATATATATATATATGTATGCGCCATACACCACTAGCCCGCCCTTATGGCCCCCGCCTCTGTGTTGTCATTCAGCAAACTTTGAGTGGCGCGCCCAACCGGAATAAACCTGTTGTGGGGCCGTGTCGACCCACCCCTATATCACTACCATTACCAGTACCAATATTCCTACGGCTGCTGCAGAACTGCTGCGTTGCCGATACTGCAGAGCCTGCTGGAACGTGTTTAGTTGCAGCACCTTAGTCGATCGCTGTGTCTTGTTTGGGAGAAGTCTTGGTTGAACCCGAATCGCGTGGTACGTGGTCGCGGCAAAACGGTCGGTATGCGTGTTTAATTAGAAGCAAGGCTGTGTGGCTATGTATGGGTACACGACAGCGGCACTGTTGAGTTGAAGAAAGACGTCGATAATGATGACCACGCTAAGGACGGCAACAACCAAAACAAGCTCAGCAATAACAACAACAACAACAACATTCACGACAACAAATCTAACCACATTATGGCCTTCGAAGGCCACAATGTTCGATAGAAAAGTTTTCGCCACTTGACGGCGACAACAAGACTAGGGCGGTGGAGGAGACGCCGGTAGCGGACGCCACGTTTAGGAGGCGCATCAATTACGTCGTGTGTCGTTAGAAACATAGTTCGTCTTTTTGCCGCTCTTTTTTTTCTCCCGTTAAGAGTAGTGGCAACTTTGGCCGCTTCGGGTGGCGCCACCCGACTTCCACCCCCGCACTTGGTCAGTGGCGCCACAACCACAACAGGCCACAATGATTCTATTGTTTACAACTACATTGATTTCTTTCTCTTTTGCATTTGCCTGCTCCTCTCCTTCCTTAGAGTACTTTTGTTGTTTTTGACCTGCTCTTCAAGGCCACAACAGCGACAATCAAACAAATACATACTTGTATTGGAAGCTTGCGCTTTATTCGCGCCTATTGTAGAACCTCTATGAGGCTTCTTGGCGGCGAATTTGTGCTAATGCTCGCTCGGATAGGGTAGAGACAGACGCAAAGATAGCTTTGCGATGTGCCCGGGCTCCCTGGTGACACGAGTTTGTTGCTAGGCGTGAATTGCAAAGGATACAAAAGATGATCGCATGATTGGTAACTTGCGTACGTAGACAGATCTTGTTTGTGCCTACATCGTGACCCGTGCACCGTTGGATGTCACGCATTATCAAATATGAGTCAACTGAAAATAGAAGTCAAGCGTTTTCTCTCTGGCAACACGTGGGTTAAAGCGGTATACCTCTACCTTAGCCTGGATGTTGCCTGTGCATAGTTTATTTGGTTAACATATGCTCTACTTCATCAGGTATAATTCATATGAGTAATAAGGTGAACATTATTAGCAAAAGATGGCATCTGAGATATGAGATATAAATACGTTTCTTCTATTTCCAGACTCAAAACAGCATTTGTTTGGTGTGAAATCGTGCGATAGCGTGAAAGGGGACAGATTTTAATACATTATTCCAGCCGAACGGGCGAAAGAACGATTTTTTACTTTTGTGGTTTTAGTCCTAAACAGAAATATTCACAGTTCGCTCTCGCTGAACCAGTGAGCTGTGGCACATGTGTGAGTGTGCAACATTTATTGCGTGCAGACACCAGGCCTACACGTAAATTGTGTTTTTTTTCGTTACTTTAAATGCTATAAGCAATAGACGGCAGCAAAAGACTTCAGCTGGCGCTTTTTGGCGGTTAGGAATTTGTTGAAGACTCTTCGTTCTCTAAAAACTGCACTCAGGTTAATGTTCCCTGCGATCCGTCCTCTCTGTACCTTTCTGATGTTTATAGCACCATCATCAACTTCTGACTGGCTTACGTTTTGCACTTTCCCTCTCCGTAGTGTTGGCACACCACATCCTGTTTCCTGCGCTGCTGTTCCGCAGGCTGTCTCGTATTTTCGACAGCTCCCCATATATTTTACCATGTCACCAGCAAAAATGCTATATGTTCGTACGTTTAGTCGCATCAATTACGTCTCCGCGCAAACTTTTTCTACGAAACTTTCGTTTTAGAACAGTGTGCTCCATACGTTCTTGCTACTCAGCCAATATAAGTTCTGTTTTATGAAGACTACAGGCAAATCAAAGGTGTTTATTTCACATTTTCTTGACGCACGTGCCGATCCTGGACACTCATAATCTAGATCTGTATGTCAATTGGCCTTGATATACGCATTAAGACGAGCGCATTGGCTCTACGATAGTTCGCTACCTTTTGTTGGGATTAGGACAATATACTTACTGGCCTAATATTTGGCTTACATTTATTACCATAGGCCACATAAATGATACAGGGATAGACCTATACATATATATGCAAACGATAAGCACATGAACGCCTGAACCGGCCATTATAGAAACATGCAGATTGCAGAAAAGTCAGTCTAAATATTCGGCGAAAACGTTGCAAAACGTATCTTCATTCCTATGGTGTAAGGCACTACGGTGTTGTCAACGTAAGCCTCGACGAAGCGAGTTCATTAGTTCTTAATTGCGTCTTCAACTCTGCCCTCTTGAAGTCTACGGCAATTGCCGAAATAGGTTGTGACTACTATGGCCAGTTTGCCGGCAGCGATCTTTAAAGTCTGCGCTGAAAGTCTACTGTTGTCTATCCTGAATTTCCATTGTTTGACCGTTATTACTAAATACACGTAGTACGGCTGCGGTTACACCAGTTAGGCAAAGCACCCGTAGAAGCGTTATGCGTTGTTGCTATCACAGCAGCAATGATTTCTTTTGGTAGGTGTAGAGACATGTTTCCTGAAACATTATCCTGCTTTCAGGCTGTTAATAGCTTTATTGAGACAGCTTTAAAGTTTTCTAATTAGAATGATTGTAAGGAAATCGGGGTTGCTATGAAAAATGCTTGCAGACGGTAGCAACGACGTAAAGTCTGAAAGAAGACATGTGTTCATAATTTACCAAGCAATGTGGCTTAGAGGCAAAGTCATTGCTTTACACTTGGAAGATCGTTATGACCTGGACAGGCCACTCTTAAATTGAATTTCATAGTTTCCAATGTAGACAAGGGGAATGCCGGAACGGATGCGTAAACTATGATCGGCCATGGTCGGACAAAACAAAGCAAGGAGCACAGATGTCTCAATAAAAGAGACGGTGCATTACCATCCACCCCCATGATTATTAATGATAATAAAGCATACCACATAGCGTAGCACAGAGTTCGAATGCATTCTGAAGGACGTGAAACGGGATAGAGTGTCCTTTATAAACCCGACTCAAAGTTAGAGATTGTTCCCTGTGAATAAAGCGGCATTCATCTAAAGGCACTGCAAGTGCTGTGCCTTTAGATGAAACTATGTACGGAAGTGTACTTCTCTTAACTGGTTTCACGCTCTTGTGATCTACTACAAAAACTGATATTTCACATTTATTACCATTTGCTTAACCTAATCAATTTCCATTTAATTGTGGTTGTTGAATAAAATTACATTTGTCCTACTGGTGTTCAAAGTCTTTAAGGTGACCACATCTTGCTCAAGTAATCGGTACTCGGCTAAGCAATAACAGAGTTCGTTGTATAGATTGGTGCCCACACCCACAGTAAAAGATCCCTGTTTGTCTTGGGTGTACTAGGTGTGTGCATCAAAGCGTGCACACCCGACAGTACACCAACATCAACTCTTTCGATGGCTCCCACTCACTAGCGGTTCTATTTTATTACAAATCCTTAGCAAGCCGATTGGCACCACTGCCCGCACAGGTTAGCGACTCGACGTGATGCCTATAACATCAGGCATATAACGCAATGGCTTTTTATTGCGCATATAGTTCTGCTACTTGCGCTACTAACTTGATTCGACCTGTCAGCTGGATACTGCTCAATAATTGAGGGGACATTTCCATTTCAACCTCGAATTTGCTCTCTGTCAATTTTCACGCGCGCCTTGATTGGCCGCTCAGGAGAGTTGTCACCGCACACTGTTTATCGTTTCCGCCTGCAAATACACTGTTCGCCACTAATTGGCGAAGCCTGACAACCCATCCTTGACAATTGCGGTTTGGCAGCAGAACCCAGCAGTAGGTCTGCATATAAGCTGTAGGATCTGCTCTAATAGTTGTTAGCAGACTAGCAGGTTAAACATGCTTTGTAGATCTTCTATACAGACAGCTTATAACTAAACCGATTTTTTTCTAGTAAGTACACTCATACCCAGGTGAAGCCTTTTCACTGTCGAGGACTTTAGAATGTAGCTTTGCGGCAATGTGGCGATATTTTTTGGAGTTAGTGTGAAACTATCATGGGCTCAATATTCAGATTGAAAGGCGGCTGCATGGCCTACAAAAATGACAGTTTGCTTGGGAGAGCACAAAATTCGTTTATAGCACTGTATCCATCACGTAATGGCTGAAGATAGCCGTATAGCAAAAAAAACCTACTTACAGACAAAGGAAATAGCTTGCATTTGATCAATTAACGTTACATTCCGATGACCACCATTGGCTTACACTAGCGTGCCGCTTCGGTAGAACTTCATCGTCTCTGCCTTTGGTGATGACAATGACAACTACTGAGCATTGTTGGCGACATTGTAGACCCGAATAGCGGCGAGGAATGCCTTCTATTAGCACTATCTTATTGGTGCACAACAGCGTCTGTATACGTTCAAGCCGCTGTTCGCTGTCATTACAGCTTATATTGCTTTTACGAGACGTGTTTTTCCGATAGCTCCCGCGTGATACCCGGGCAGACCGCCAATCAACGTAAATCGTTAAGCCAGAGTGAAATGTCGCAATCACACCGCAATTCTCTGGCCGGCGGCCACAGCGCGACACAACGTCACAAAGTTGTTGGTCCTGCAATAACCGACTGTCCTTCAGGGGAACGAGGGCCGCGGTGCAGGATCGATCGGACAGAATTAGCAGAAACCCGGGGCCGAAAAGGAGACGGTGTAATAAAATGACAGTGTCAAACGGTGACAGCGAAGGAAAGAAGGGGAACAAGTTAAGCAGGAACTAGGGAGCGGAGAACTCTTAAACTTGGAGATTTGAAACGAGAGATGGCTGCGCTCCGTTGGCAGAGACGAAGCGTGAAGGCGGTCGACTAGCGCACGGCCACGGTCAACGGAAGAAAACGACGTTGAAGAATCGCGAGGAGGATCCGTGTCCCAGTTCCGCCGTCGCTTACTGGACGTCACATGGTCGAAAGTGCTACTAACGTGTGCTTCTTCGCTGCATGATGTGCTCGAATTAAAAACATTTTTTAAGGAAGTTGTCTTTAATTATAGACTATCCTCCGTCCCCAACGGGCTTGGAACTTGACATGAGGTATAACTTCAATGCACCGAGAGCCGGACATGTTAAGATATCTAGGGTTTCCCCAACAGTCCTTGTGGCAGGCAGTATGGCCGCTGGTGATGTACTGGTCTTCGTAGCGTCGAACAAATGCAGCGCAATCCCAGAGCCCGTGAGGAAGGGGGGGGGGGGGGTGGGGGTGCACGGTTTGAGTGGGTCTGTAAGTCGCCCACACCACCATCACTGTGATATACGTGTAGTAGCCGACAGCGGTCGTTGTTGGTCGGGATGTTGGAAGGAGTGGTTGTCCCCGATAAGCTGCCCGATGAGCAGGCGAACAGACAACGGAAAGTTGGTGCCGTACATAGTTTTAGGAATTGTTTCCCCGTTTACGACGGCAACGACAACGACGACAACAATGCCGCACAGTCGTTCTTGGAGTCGGAGTTAAAGACGAAGCACAGAACACAAGACTCTACGCGATAGATTGAAACGCCATGCCAGCTGGCTGTTCCACTCCGCCGCGCGATCATGATACGACAACAGCATCGGTACAATAGCAACGGAACCAGCAGAAAAAAAAACAGAAACGGACGTGGACGAACAGGTTAAACTGATGGCTCCCGAGCTACGCTATTGGTTGCTGCTGCTGCTGCTACTGCCGCAGCTTTCACTTATTCTTATTGTCTGTTGCCGTCTGATATCATCGTCGTCGTGGTGCTAGTAGAAGTATTGTAATAGTAAGAGTTGTTTTTGTTGTTATTGTTGTTGCTGCTGCTGCTGAAACTGCTGTTGTAGGAGACGAGAGACCGGGGGTTTCGTCGTTATCCACTTGCGGCGATGCCGGCTCGACCTTCCAGCGTCTTCGATCGTATCTACGTAAGCTTCGTTGATGCTGGACCTGACCGTACACTAGGCGAAGGATATTTCACGCTCGAACGGAAGACACCAAACACTCGGGGTATACGAGTCGAAACATAGGGGGGTCGGCTTTTACATCGATGAGTTGGCACAGCTTTGTGGGTTTGGAAAAAAACGTATATATATATATATATATATATATATATATAAATATATATATATATATAAATATATATATATATATATATATATATATATATATATATATATATATATATATATATATATATAAATATATATATATATATATATATATATACAGGGTATTACAGGAATATTTGATCAACGATATATGGAATTGTAGAGCTCATTAAGGCAAATATTTTTTCCAATGGAACATGGTCTCTAAGAGGCCCTGTTTCGGAATTAGAGTTAAATTACTACAATTTGTGACATTGGTGTTTTTGCCCGACATAGGAGCATAAAATGTGCTGTTGCGAGACAACCAGTCCTCCTATACAGAAGCTAAACACACCGCCGTGTTCGTGAGAAAATTCATTGGAAAAAATATTTGCCTTAACGAGCTCTACAATTCCATATATCGTTGATCAAATATTCCTGTAATACCCTGTATATATATATATATATATATATATATATATATATACAGGTACCAACCAATAAGTTTTTTGTTCGGGTTTGGCTCACGGCACCACTCAATATAAAGGGTTAGTGACGCTTCAATGTCATTCAACTTCTTATGTCGTTATTGCTCGTTAAGCAACAACTAGGAAAGGGTATGAGTGGGGCCTACTAGATCAAACTATAAACAGCGTATGCACAGAATCGACAGATAAGCGACGCACTCGTCCAAAAATAAGGTCGACAGCAAGGACACCACCATCAGGGCAAAAAAAAACAGCAAAATACAAGTAATTTTCTGAGAAACATGGATATATGCATATATATATATATATATATATATATATATATATATATATATATATATATATATATATTATATATATCTGTATATATATATATATATATATATATATATATATATATATATATATATATATATATATATATATATATCTGTATATATATATATATATATATATATATACATATATCTGTATACATATACATATATATATACGTGGGAATGCCATACATACCCACCATACAAGCTGATATGGCGGTCACTCAAATTTATATCGACATGCGATTGGACATGACATAGGAGGCTCTAGGCATGCCGACTAGCGCTCAACGCATAGCGGTTGCCATCACCGCTTTAGCGGTGGGCGGTCCGCTGAACAGCGGAATGGCCCGCTTGGCGAGAGGGCTCGCTCGTTCGCTCAATGAAATCCCAATCGAGGCTTCGTCGTCGATGTCGGAGGAAGATGAGGAGACGCCGTCGGACGCCGGACGCCGAGGCCGCAAGCCGTGCTGTCGCTGCTTGCTTCTGCTGCAGCATCGGTAGGACAGCAGGCCCGAGAGCGGGAGCAGGCAGCGTTTGTGTCCGCCAACGCTAACGTCGATCGAACTGCCCGGCCGATTTCAGACAGGCAAAGCGGGAATCTAGGTGGGTGGATCGCCGAAAAAACATATACGATTCGTGGACGTGGTGGTTCGTGTCTGTACCGGTCACGAGGTCAAGCAGACAAACGTACGACAACAACAGACACAACAACAACAACAACAACAACAACAACAACAACAACAACAACAACAACAACAACAACAACAACAACAACAACAACAACAACAACAACAACAACAACAACAACAACAACAACAACAACAACAACAACAACAACAACAACAACAACAACAACGACAACAACAACAACAACAACTTTAGCAATCTAAACGACGCTAACAGCAACAACAACAACAACAACTTTAGCAATCCAAACGACGCTAACAGCAACAATAACACCCAGCATTCACCTAAGAGAACTTGCTTGGGGCTTTATATATATATATATGTATATATACATATATAGCGCTATCCTTGCGCAAAAACTATCGCTCGACATTCAGCGTGGCAATGTTACGGCAGTGTAGGGAATCCTATTTAGATAGTCTAAACCGGGGTTGCCGGACTAAGTTTTAGTTACGGTACACGCTAATTTCGGAAACAATTCTCAACCTGTAAGTTAAATAAAATGAATATTTATCTCTAAATGGTGAGACTGAGTCATGTGTCTATGTTTACAAAACAGATATCTATGTTATCACAAAGAGTGTAAAATCTTTGTGAAGTTGTCTCATTCCTTGTTGTTGCTATATTAATTATGTCGAAATGGGCAGCGAAAATTTCCACTTATGAGCAGCAATTTTATATGACTTAAAAACCGTACTATTGCAAAAACTGTTTGAAACATTTCGAATGCCGTCGGCGAGGCCAACAATGTGAAAACTTCGTACTGCATTTATTTCGCCAAGTTCCGTTCCGGCATTTTAAGCCCTTTGGATTAACCCGGTCATGGAAGGCCTATTACTCTCGAGATAGACTGCAAAACTATGGAACATGATCCATACCATCGTTACTCGAATTTGCGCTGCTCGTCAAAGTTGAACAAATGGGTACCATAAGAGTTAGGCGCACGATGGAGAGTCCAAAAAATTGCTCCCCTTGGCTTGCCAGACACAACAAGCGTTCGTTCTTGGATCGAATTGTTATATGTGACGAAAAATGGGTCGTTTGTTAGACTATGCAACGTGGAAAATCCTTGTGCGCCCCAGGCCAACCTTCCCTAGAAGACGCCAAAAAGACTAACCCAATCGCGCAAGATTTTTGCTCTGTATTTTGTGGGATAGGCATAAATAGCATCATTCACCTTCCTAGTTGCCAAAAAATAGGGTGTCTACTATTGTGATCAGTTTGACCGAGTTTTTGCCGCCCTTCAACGGACGGCAAGACACAGTGAATAGAAAGAACGTTATCTTCCACCAAGACAATGCAAAGCGCTAAAATATGCGTTTATCCAGCCTCTGCATGATAGCAAGCTTTGATTGGGAAATTTTACCACATCACCTATACCCACCAGACATCGCATCGTCAGACTACCTAATATATGTATATATATATATATATATATATATATATATATATATATATGTATTTTGGCCAGTGTCGTACACATAGCTTGCATTGGGCTCCTAGTTTTTGCGTATCCTAGCTCTGCGTAAAAATCATTGTGGCGAGTCACGATGGCGTCTCTGATTCGACAAAAGTCGGAATTTCCGTGAAACTGGCTTGGTGTTACCGCAGACATGGCTCAATGAAGTGACGTAGTATATGACCAAGAATATTCTACTCGATCTACCAGTAGAAATAGTGCTACGCAAAACTGAGCTTAGTACGACTCCGGTGGGACGACGTTTCTACATTGGCCGGGCAGCCGCATGGCTATAGCAATGTAATTGCGCATATATATATATATATTTTTTTAATTATATATATATATATATATATATATATATATATATATAGAGAGAGAGAGAGCAGAGAGAAAGCTGGCAAAGCAGAAGAACGTACAATCCCTGAAATAGTAGATAAGTATTACGTGGCGCCTGTTTCCACAAAGACTGCCAAGAGTTTGCTATGCTGAGCAATTTTGCAGGGTTTATTTTTTAAGTAGCTAATCGGATAGAAGATATCATTACGTAGAAAGGTCTATAGCATATATTTGCCTTATACAGCGGTTGTAATTAAACGCGCACCTCCACCATATTTTGTACCGTCGTAGTAGATGAAACACCTAATACTAATAAAAATCTCTGAAATATTGAAGTAAATGTATGCGTTATTTTGACTTGGTTATATATATATATATATATATATATATATATACATATATATATATATATATATATATATATATATCTACTGGCTCGCATCGCACCGTGCCAACAGCGCCACTGGTACCCTAAGCAAAATCTATGTTAGATCAAACGTAAGCCAAACTCATGCATATATAAATAACGGAAGTGATCGAGTCGAATAAAGCAAAATGCGTTCCGATTTACATCTAATAGAAGGTTGGGTGGATAATAGGCACGCAATATGTGTATTAACAATAATGTAAGGCTGGCTAACCATATATAGTATGTATAGTTGTAAGGGATAGAGATTCTAAACGGCAATACAAATAACAATTATTATAACACCGTTATACAATTCATCACCCGGTCTTCTCGACAGTGTAGCTGAACAAGTGTCAGTACTACAAAGAAAACGGTGCAGCAATTTAGTGGGCACGCTACAAAACAGAGAACAGAAAAAAACGGTTTCTATTAGCAGCTTGTGTATGCTTGTTGTAGTAGAAATTGTACACGATTAAGCGTATTGTGGATCCTATTCTATGCATGCGCTTAACTGGTTAGCAACCCCTGGAGCGACCCCACCTGAACGGGAACACGTAACAAAAGCCTAATCGGCGCATACTAATACTTAGCTTACAAAAACAGATACAAACGTGCACGTGGCTAGGTATTGTCGATTGCTGATCAAATGCCAGTACCAATAGGCACATTTAAACAACAATTTGCCTTTGTACGCCTTTTTGCAGTTTTCCTTCTATTGTTGGTGTTGCTGCTGCTGCTGGGATTGCAATTTTAGCATTTTAAAAAAAAAGTAGTAAAATTTAAACCTACTACAGTTACAATTTGGTTAAGTTGTTACCATTTTGTTGGCAAAAAATCCAGTTGGAATGAAATTACTTGTGCTTTTCTCTATGTGAGAGTCAATTAATATATTAAATTGTTTATTCACCATGAATTGGTAGTATAGCACAAAATATCACATATCATTTTGTAGGCTAAGAATATCGTTGATACTTGATTGTAGTGACGATGTTTTGATAAACGAAAAAGTGAGTATGTGGTAACGCCCGATATTGCACTCGCCACAATATTTACATACGTACTCGTCGATTTCATAACAATTTCCACTAAAAGATATAAGGTAGTGTTCCATGCCATGTTCAGCATATTATAGATCTGTTTTCTTTTGGCAACAATTTCCATTTGTTGCTGCAAAAAACAGGACCCTCGACATAGAGACCAAATACAAATGCCATGTTGCGGGTTTTTTGTTGTTTTTAGGGTCTGTAATTGTAAAATTGGGGACAATTGCATGAAGACAGTATCTCACTGTAGGAGCAAATTTTATCCTAAATAAATTTAGCGCAATTTTTAGGTCTATGTCAGTAACGTATCCTACTAGAATCGTAGCCGCCGTGGCCTTGCTACGCATTTTCTCTATATGTCTGCTGAATGACAGCCGGGGGTCACTGTTATTCCTAGATAACAAAAGTGATTGACGAGTTTAATATTTACTCCCTCTACCTTAATGCACCGGTTATCTGCAGCGTACGATACGCCTTTACTAAATCGTTACCAATCTGAGGCTTGCCGTAGATAAAACTGCAGGTGGTTTCGTGTTTTTGCAAGCACCGGTAAGTCGTCAGCGTAAAATGCATGTGTCGCTTATACATTTCCGAGGGCGTTCGCTAAGCCAGTTTTATACAGTATAAAGAGAAACTTTAGTTTTCTGTGCTACTGGCCTGCTGACATAATGAGCCCCGTTTTTGATAGTAATTAAATTCCCTTGCAGCAAGTCACGTATCAGATTATACATAGTTTCCTCTAGAGAATATCGGGTTTGAAGTACTTTAAGAAGTTTGTCTTTTCTGACGCAGTCAAATGCAGCTTTAGAAACGATAAAAGCGGCATATGTCATATCTTTTTGATCTTGGCGGGTCTTCACGTGGTTTAAAAGAAAGGCAACGGCATCCGATGTAGATCGCCCTCTTAGGAATCTATGTTGTTCGCATAGTAGATCTGGGCCTATGGCGTCATATAAGCGTTCTACAACAAATGAAGTTAAAATTTTATAAACGACGCTAATAAGTGAAATCCCGCAGTAGTTGGTTGGGTCGGTTGCTTCCCCTTTCATTTTGTAAATTGGCTGCACCAAGCTTTTTCTCCAATATTCCGGTATTTTGCCGCTGCGTAGACATCCGTTGTACAATTTAGTTAATGGCGGATACAGAAGACGTATATTTCTTTTTATATGTTCATACACAATTTGGTCGGGACCCGCAGATTTACTATTTTCTTTGGATTTGATTACTTCGCGACCTCTTCTTCTGATAATGCTCGATAATCACAAGTATTCTCCCTCGGGGGTAGTAGGAGGTCACCACCGTATAGGCGTGTAAAATGAAGTATCTACTCATTGTCATTGGTTAGTGGATTTAGTGGAAAGTCAATTAAGCAGACCGAGGCCCGTCAACGATAGGTAGTAGTGTACCTATCGTTGACGGGGTTATAGGTAAGACTTTCAATTCCTCTTGAGATTTCGTAAAAATTTCAAACAACGCAAGCTGGCCGGACGAGTGTTTCACTCTTTGACAGATCGAACGCCATATCCTTGGCTGCCCTTGCTGCTTCGGTGCGGTATGCGAATCTTCTGTGTGACCGTGTTTGATGCTCTGGCCTCATTCATCCCTCCAAGGGGCTCAAGTTCTAGTATTATAGGCCCAATCCCATAAATGCTCGTAAAAAACACTATCGCGCTCAAATAGCGCGTGGTGTTCTCTATATCCAATCTATTGTGCTGTTTTTCTCTCGACGTAAGGTGTTTAAAAAATACGTTGTAGAGCAGCTTGCATAAAGATGCCTCAATTTTGTTCATGATGTGTCTTGATCATGTTTGTGATGGTAGCAAGTCGACGAATAAGGGACTCTACGTGCGCGTTCCCAAAAAGTCTAGCATCACTTTAATTCAATTCAAACATTTATTCACCTTTGCCAGGTAGTATAAACACTATATATATATATATATATATCTTCACTGTATACAATAGCGGCTAAAATTGCACCATTGGGCATGGTCGTCACATTGGGGGTTGGGCCCACAAGACATCCGGTATAGAAGTATATACTACACGGACTATATGGCTACAACCCAATTTTTTCCTATATGTAAATAGACTAGAAAGTGCTCATCGCGAATATTTTAAGATGGGGTCAGTCAGGCTACCTAGGGAAGGGACAAGAGCACAGGAAGCGTCGTGGTATCTTCCACAGTGTGCTTCGCATCTAGAGCACCTGCAATGGTCATCTGGTTCGTGGAAGTCCCGCACGATACACAGTTTATGATGAAAGCCGTGCACGGCATAGCGGGTTACGACATGACGGTTGTAACGATATGCCCCTCTCCATTCGTTACGTGTCATAGCACCAGTTTCGAAGAATTTATCATCGATATCCGCGAAGTTTATCTCCCAGCATTCGAGGTTGTTCTTGAAAGCCGTTGTCGCCGACTGATCGAAGCGGTGCCGCAAATCATCGGTGAACAGCGGTGTGTCTGCTAAGAGATATACTAGGCGGTTCCGGGTCGAGATGTGTAATCCCAGAGCCCTCTTGAGAAAGAGGCCTTAACACGGTGAAGCTGTTCGAGGTTCTGTGCCGTGAGGTCCTCCCATACGACGCGATCGGGGCTATTTTGAGATCGAACAGTCCCAAGGCGGTTCCGAGTGACAACAGCTGCGGCGATTTTGTTGCCCATACGGCGGTCACTGCCTTCCTGCACCTCTCGGCGATGCGTGCGGTGAAGCTGCGTCAATTATAAGAAAATAGTAGCCCCAGGTATGGAAACCTATTTACGTATGCGAGCGGTACACTGGCGTATCGCAAGGTGTCAGTGCCAGTGATCCTGCTGCCCCTCCTGAATTTCATTGCTTCTGTTTGTCTCTGGTTTGCCGTTAGACTTAAAGCAATTACAGCGACGTAAAGACGGGCTAAGGCTTGCTGTACCTGAAACCTGCTCAGACCATATATGAACAAGTCGTCCGTGTACAAGATAACTTTGACTAGATTTCTCAGGCCCCTTATTTGGGCGGGCAGGTCCTTCAGTAGGATAGAGAACAGGAGAGGGCTCAGGTTGTCACCCTGAGCTAGGCCTGTTGTATGGGGGAAAGGTTCGAGTTCGGCGATACTATCCTCGATGGTTATTCTGTTCTCCTGTAAGATGGCCGCGAGAAGGTTGAGCACTATAACTGGCACTCCGACCTCTGCCAACGTGCGTAAGACCATGTCTCTAGGCGCCGAGTCAAATTCTGCTTTCTCCAGTCCTTCTTCCAAATCTACAAAAACTGCATACAGTGGGTTCATCGCTATGGCTTACGCCCTCTTAACGTCCTCCATCAGAATCGTACAGGCGGTTTCTGTCGAGCGATCTCTGCGGAATCCATGCTGCTCGGTCGGGATGGCTCCTACGTCATCCAGGTAGTCACACAGTCTCCGTATCAGCAGACAAGAGAGTAGTTTATAGCATACGCTCTTCTTCGCGATGCCCCGCCAAGATGACGGTAGGGCCGGATCCCCCTTACCCTTAGGTATAACTAGCAGATTTGCGTCTCCCCACTTTGCTGGGAGCGTGCCCGCCCGCAAGCATTCGTTGAATAGCGCAGACCAGCAAGGAGCAAGGAAGAGTGCATATTTTAGATGTTCATTGCGTACTCTGTCGGGGCCGGAGGCTTTATTATTGCGGAGACTTCGAAGTCTTCGTAGGACCTCCTCGACGGTGAACTCCTGCTGGAGGGAGTCCCGTAGCCATGTCGTCGATTAACTCTACACGGCGACTAGGTTTGGCACCTCGCGAGGAATGGTGTCCCGCTGGGCCAGCCATCTGTAGGGCTGACGCTCTGCGTCGGCTATAAGGCGAGCTTCCAGCATCTCCTGGTACCTCTAACGCTGCGTCGCGTATGTTTTCCTACAAATTGTTTTGAATATCGAGGCCAGCTGATGGTAACCCGGATGCGATTCCGCTAGGAACCTGAAGGTACTCTGGGCTCGGCGAGCAAGCCGGCAGCTGTGGTTAAACCATGCCCTGTGCTTTTTGGAAAAGGGAGCTGGCTGTATACTAGAGTGCAGCACTTTGAACAGGCGCTGCGCATACACCTCCGTGTCTATTACGTCCGGCACAGGGAGAACTTCATGAGCACGTTCTAGAAGCATGTTCACATTAAGCCGGTGTGGGAGGGCAAGTCGCCTGGCCGTTCTCGTTGACCCTTCCTGAACCCTGAGGTCCACGGCCACTGGAACGTGGGCTCGATTGCATGCGCCTTCACGAAGCTTGTTGTTTCCTCCCTGATACCTGATCACTTCTTTGGGCACGTTGGTGGCGAACACGTCGATGACCGAGCTTCCGGAGTACCCCAAAAATGTTGGCGATAGCTGTGAGCATTGAATGCCGATGGGCCAGTCGTCACCGTTGCCAAGACTTGCTTCACGAATTCTTCTAACGTGGGCAAGGGAGGAGCTTGTGGGGCACTGAAAATCGTTGTCGTTTTGTCGTTGCTTCGATCCCATCGACGCTTGCTTTGGATCCGCTTGGCCATGTTGAGTCGTTCTCGAGAAACAGACACGGCTGGGGGAACGATGCCTGATCGTGGGGGCTCGGTTGATATGAGAGGGTCTGCTGTTCGAGGCCTCGCGTGCAGCTGTCGATGTTGGTTTGACAATCGGACTTACAGACTGTTGACTCCTGCTTAGAAGTCTAGCATCCACTGTTACACCCAGAACCTTGACACAGTCACTAGATTGTATCAGGTGACCATATAAAATTAAAGGTAGCATTCAAGGGATAGTATTACATATACATTCTTTTCTACAATTTCCCCCACGGTTTCACTGACCTTAACGCTTGCCCTTAAGCAAGCGTTAAGGGCAGTGGAAACCTGCATCATCACTTGATGTACCTCCTCTTCAGCCTGCCCATCGCTATAAATAATCGCCGCCTCTCGTGCGGTGTTTTCCATATAATTGATGAAGCAGAGGAAATCTCGTGGGCCAATGCAGTTCCGACCGTGTTTCTCCTACGTCCACAAGCTAGTGACGCCCGAGGAAGTACGCCGATAGTAGTTTAATGGCATGCTTGTTGTGAGGGGACGATGACTCAGCGATGGTCGTTAACACTGAGGTCGAAGGTGCCTGACACATCAACCTTCAGATCGGTGTAGATGTGATCGAGGGTGCGCGGTGGCGTCCATCTCGTAGGCTCTTGAATTAAACTGTCAAGGCCAAATGAATCCAGCGTTGGATTTATTAAGTGAGGGTTGTCGTGGTGTACACTCATATCTCCAAGTACCACATAGTGTTTGTGGCTATCCAAGAAAACGTAAAGTTCACCAAGAAAGTCGCTCAGAGGCCGGTCGGGTAAACGATACACAGCAATTACTTTGAAAGAGTGTGAGGCGTAATCTAGCTCGATTGTTATGAACTCACCTCTTGTCAGCGGGCTTCGGTAAACCGATATAAGTTTAAAATTGCTTTTGAAACGTGTGGTGAACATCTCCTCTTTTCACTCTGCAACACGAAACCTTAGTAACCATTAATATGGTAATGATAGACCTCATGACATAGCAAGGTCTCACTGAGTGCACATTGAGAGGAGCAAGTCATGAGGCAATTTTCTCAAACTTCAGAGTCGATCTAATGCTGCGTATATTTAATTGGACTCGACAAACATTATTCATATTACTACATATATTTTTTGGCACACTGGCTGGCCACTGAGAAGCTAGAAGGTTTTCGATAACGCCACACGGATAGCGCACAAAAATCGCTTGTTTCGAACCATTGGTTTTTTATAGTTTCTTTTCTTCCCTGCCCGTTCTTATACAAACATTTCTCGTTCATGTATACTAGTGTCTTACTTTTGGCGATGCTCTCGCAATTACTGATATATATATATATATATATATATATATATATATATATATATATATATATATATATATATATTTATATATATACAGAAGATGTGCTAAATGACTAAATAACATAAATTTTGCACTTAGCCGTGCCTGTACTTAAATAGAAAACAATTATAACAATCGCTTATTGTCACCTTGGTTAGGTATTGCACATTACACATATATATTATAAGAACATTATATCCACAATCCATCCTATGAGATCCTATTCAGACTTGTCATCGATGTCATTTTCGTACATTGACCAGCGTGGTATCTTGAACATGATAAGCCACAATATTTGCATATACAAAGATCACTTATGTCATGATATCCTTCTGTTCTACATATTGCATGGTGGAACCCGTGAACCGCATATCTTACAACCGTATGACGAGTATTTCGGCACACCCCCTTCCACTCAGTGTTTGTCATTGCTTTTGTGTTATAAAACTCGGGATCAACGTCTGCCATCTTTTCATCATACAGCCTAATAAATTCACGATAGGCCGGCGTCTCTGGGAACTTAAACTGCGACTTTAACTGTTCGACAAACAGCGGAGTACCTGTAAGAAGATAGACCAAACGATTTCGCGTTGAGCAGTGCAGGCCCAAGACCCTTTTTAGAAATGCAGGTTTAGTACTATCTAACAACGCGAGGTGTGCTGTGCTCAGTTTCTCCCAGAGCAGTTCTATTCCATAAGATGCAGTTGGTGCTATTTTCATATTAAACAAAGCCAGTGCCGTGCTGAGTGACAGTTTTTGCGGCTGTGCTATCATTGTTGCGGCCACCAGTGCCTTTGCTACTCGCTGTTCTATATGTACACCAAACGTTTTGCCACTGGGCGTCAGTGTCACGCCTAAGTATGTGAATCTATTAACATAGCTCAAAACATGACCGTTTAGCCTTAAAGTGTCTCCTTCTGCTATTCTACCGCCCCGTCTAAATTTCATCGCCTCAGTCTTTTGGGCGTTGATTTCCAGTCCAACGTCGGCAATATATGAAGAGAGGGTTGCCAATGCTTGTTGAAGGTGAAATCTACTCCGGCTGTAAATCACCAGGTCGTCCGCGTACATAATTATATCGACCGTGGGGTGTCGTTTCTTGATTTTGGGTGGCAGGTCCGCTATTAGAAGTGTAAACATCAGCGGGCTCAGATTGTCTCCTTGTGTGAACCCATTAGTTTGCACCAGTGGCGGATGCTCTGTGACTCCATCATCTATGACGACTTGATTTGTTTGGAGGACATCCTGGAGAAGTCCTACGATTGGTGCTGGAACACCAATTTCAGCGAATTTGTTAAGAACTATGCACCTCGAGCCCGAGTCAAAGGCTGCTCGGAAATCAACGAACACACTGTACAAAAATTGACCCTTTCGTGAGAGGGTGCTGTCGATATCCTTGAGGAGTGTTGTACAAGCTGATAGTGTTGATCTATGTGGCCGGAAACCATGCTGCTCGTCTGGCAGAGCGTCTTTGTGAGCAATGTAAGGTGTCAGTCTCCGTACCAACAAACTGGCCAGTAACTTGTAAATGCAGCTTTTTTTTGCTATACCTCTCCATGAGGCAGGATCAGTGGGTGTGCCCTTGCCTTTGGAGATGAGAGACAGAAGGCACTGTCGCCAACTTGATGGGATCTTTCCTCTACGCATGCATTCGTTGAACAGCGTGGTCCAACATGGTGCAAGCACCATGGCCTCCTGAATGTGTTCATTCCGTATATTGTCCGGCCCAGGCGACTTATTTTTCTTTAGGCTATGGATTGCCTCCGTCACCTCTTGAATATCAAATTCTCGCCCCAGGTATTCCCTCCACTGGGTATCTTCTTCAGACCAGACGCTTGTGTAGGTTGGCGGCTCTCGCGGAATTGTGTCCTTGTCCCCCAGGATGTTTTGGAAGTGTGCTCGTAGGGTTCCACGGTCTACGGGGCATGGTGCTCGTAGTTGCTTTGTAGTCTTGAGCCATACGTGCGGTTGTTCATGAGCCTTCGATAGTAGTTTGTCCTCCTTCCGTATTTCGTATTGGAGTTTGGCCTCTTTGAGCGTTCGTCTATATAACGCTTTAGATGCTGCGTAAAGCGAGCACATTTCTGGTCGCATACGTGCGAGGTCTCTTGCTTGGAACTGAATAGCTTTCGCACTGGAGCATTGTGGTGTCCACCATGGCGTTCCTCGTCTTGCATGCTGTGGCGGCACACAGGACAGAAGGAGCCCTGTGAGTAGCTCATTATACTCCTCAATCAGTGGACGTTCAGGACACGGGAATACTGTATTTATAATTGTCGAAAGGCGTTGACTGTCAAGATATTTTGACAGAGCAACCCGACTCTTTTGTCTTGCTATCTGGACATCAACACTGACGTCAAGCCCGACGGGTACATGCGCTGTCAGAGTGGCTCCTCCAATAAGTTGATGATCCCGCCCTAGGTAGTGAACAGCAGATTGCACCAGGTTGGTTGCAAATATATCAATTACAGAGCTACCCATAGCTCCTTCAAATGTCGCCACGGTGGGATCAGTAGCAATCCAAAATCCTAGATCTGCTAATATATCAATTAATGCGATTGTTCTGTTGTCAGTTGGTTTGTCCAGTCGCGCATTGAGGTCTCCAGCAATAATGGTGGGCCGGTGCCAGTCTAACCGCTGTATACATGTCGTGAGCTTCTCGACTAACTCACCGGTGCCCTCTACTGGGGCTGGTCTCACGTATAGTGCTATGACGTTGATACGGCTGCCCTCAATGACAACGCAGTCATCCTCTGCTATTAAAGTCTTCATGTCGCCCAGTCGGTGGTTGTAAAATACAGACACTCCTCCGCTCGGACGACCGATGTTGCTAACCCTAGTAGCGACACAGTTAACAGCATAATAGTTATTTAGAGACAGTTGACTCGAAGACCATGTCTCGATCAAAACCAACAGGTCTACTCCATCCAGTGTTGAATGTGGGAGAAGTTTCAGTGACGTGTCAGGATTCTCACAATTCCATTGGACTACCCTTAGAAGCTCTTGTGTTGGTTGTATCCCTGTTGGTCGACTTGAGCCAGCAGCCTCGCCACCATGTCGTAGAGCTTCGGTTTGCCCGGTACTTGGGTGTTCTGCTTCATGTCGGGATCCATTCGAGACTTGCTGTTCCCTCGCTGCGGGCGATGTGGCACACGCTGACGGTAGAACAAGGTCTGACGGCCATGTGTGGCTTCCCGGCGATGGATAGTCTGCTCGTGGACGTTCCTCCTGGGTGTGTCTGTAGCCCGAGCGATCCTCCCTCCGTGGTACGTCGATGTGGTCTTCGGTGCCGGCGTCCGGCTGAGCACTCCCGTCTGGTTGAAACCCGACTTGAGACCACCTTTGCCATCGTCCTTGATGCTCTGTTTCATTGGTACTAGTTTGACCCCTAAAAAATTGGCTGCCCGTCTGGCAACAGCCCTCACCAAGGAATCGGCTACATCAGGAACTCCGCTGTATGAGTAGCCGTTGCGGTGAACCATCAGGCGATGTGTATACTGCAATGGGATCACCTCTATCTTCAACTCTTCCTTGCGTGCCTCTAATGTGTCATTTGCTTCCTTGCATGACTGAGTAAACTGAGGAACGCTCACCACAGTCAGACGTGAGTCTGGATTCTGCTCCCGCAATTTCGTCGAGAACATGGCGATTTGGGACAAAAACTCATCCTTCCGGAATTCAACACAGTCACCATACCCACAGTGTAGAATAACACTCGTCGGAGCAGTACGATCTTGCAAGAAGGTCTCCGCTTCTTTCACTACAGATGCGGTGTCTTCTTTAGCAGAGGTGCGCACCACCAATGCGGTCTTCTTGGGAAATTGAGCAAGGAGTTTTCCCTTGACCACCTTGAGCGACTTGTCACCAATCACCAGGACAGTTTTGGTCTGCTGCATACGCTGCAGCTTGTCAATAATTGGCACACCTTGTGATATTTGACAGTCTGTCTCCATCTGGCCCTCAGCATTTGCTGCTGTTGCTCCTCCTCGTCTTGTTGAACCAGCACCAGTGTGCTGTGCCTTGTAAGCAACAAGGTCCTGCTCCAATGTTCGGACACGACTGAAGAGAAACCACAGGGCGCTGCGAAGGTCACCGTCTAGTCCAGGAATTTCTCTCCCCGTTGTGGTGGTGCTCCTACTACCCAGATCTGAGCATACACGGCAGTACCACATTGTGCTTGGTTGCTCAGTTGGCTCGAGCTCATCACTCCGCCTACAAGCGGGGTGGAAGGCGCGGCGACATAATCCGCATGAGAGTATCATTCCACCCAATTGAGTCGTACACCTAGCACATGAGTTGGCTGTCATAGTAGTATATTCCATCTTGGCCAGTTGTGTCCGCGGCGTATTGCCGTCTGTCAGCTGTTCGGTGTCACTCAGTTGTAATGCACCAACTTTCACTCTATGGACAGCTGGTTGCGCAGTTTCTTCCTCGTCAGTTGACGGATGTGGCCGCTTCCGTCCTTTAGCGCTGTTATTTGACGGAACCGGTCTGTTCGGCGCTGGAGTGTACGGGATCGTCACTGGCAGGTCCCCACTAGTTACCAATACACCGTTTTGGCTGCTCGACATGACACATTGACCATTTCCCGAGATTATCGGGATATGATCGGATTCACTGTGCACAGATTACTGCCAATAAACACACCAAAACACTGTGAACTACGACAATTTCGAGGAGCTCGGCAATGTGCGACCAGCCACGTTCGAACGTTCGAAGTTTCTTCAATAGAAAACAATTAGGTGTGCGTTTCCTTGTGAGAACGTTCCACCTAATGCACCAGCTTGTATTGGTTGAGTTTGATCCATAAAGTCCGACGAAGCCATAGTTTGTGTGCTCCATCTTGTTGCATTGTAGAATAGAATGATGAGAACGCGGAACTCTGTGAGTTTATGAACTTGCGGTCGGCTGGGCGCGCGTTTGACCTTGTCGTAAGGCGGTTTAAAGTGTCAAAATCAGTTATCAGGGGTTGAGGCGTCAGGCCTGTCTATATATATATAGTTATCAGGGGGTGAGGCGCCAGGCCTGTCTACATATATATATATATATATATATATAACACATTGCGATGATTTATTAATCATTTCACAATACATTTGCTCGGCAGTGCTCGCTTTAATTAAAATTGTGTTAAAAAGTTGTCCCGTGAAGTTAAGAATCAGCTGTCCGTGTCCGTGCTTGATGGCAGCCCCCGCTCTTAGGGACTCGATGCGAGCGGTATATCCTCAAGGTTTCTAGCAGTGATAAGACGGTAAGATCGATAATTTTCCTCATCTTGACGCCGAGCCCCAAGAGCGTACTCGCAGATTCGGAGTCCCATACACTACTCATAGAGATAGTTATACAATATATATATATATATATATATATATATATATATATATATATATATATATATATATATACATATATATATATATATATACACACATATATATATACATATATACATATAATCATTATTTATTTATGTGTATTAAGATATACATTTGTGATGTAAGAACATGTGCACAGCCCGCTCGGGGCTTAACTCAAGGCGTTAGGTCCAGGCTTGGGCTGGTCCACCTAGCCAGGGTGCCTCTCACCGAAGCGGCATTCCCTCTCTGAACATCCAATGAGAGACGTTGCAGTAAATATTCGCCCGCCCTCTTGTCTCCTGTAGCCAGCACCAATCTTCTCCCGACATCGTTGAGCAGTTTCTTCGTGAGCAGCCCGGGCCCCCCCAATGTCTCGAACGCAAGGGGTGAGAACAAGTGTGGGTAAGCAATACTTGAATACTTTCTGCACTTGGCTGCTTCCGCTAGAGATACCGCGTGTCCAGGGCGGGATGCGCCCGTACCGACCATTGAAGGGGCTAAAGAGTCGGTTACGGTCGCATCCCACACCAGCATTTGGCCCCGCTCAAAGGGAGTCAGGGTCATTCCGTCAGGTCTCCTTCCATCGTCTCTGACTAAGCCGGGAGGCTCTAAAATGCATGGGTAGCCCGCCGACCGCAGCCCTCTGCTAAATGTTTCATTCAAGGCTGAGTGGCGCGCAATTCTGCCTGAACTCTGCGGACAGGAAAGTCCATGGTGACCTAGGGAGTCGACCTCATCACCGCACCTGCACTGGTGTGGGGAGACTAGGTCTACTCCTAACCTCAACCCGACTAGTATTCGTGTAGACTCGTCATCCAGGAGGGTACCAAGTTGAGGGCTCGGGAGGGCGTGCAGCCATGCACCTGCACCGGGCGAGGAAACCGCCTGTAACCTCGCTTTGCTAGTGGCCGTAGTTGTTCGGTCCCACAGACCGCTCCATCGGCCGTCGTTTGCCAGTTCTGACCACGAGCGCTGAAGAGAAGGAGTCTCCGGTAAAGACCCACAGAATGCATTAGCGTCATCCTGAATCTTTTCAAGCGTGGAGTGGAAGCTTGCAATCGCTTGGGGGTCCAGGATAGACTCAACGCCACTAGTGGCCGAATGTAAGGAGGCGATGTGTGCTGCGACTGAAAGAGAAACTGCTTCAGGCAGGCCCAGTCCACCTCTGGCCACCGGTAAGAACGCCTGAACTAGGGAATCGTCTCGCAACCGCAGGTTGAGTATAGATTCCAACGCGAAACCCATCTTCAAGTTAATTTCCTCCAACTGGGCTGAGAAGGCTGAACTGTTGGTTCCCCTGAACAGGTAATTCAACCTCGACGCGGAGAAGCATGAACGCAGGAGGTACAACCCCCGGTGAGCGCCCAGCTGGGGAAGACGATTAAAGCCAATTTCAAGTTTTTCCCTCCCGCGTTCGATTGTCGGTCCAATGTGGCGAGCGAACAGGGGTACGCCAAGAAGATCCAAGTCGTCGCCTGTTAGGCGGCAACCTGGAAGTAGATTCTGTATAGCGGATATGTCAGCTGTACTTGAGCCGGTTATGTGAACCTCACACTTGACGGGGTTCAGGTCCAAACCGCTGCATGTGGTGAAATTAAGTATCTTCTTTAAGTCTTCACAGACCGTACTAATGTTACCTCCAATGACACCGTCGTCCAAATACCAAAGATTGAGTGGACTTTCAAGTGAGTTAACCAAGTCTTTAACGGCAAGACAAAACAGAGGGGGAGCGAGGGGATCTCCCTGTTGAACCCCAACAGCTGAAGTCAGCAGTGCCGAGGGCAAGACCAAGTGCGATGGAGCACCGTAGGCCAATTTCACTTGATGATAAATAGCAGGGGTCTCATCTCCAACCACTTTCAGCAAATGATCCCTTCTGACGGTGTTGAACGCGTTTTTAAAATCAAGTTTGACTAGCACGGATGGATCGGGCCGAGAATCAATAAAAGCCCTGGTAGCGTGAATCATTATTTCAGCACCCCCCTTGGTGGAGAAACCCAATTGGTGAGGCCCGACCGCTAGGCTGATAACATCTTTAGAGTCCCTTACTGCCAATTTCGCCGCGATCCTGCGTAGTACCGATGAACAAGCGATAGGTCTAAACGAGCCGTCTTTCTTCTTTAGTGCAAACAGCCTCGCTCCGAAGATAAGAGGACACCATCTTGGATGCGGAGCTCCCCATCGCAGTAGATCGATCACCTTTGCTAGGGCCTTGCTAAGTGCGTCGGATGAGCAGCCGAGAGTCGGCGAGAGAAGGTCCTGTAGCAGTCGAGGTCTGATGAAATCCAAACCGGCGCTCGAGCTCTTTGAAAAGGATCCCATCGTATAGCGAATATCCTCGACCGAGGTAGAAGACGGTAAAAGTTGTGAAGGGGGAGGAGACGGCCAACACAAGTCTGGTTGCGCGGGGGGGTGTTTTTCCCGTAGCGACGCTGCGGCGGCTGGTTCATCGACCATAACGTCGTCAGACAGAAGAAGGCGGGCTGCCCCTGACACGTCTCCGTCCGACAGTTTGGCCAACACGGCCCGCGTGATCGAATGATTTCGCTCAACATTACCACCCGACTCGCCCGCGGTTTGCAGGAGAGCCAAATCTGTAAGTCGAGCACCGCGTCGAAACTCCACCAAGTTCTTCCTAATGACCACTGCCAGAGAGCGTGTATCTCTGCAGCCTATCGGTAACCTTAGCACGACTGGGGCAAAGGAGAAAAGCCCAAGCCAGGCCGCGTCGTCGTTGTCCACGGCAACCTTTACCAACACCTCCGACAGTGCGTCAGCCACCGACTTCCTGACCACCTTGGGCAGGATGCGAACCAACTTCCCATTTTTCATGAAGGCCTGGATGCACTCCGTGAGGTCGGAATTGACTTCGTTCGGGGCCCCGTCATGATGGGGTATCGTGCTTTCGCCCCCATGTTTGACTGTGACATGTCTACGGAGGCCTCGCCTAGCAAAAGTCTGACCACATTTTTGACATGTTACCTTGTTGGGCCCCAGGGGGTTCGGTGTAGTTGCAAGGATCTCTATAGGCGTAAAGCTCGGGCCGGCTCCTTCTGAAGAATCCGACAAAGTGACCGGTGTGGGTTCTGTCACCTTTCTGCCATTGTTATGATCGTCCGTCATTATGATTGCCTGAGGTCGCTAGCAACCGTCAGAAGCGCCAGTAATGGCTGTAGCGCGTTCGTTATTGACTTAATCATTTTTGACAACTCGGACTTTATAGACATTAAATCCCGGACTAATCCGGATGACCCCTGGGCGACTGGTTTGCGAGGTCCCCGGAGACAAGTGCGTGTCACCTTCGTTCGTGGCTTAGCTCGGGAACGCTGTTTCGGTGCCGCTCTAGGCCGGGGAAGAAGGAGCTGTGGAGTGGTGTCTCCACCAACCGCGATGCCACGAACCACCGAGGCATATGTCACCCCCTCCGTCGAGGCAGAAGCTGGTCCAGCGGTACTTGAGCCCTGTAAAGAGGGTGCAGGCACTGCCAGGGCTTCGTTGATTGATGCATCCGGATGAGTAGCACGAACCTGGTGGAGGGTTCTGGCTTCCATCAAAACCCGATTCCTTTCTCTCAGGTAAAATAATCTTGGGCAGCTTGGTGACTTTGCATCGTGGGGTCCCCCACAGTTGACACATTTAGGCGGGTTCAAGCAATCGGCAGCAAGGTGGCCTTCTCTGCCACAGTTGCGACAAGCCTTGGGGAGTGAGCAGTTAGCCGCCATATGGCCAACCCTGGAACAGTTGAAGCAGACTCTAGGCTGGTCGGGTTCTAGAACCACCGCATGCGAGCGATAACCCAGGAACACTGACGCCGGCGGTTGACGATCGAATGTCAAGATAACTTTGGGTAGAGGCTTCTTCTGAGCGCCAGAAGAGACGAGAATTGCTGTTTGAGAACAGACGTTCTTGATGAGGAACCTTGTCATGTTGATCGCTAGACCGAGTTCCAAGTCAGGAAGAAGTAGGGTATCGTCGCGAGCGGCGAAGGTCGCATTTCAGCCTCACGAACGCCTCGGTGGCCGCTCGACACATATTCATCTTAGTCCATCTTCTTGAAGCCGATGTCCTTGGCGTAGTCGCGGAAGCAACGACGGCACAGGTTCAGCCCGTACTTGCGGATCAAACCATGATGGTTGGAGCACACGCGGCAGCTCCTCGAACCCGGTCCGTAGCGACGGGGGTGCGAGTACCAAACGTTTTCGTGACCCATGGCGTAAAACGTGCCTCCGACTCGCTGCAGCTCACACGGCGAAAAGGCTTTTGCTCACCAGGCGTCTGCTAAGCTGGCAACATGCCGTGGTACGTTTTGTGGTTCGTTTGTGTGGTGCGGCGTATATATATATATATATATATATATATATATATATGGGAATTCTCACTCGGAGTGTTGAGTGGTAAGAGATTACTATATGCCATGCCTTCGTTTTTATCTTTTTATTTGTTTACGCTGGGTGCTAACATTTGTCATCGGTTATTATCGGTGATTTGGGTTGTCATTGTATACACTGCCTTTTCGTTGCGGATTGTTTTTTAGGTTCCCGGTTAACTAATGCTAACTGCTTCTTGATCGCCTCGATTTTTATCTATGACAGCAACATAAAGGAGGCCTTCTTCTTCTTCAAACTACGGTTCGTGGGTAATGTTTCAACTGCATAACAGCAAACCCCAAAGCGAAAATTGCCCATCTCAAGGCTCTCTCATTGCCATCGATTCCTTTGCAACGGCATGCGCTGCAAAGCCTGCTGCAATTTGCGCTATCCTACCTGTTAGTTTATATAGTAGTAGGCCTAATTTAGTGAAGTTCGTTGCATTCTGTTTTCTAGGATGGAACGTCAGCGGAGCGTTTCGAAGAGGTAGCTTTTTAATTTGAATATAATGCATCTACCCCCTAGTGTATACTAGAAATTGCGTAGTCCACTAAGTTTTTTGTATGCCCTCTAAGTATGTCTGAACTGGACTGCTTTCATTTAGAAGATAGTTCACAGTTCGTGTCCCCTGCAGTGAACACCTACCTTAACTTGTCCGTTCATTGCCGGAGGCACTCTCCAATTTCGAGGAGAAGGTCAGTCACATAGCGGTGGACTATACTTGAGTGGCAGGCCTTAAATGCTGTATCTAAAGGAAAACAAATATTTACCTTTTTTTGCATACACTGCTAGGCGCATCCCCAATGGAAGTAATGATTCATAGCAACCGCCGTTTACTTTAATCTGTGCTTTAATTTGAAACCTAAACCGTTTACTTTTCAAGATTTGCAGATGCCTGCAGGCATTGAAGGCAGTCATTCTGTGCCGGGCTGTGTTGTTATATCGAGTCTTTATATACTTGCTCAGGCACACTATCCCAGGTAATTTAAGTCTGGTGAAGTGGCTACATTTGAGGCTTAGGACTTTGCTTTTTGCATACCCTAATCAGCCTGCAAGCAACTAGTTACTTCTTGTCGGGGTGCGCCGTACTGCTGAAACGCCTATTGCGCCTAACCATTAGACACCGTATGTATCCACAGTATTACTATAATTCGCGGTACATGCAAATACACTTCCTGTATCACTGTTTGGCCTTTTTGGAAAAGTATGGCGTCTACTTCACTAGACATCACAGTTAAGACGTGCATATGGAAATTTGCTTTACACCCCAATAGGAACATTTGGTCTTTTCGGAACGGTGGCAGATTTATTTAAATACGATGCATCGAGTCCGGAGGTATTGCATTAATTATGTGGTCCACCAAACTTTTCTCATTCCAGAACATGTACGGAATATCTGTGCAATGTATATACAAGCTACCCGTGTGTACCCCTGTGCCCTCTAGTTACGCCTGAATTCGGCCGCTTTTATTTATGAGATCACAGTTCGTGTCTCCTGCAAGGAACACCTACCTTGACTTGGCCGTACATTGCCGGAGGCGTTCTCCAATTTTAGGGAGACGGTCGGTCATATGGCGGTGGATATATACACAGGGTGTAACCAACATTTTTTAATATCGATATAAGAACTTGTAGAGCTACTTAAAGTAAACAGTTTTTTTCCAGTGGAACATGGTCTCTGAGAAGTCTTGTTTCGGAGTGAGAGTGAAATGATTACAATTTGTGACACTAGTGTTTTTGCTCGGTGTATAGGAGCATAAAATATGCTGTTGCGAGACAATCAGTCATCATATACAGAAACTAAGCACACCGTCGTCTCGAAGAACGTATAAGGCCGGCCAGAAGATGCGACATGGTCGCTTAGAAGAGAATTCGCAAAAAGTGAAGTTCTTTATTAGCTTTCACGCCAAATACCTCAAAATCATAGCCATACGGCCACTTTCAGTGATCAAAACTAACATATTCCAATACGCACTTCATGACGATCATTTTGGTACAAACTGACGTTCACTACCGCCGACGTGCCGCGCGACAGCCGCAGCGGCGCCACACAGTCATTTATGCATGTACTTCATCTGGACGTCCTGCCGAAAATCTTAATTTCTCCGCAACCACAGCTCGCATTGTACCAATAATTTACTAAATGGTAAATTTGGTACCAAAATTATCGTCATGAAGTGTGTCTGAATATGTTAGTTTTGCGCGCTGTGAGTAGTCGTAGGGTTAGGATTTTGAGGTATTTAGTTTGAAAGCTAAAAAAAATAACTTATATTTTGGCGATTTCTTTTCTAAGCGAGCATGTCGCATCTTCTGACCGGCGTTATATATTCTTCAGACGAAGCAGAATATTCTGTTTGTCTCACAATTGCACATTTTGTGCTTCTATGTCGGGCAAAAACACCAGTGTCACAACTTTTACTAATTTAACTCTCACTCCGAAACAAGCTCTACAATTTCTTATATCAATTATCAAAAATGTTGGTTACACATGGGTGGTTGGAGAGAGAAGAAGAAATTCCTTGTAACAAAATCTATGAACGTATGCACTCGTTACTCGTCAGCCTTCTTTTTTGCCAGTTTAGCAGGGTACCTCGAACTGCCGCGATTTTGGCGGGTTGGACGTCTGTCGTCATTACTTTTTAGACATTTTCTTCTTTGTGACAATGCTGAGAGCCTTAAAATTTCCTTAATCAGTTTTCCAATGACAGGCCGCAGTCTCTCCAACCTTTCACGTACAAATGGGCGGAAATAATGCGGGTAGCCGATGGACGCGTATTTCGGGCGTTTACAAGCTTCAGCCAACCTGACTGCATAATGAAGCTTGCTTAAACCAACCTGCGTGCGTAGCGTTGCGACCGACTACAGAGGGGCTAGATAGTCAGGTGTATACGTATGTAGTTCTGCTGGACGTCAAAAGCGCTTTTAACAGCCTTCCGCAGCAAACCGTTATAGACGCACTCAGACGTAAGAAGGTTCGATCCTATCTAATCAGATTTATCTCAGATGATCTTAACTATCATACAGTGCGGTGCGAGTGTAAAAAGTTTCCTATGGCTGCGGTGGTTCCTAAGGGGACAATTCTAGGGCCGCTTTTCTGGAACCTGTCGTACGATGGAGTGCTCGGACTCAAAAACCTTCCTCTTGAATGTAAAGTCATTGCGTATGCTGACGACTTCGCGATCACTGCAAGGGCCAGGACCGCGGCTAAACTAGAGCTACGGGCAAGTAAAGCAATTACCGAGATCTCCTTCTGGATTGAAACTAACGGTTTAACGCTAGCCCCAGCCAATAGGAAAGTTATTCTTCAGGTTGGCTGAAAAATGCCCAAATATCCGGCTATTGTTAGACTGCATTGAAATAAAAAAAGTGCAAACGGCAAGGTAGATTAGAGTCCACCTAGATTAAACTATCGCCGGTAAGTTCCACACCAGAGAGGCAGCAGCAAAAGCAAACCGCGATTGCTCGGCTGATGCCCAATATTAATGTGCTTAAGGTAGCAAAGAGAAGACTTATGACGTCAGTCGCAGAGTTTATTGCTTCGAATGGTGTTCTGGCCTGGCCCACAAATGCAAATTCCACACATAAAAGTTGGGACTTGCTTAAAAGCGCACTGTGTCCCTGCATTGAGGAAGGATCACGCAGGCATACAGAACGGTTATCGTCACGCCCGCTGCATTAGTGCTGTAAGACACTATCCCGTGGCAATTAAAAGCTAATGAGCGCAAGCTACTAGAGGGAGGGGAACCCGCTTTCTGGAAAGGATGCAGCTAGAAGAGAAACGAATTTCCGTTCGCAAGCCGAATGAAACGGGAACTCGAACGCCTAATTAAAGGCGTCTGTCGAGGATATCATGCCGTCAATCAGTAAATGAAACGAACATCCTGGAGAAAAGCTGAATGTTTTACATGACGCAATTTCTGACAGGACACGGCGATTTCCAGAAGTATCTGCATAGAATACAAATGACACCTTCGAAGGCGTTCTGCCTTCACTACAGGACGGAAGTCGATAATGACGCCTTTCACACTTTGGCCGTCTGTGAGGCACTGCGGCCGAGGTGAAAAAGGCACTCCGAGAAGCATGAAAGGTTTCGCTAGCTACACTCGTGAATTGGTCGAAAGGTGGGACAAGTGCAGATGACTGGCTAAATGGATACTAAGAAAGAAGGTCAATTTTGGAACAGCACGGCTTCGGCAACTTTCGACAGTCGAAAAAAAACTGTTTACAAAACACTGGGTTCACAGGTAAATAAGCAAAGCATGTTCAATGAGTTAAGAACTCGGGGTTATCACGACCGTTTAATGCGATTAGCACGTAGTTGTACTGCCGACTGACGATGGCGATGATTGTAGAGACTCCTGTTTAGGAAGATCCTTGGCGTTAATATTAGAGGAAAACGTTAAAAACGTTTGTAATATCGTTCTCAATAATCACAGAATTACAACCCGGGATAAGGCTGAGGAATTGAAGGTATCCTATGGATCTGTTGTGATAGTCTAGACCGATATTTTATGCGTCAGAAAACTTGCAGCAAAGTTCGTTCCACAAACGTTGAATTTTCAGCAACACCCATCTGGAAATGTCCAATTAAACCTTCAGGCGGTAGCAAAAGAATTTGGATTGCTTCAGAAAGTGATTGCAGAAGATGAGTCATGGGTATATGCCTACGACATCGAGCCCAGAGCCCATTCCTCCCAGTGATTTTTCTTAGAAGAGAGTAGATCGAAGAAATTCAGACAGAGCAGGTCTGACACTAAAGTTCCTTTGGCCGTTTTTTATTACAAATAAATTCTCTTTTATGCGATGTTTTACTGTCTAGATTTACGGTTAATAAGGAATACTACTGCAAAATTTTAAGAAGATTGCGCGCGCACATCTGACGCAAGAGCCCTGAACTCTGGGCAAACAATTCTTGGATCGCCTCTTACGACAACGCAGAGGCGCACACATCGATACTGATTTCCATATTTCCGCAACTTCATGGTTCGTCAAACTTTGCTCCGTGTGAGGGGGTTATTTTTCCTGTTTTGAATTGAATGAAATTGCAATTACAGCGTTTTGAGAGTACAGAGGATATAAAGGAAACTCGCAGGAGTAACTATATATATATATAAATATATTATTTAGTTACTCCTGCGTTAGTTATCTATATTGACAGTTTACTTACACAGAATTGTAATATGAATTTATGAATAAACATATGTATATATAAATATATATATATATATATATATATATATAAATATATATATACGATCTTAGGCTGGCCTTAATATACGGTGTGTAAACGCGGCGGATGCCTAATTGTTACTACAATTTCACGTCATGATCATGCCACTTCGGCATACGTGGAAAGCACCCTTATTTGACATTTTGCCCATATTCTTCCTGTGTCAACTGAGTGAGTGCCGAGCCTTCGGTATGCTGCCATTAGCCACTGGCGGCTGACTAACGTTGTTGCTTAGCATATATGTAGATTGAACTTTAAAAAAGAGTGCCAGCAGAGGTCAGAAGTTTGCCCCATTTGGCAGAACGGCTCGCATTCGGATCGACCGTATTGTTCGCCGGACGACACGAACCTCTTTTATTTGCCTGACGCTAGACGCTAGGTAAGCGAGGGCGAGGGGTTCGAGCGCGTGCCTTAGACCAAAGTTTGCCACAGGGAGATCAAACTGAACGTCGCCCCGTTGCGAATACTCGCACCGGGACGACGATATATGGACTACGACAACTACAATAAGCACAACAACAACAACAAAAAAAACAACACCACCACCATTAACAACAACAACACCAACACCATCACCATCAACACCCCCAACAACAACCAACAACAACAACAACACCAACACCAGCAACAATAACCATTACGACTTCTATGACCACTATCCCCGTTACACCACCGACCACAACGACGACAGCACACGAGTACACGACCGGAAAGCGACCGCTTGCCCAGTCCGAGCCCAATTGCGCCCTCAACGAACGGGTGCCGTGTCCATCTATCGTCAAAACGAGCGGACTGTAACTCACCAACCACCATCTCGGCTAGCTCGGCAACATTCCTCCACGACGCCGCCAAGAGTTCACAAGCACAAAGTGCACTTCTCCCAAGTTCCACTTTGCCCGGCGGCCCGTCGTTGTGTTCTGGCCAGCCTGTGTCATCCTGCCTGCGTCTCGCCGTCAATGGTCTTCCTCGTCGTCATCTTGCGTACAGCAAAACAAGAAAAAGAAGAAGAAGGGTTAGGCTAACTTTGTTGCCGACGTCATGCCATTTGTCACACGTGACCACATATTATACATATATGTGTGCATCATATATATATATATATATATATATATACGTAAGTGTTTTGCGTTTTCAGTAGTTTCAAACCAGTCTATATATATATATATATATATATATATATATATATATATATATATATATATATATATATATATATATATATATATATATATATATATATATATATATATATGTATTTAAACTTGTGTGAAACAATTGTTTACACTCCATTACGAGTTAAATAAAATGTGTTTTAGTGAATATATAACTTAGCGAAAAAATGTATATATATATATATATATATGCATATATATATATATATATATATATATATATATCTATATATATAGACTCGTTTAGGACCACTGAAAACGCAAAACGTCTGTGAGGCACCAGCTGGCAACAGGACGATCGTTTGTTTCCTTCTTCTAACTGACAGAAGAGCAGCAAAAATAGACAGTAGCCGTATTACTACTAGGAATAGAGTCGGGACGAGCCGCGATCACATATAGGGTGTGATGGACAGGTGTCTGTAACGAGGGGATCAGATAGACTCAAGTTTGGTCAACAGCCCTCAAGCACGTAATTGCCGCTGTTATGCTATGGTCCAGGACGGGGCGTCTTTGTGCGGCCTTAGTCTGCACCGCCATCTGGAACTTTGCGTCCGCATCTTTGTTTCTTGTGGCATCCGACATATATATATATATATATATATATATATAAGAACGATACTTGTTTACCCCCAATTTAACCATCTTCTCCGATACCCTCGCTCATGCTTATTGCTGACTATTGTACCCAGTCTTTATAGCTGCAAAGTCTACTCTGTGATCCCACTTCGTTTTGATCATTAGTGCCGTCTTTACCAGCTACATCTGTTTAACCCATCCTTTATTTGTAACATTTTTAATCAAAATACTAAATCTTAGCTTACTTTGTACATCCCTTTGTATACATTTTGGCATTGCCCTTACCTCCTCCCTGGCGCAATAAAAACAGCAATCCAATGCAAATCTTATCACTTGTCTTTGTATTGCTTCTAACTTCTTTCCCGACGCCGCGCTGTGGACCAGCGAGGCATTAGCAAGAATTCATCGTGGCATATACATCACCTTCCATATATTATTTGTTACTATATATTAGTTAAACTCCCATTATCTTCATTTAACCTTCTTTCTCCAAATAATTGTCCCTTGTAGTCATTGTCACCCTTGTACTGGCTTATATAATCCAATCGCTTCCCCTATAATACAAGCTTTCTTTCCTTAAATGAGTATATATATATATATATATATATATATATATATATATATATATATATATATATATATATATTTTTTTTTTTTTTTTTTAATCTTTGTTATTTTCTTTGTCGCCGCTCATATTTACCCTTGGCCTCTTTAAAAGAGGTTGGCTGACCGCAATGCATTCAGTGTTCAGCAAATCAACAAACTACAAACAAAGCATCTGTGTGGACCTATGTTCAACTCTATGTATATGCCTACGGACCCCGTTAGAAACACCAAAGAAACGTTGCTTCTGGATGGTTGTTTTTTAAACAAGCAACTTCTGCAGCTCTCCAGATAAGTTCTTGGATGAAAATGGTTACGCTTACGGTGACCACATATGTACGTACCTTCTTTTGTCCTGTCTAGACAACTCGACTTGGATGAGCTCATCTCACGTGATTTCTTGCGTTCTCAACAGATAATTTCACTTCGATATATATATATATATAACACATAATTGATATAGCTCCAAGCAGGCACGCAATGATTTAAAGCTGAAAATCCAAAGGGAGCAAATCATGTACCGTCAGAAATAAAAGGGTATAAAAAGCATGACAGAAAGGAACCGAGAAAGAAACAGTCGCGAGATGTGCGAGGCTGTGGTGGCGCATACGAAAATGCTAAAACAGGATTACTTGTTCTGCTAGACCTTTTATTTAATGTCCATGGCGTAGCGCCCGGTGATCTCGAATCCGGCATGCAATGAGTGTCTACGAGATCACCGCTTCTGTTGCCTGTATATGGCTGAGCAATTAACATACTTATTGTTAGTGCGCGTTGTCAGTGACGCATTGCAACGTAAATTTAACGTCATTCTACTAAAACAAAGTATTGTACATACAAAAAAAATTATATATATATATATATATATATATATATATATATAAGTGCTTTATATATAGCTATCGTCAGTTGAAGAATTCTAACTATGTGTCTTACAAATCAATCAAATAATACTGAGTCGCCTATAGTTTATTGGACTATATTTTCCAGGCGACAAATTTATTTAAATTAAATTATTCTATATTTAGCTTACAACCTCCAGTATTAGCACATTTTCAGTTACATTGTTAAAACGTGTTCATTTTCGAAGTTGTAATCGCACATCTCTAGCGGCCTAACCTACGAACGTGTGAGCCAAATATTAAACCAACTTCTCCGGGAAATCGTTAAATTAATAAACGATTGTTCCTGTCTGCTAATGCAGCTTATTGTCGGTGATGAAATATTTTTCTGTCACATTGAGGACTAAAAATGCTTTTTAGGCTAACCCCGAGCCAAGATTTATTGTTCAAGGGACTGCGTTTCGCATTGCGTCATAGACGGACCCCCATAATTGCAAATATGCAACGGTGGGCTCGAACCCGCGCACCTATCTGGTGTCTCCTCCGGTCGCGAGGCGCAGGCGAATGCCTCACCACGACACCGGGCTCGACATATGTCGATAACTCACAACGAGGACTATTAAGTCTATTTTTACGTGACTGAGATAAATACTGTAGCAAATAAACCCTTTAAACTACTATAACCTAGTGTCTTTAGGACGACGCAAGGTTTTCTTACAAATGCACATAGCTGCACTCGTGTATGCGCGCTTGGAATGCAGGTATACACTCTCCCTGAATTGAAACCCGTTACGTGCCTTCCTCCTTATGCCTGCTGACGGGGCACATTTACCTTTATTATAGATTTGTGGTGGCGCACTCAGCCTAAGCTTGCAGAGCTGCTGTAGCAATTATAAATGTATATAAAGCACAAAATGCTCGTACTTTTTACCACTTACTATGTCAGCAGTTTTTGTTGTGCGTATAGTCACAGGTTCTCTAACCCAGGAGCGAGCTTAGTTCAACAATGTGCCCCGAACAGGTGCTGCATTTTTTCGTTGAATGTCAAGCGGCAGCCACTGACGCAAGTTTTTGGATGTTTTCGAGTCTTGCGCGAAAAGCTTAAGGCTTCGACCCACTCGTTAAATCAGCTTGAGTGTAAGGAGGCCTGGATGTTCCACTGTCCCCGACGCCAGCGGACAGGAAAATTAATGCGGATAATCAACGCCAGAGTATTTTCTGCATTTGTTAGCCTCTGCTAATCTGGGAGGCTCGGACCCGCTCGGTCCGTACGTGCACCGACCAGTGAAAGCTAATGAGTCGGTCACAGTTTCGCTCTAAATAAGCACGTAGCCACACCCAAAAGGGGTCAGAGTGAGACCGTCAGGTCTTTTTTTATCGTCGCTGGATCTGGTTCGGGGGTTCCAAAACAAACGGAAAGCGAGGCAGATCTCAGCGCCTGACTGAAGGTGTCATTTAAAGTAGAGTGACGTGCTCGTTGGTCTGCAATAAGGACGCATGACAGGCCATGATGGGCCATCGCGTCTACATGATCATCACAACAACATCGGTTGGGCACGACGAGGTCGACACCATTTTGCAGTCCTGCGCTTATGCGCGTCGTCTCCTCGCACGAAAGAGTCCCAATTCGCGGACAGGTTAGATCATGTAATGAAGCTCCAGCCTATTGACTACTAACGGCTTGAAGCCTGGCTTTTTCAGCTACAGAAGGGGTTCTATCAATCATGCTTGCTTACAGCTTTTCTTAAAGCGGGGCTGTCCAACTGCCCTGGTTAGCTTTATCACCGAGGGGGAAATCGAATGAAGACGACGCTCTGACACCCGGCCTTTGAAACTCAACGTTATAGCGTTCGACTTATTATAAATAAAGGACGACACGATTACGAGCATATATACGGGTTCTGGCATCATGATCGCGTTCGGCATACTTAGGCCGCCTGGAAGAAACCGGAAGCATTAACTGGCCCCTTGCCAAGCAACCAGCCAAACACTTAGTGTGTCCTCTAATGTGTCTAAACTAGTTAAGTTTTCGGGCTGACCCTTAGCCAAGATTTAACGTCCACGGAACTGTTTTTCACATTGCTTTTAGACGGACCCCCATAAATACAAATGTGCAACGGTGGGGCTCGAACCCGCGCACCTATGTGTCTCATCCGGTTGCGAGGCGCAGACTTAAGCCACCACGCCACTAGGCTCGATAATGTGTCTAAACGAATGCCATTAAATGGCTGTAAGGGATCAGACAATTCTACAAAGATACACACCCTTACCAACTAAAAAGATCGGTGAAAACGACTCTGATAAATTTCAAACGTTTGAGTAACATGATAGATCAAACATCTGATTATGCTGCTAGTGGCTACTCGATAGCATTGCATGCTTATTAGTCGGGTTCTACAAAAAGCTGCCTGTTAGTTAAGCAGATAAGTTTAGGCATGTGTACATATAACAATGGCAGCCAGGAATTTTCTGCATAGCAGTCTATAGCGCAACAAAGGTACAACAAACCTTAAGTGTTAAGACCGCGGATTCATCTTAACACGAAAAAGTTCATACGACTCGCTTAGTGCATGCGAGACACGATGGAACTGCTCGAAACATATTTCAAACGGCCAGTGGAAATAATCACAGATATGAAAAAATCAATAACAATCATAACCAAAATGCAAGCCATGTCGCGTCATATGCCTAGAGCGGGGCTTGCTGCAAAATTACCTGTTAGGTCAGCGTCGAGCTGGCTGAGACTGGCATAAAATTGCAAGTGTGGAGCTCCAAAGAGGGCCATATTTTTAGCACAAAAGTTTGACTTTCTGAAAAAGAATGACTGGCAGATACGCCATATTTGAATGCACCGTAAAGATGCCACTCACCGATCCCATGCTCTAGGCGTATAGCAAGTACTATATACTTGCTATAGCATAGAGCCGTAATATATATATATATATATATGTCGGGTCAAGGCGGTGTCGTCAAAACATTCAGGTGCGTGGTTGTGGGCCTTATCTGATGTCTAAGTGCTTTCGATATTTGGTCGATTCGGCCTGGGAAACCGGATGTCCGGCCCGGGTCGCACCGTGACTAACCATAGAAGGTGCTAAAGAGCCCAGATTACACGGGTAATGCCATGCAGTTTCAAGCCTGAGCGGGCGGGAAGGTTTTCGGGTTTAGTGGGTGTTTGGGTGCCACCTTAGTCGATGCTAGCTGTAAACGTAAAAAAATGATACACGGGTAGTCCGAAGACCTCCGGGTTCGCGCCAGGGCGTCATTCAGGGCAGCGTGTTGCAAAGGCCAGCCCGCACTAAAAGCACAAGACAAGCTGTTATGTCCTGACGCCAGTACATACTCACCAGATGAATAGCCGAGCTCGCAAACCAGGGGGCGCCCTTAAGCGCAACCCCGTTCCAATTCTGACCGAAGAACATCGTCCGACACGGGCACCCCGCAAGTACCCCCCGTACCCGCTGGGTAAGACGCACAACCACACACCTGAGCGTTTTGTCGACACTGCCCTGAGCCGGTATGTATCGGTTGTATGGCTATAGCACGTATATAGTACTAATGAATATAGCCAATAAACAAATTGCCTACTCAAATGATCTTTCCTCTGTAGCCTACTCAAAAAAGTGTAAATACAATTCTAGTGGACGCGTTCTAGCAATTAAAGTACATATATATACACTGGCGAGCCCTATGATGCCGTAGACCAAAACAATTCGAACAAATACGCTATTTCATTTAATGCTGTATACAGCCTGACGTTTTAAGTGCTGTATTATATATATATATATATATATATATATATATATTCATGCAAACATTTACACAAAAACACGTATGGTGGTGGCGATGCATGCGAGTGGGATTCACCCACGTCGTAGCAGTCCAAGGAGCAACATGCTCTCTCTGACATCTAATTAGGACAGACGACGCCCATACACACACACAGACACAGAGACACCTTAACCGTGGATACCTTGGAGGGGGTAATAAGGCCGTGGCTTCATTGGTACGGGCGGGCGATAGGACGAGCGGAGGTGGCATGCTACTGCGTACTTGCTAGGCCAAATCCGAATAATTCCCTGCCCTTCCCTGATAAGCTGGCTATCTAGGGCCGTTGGAGGCGTGCACACACGTTCTCTATTAAAGTCTTGATCACCACTCGGCCGCCGCCGCCGCCGTCGTCGTCGTAATGCTACAGAGTCTGGCCGAGCAGTCTCGGGGCTATCAGTGTGAGCGGCCCCGGTATCAGTCGGCGGCGTGTAGCCAGCTTAGCGCTAGCATGAGCGTGAGTTCTCTGCAGCAGAGCCATGCAGCGTGCCTGCATATGATTTGGTTAGGTTAAGCATTAGCACCTACCTGTATTTGCATAGCTTACTCATCTGCTGCCAGACATTCAGCCGTCTACATTGCTATTGATTACTCTTTCTCTATCTAACTCTTATGCTATATATATATAAATATATATAAATATATATAAATATATATATATATATATATATATATATATATATATATATATATAAATTAAGCCAGGTCTGCAGCGACCTGTTTTGTTGTATCTGTTTATGGATAATGTCAATGTAATAATGTCTAGTGAAAATACATAGACGCAGACGTACTGCCTACTCAGTCGGATTATGGGCCTCCCCCAGAATATCGGCTCAGAGTCGCAACCCTACGAGCGTAAAACACCGGGCGTAAACAGTGTCGCGGGTCCACGCTTTAGTTATTTTATTGGTTTGTTTGCTCCTAGTTAACAACAGGAATAGCAGCAACAACTACATTGGATCGCCCGCTGTAATAACGTTTGGTATACTGGCTAAAGCATACACTGGATTGGAAACGGAAAGCCGCCATGGTCAATTCCTGTCCATGTGCGGCTGCATTTATTCCTGGACGCACAATAAGCATTGCTAATCTGCACATCTGATGTGCAGGACCTAGATGGAACCAGGGCAGTTTGTATTCGGTGCGATATTCTATTGCTTACCCTGACAGTGTATCCCGAACAAGCATCACATATTGCAGCCTAACTTTCTGAACGTCACCGCAGATTTCTGGCGGCGGTGTGGAACATTCATACATCTTCATGGTAAGAACAATGACAGTAGTTCCTATTGTTATGGTTACTATTGCCCTATTTGCAGCGCCACGGCGTGTGAGGTACTAGAATTGCCTAGTGTCCTACCTTTAGAGGAGTTTGTTCTCGGCTTCCCTAGGCTTTTCACTGATGCACGTTCGGCTCAATAGGCGACAACATACGACCACGTTCATCAGTTGCATGCACTCCTAATTGGTGAAAAGCTGGAGCTCAAGTACTAGGACGGTTGCACACAAGCGTACGATTACTTCCAATGGCCAGTGGAGGTCTCAGCTGCCACTGCCGCCGTTCTGCCTCCTCTACGGTTGGTCGATACTGCTACTCGCGTCAACGGCCCTCCCTTGGACGAATGGGGTCCAAACAGTTACGTTGTCGATTGAAGTTTGACATCTCTCGATAACGACGCCGAGATTGTTTAGAACAGATGCGAACCAAGCTGAGTTCCAGCGAACGAAGTAGAAAGAGGAGCGATGAAAGTGTGAGAGATGGGGGACGGGGAGAGAGTGAGAGAAAGAAAGCGAAAACAGGAGAAGTGTAGGGGGTGCGTACGATGGCAATACTTAATAATAAGGCGCGATGCTCGGCACAGGTTGGCGACGATTGGCAGGCAACTTTGGCACTGTTTGTGTTGTGTCGATCAGAGTTTGTTAGCGTTCACCCTCGCGCCACTTTAACAACCTTCCAACAGTGTACGGGGCTATTGGTGAGAGGAGTCGCCATAGCTTCTCTCTCTCGTCACGTCTCAACACCATGTTGCCACATAATGCTACATTAGCTTTTTTGCAAGTTTGTTAGCAATTAGGCTAGGCACATTTTTTGACCGAAACACTGAATGCCCACATGCAAATACACTAAGACGTATTACCCTGCCACACTTGAAATTATGACATCTGTCAATGGCAAACCTTGTACAACTCAACGTACCGCTGTCCTTGTAAGCTGTCAAGTGTCCTGAATTCGGTGTACTTATGCTGAACGTGAGTACAAGAGCAGGCATACGAAAACAACCGATCGAAAACGAACTATCACATTCAAAAGGAAAAATACTTTTGTTTTGTCGGGAAAATACTTGTATGTCACAGACGTATTTTTATTTGTCAAATACTCGCATAATATGAGCTCAGGTTTGCAGTTATTCAAACAATAAAATCATTCATGCCAAGCGATTTTAAATTCAAACAAATATTATGGTTGTTCTTGCTATAATGGTGATACTCTTTAAACATGTGCTACACGAACAGCTCATTTAGCCGCCGCAATGCTTTTTCACTCTTTCAAAAACCTCAAGGAGTTTTTAATCCGTCTGTACAGATAAAGTCACTCTTGAATCTAACATGCATACTATCAGCTTAGGATAATCTAAGCGAAATACGCAGCCGTTGTAATTGTCTCAAATTTTGTACAGTTTTAAATACGTGATCTGTTCCGAAGATCTCGAAGACAACGCTGCTTTGGATATCCAACCAACAACAGAGTAGGTAGTATCTTATATTAGCGTGTTTGTTAATATAGTCTATTGTTTGAACTCAGCGCAACATTTAATTGAGTCCGTTTTAGTCTATATTCGTGTGGTATTCCATGCAAAGCATTCGTGTAACTGTCTGTTACCTTGGCAGGTTTCCAGAGCTTGTACTAGCCAAATACTCGAAGTTGTATCCCTTTCTTTCTGACCACTTCTCTGCATTTTTCATAGAATGTCAAGACGCCGAAATGTAGGTCATCTTCTGGTTCAATGGCGCTCAGTTATTCAGAAAGGTAACCACTTTGTTTATGCTGAATCTCCCAACGGCCTTAGAGACATGCAAAAGGAGCGCATGCTGTGATGGTAACAATTTTTGCACGCATTGTTATTATGTATATATTTAAGTATTAAGTGCGACCACCGCACCGAATGGTGTCTATTAACGCGGGTGATATACATACATATATATCAGACATTAACGATATTCTAATAGCGCTGGAACAAAATCCCTACGTATGTATGAGCAGGCGAATAGACTACCCTTGCCAGTCTGTTCAATGAGGTATGTCATTAATTTCTCTAAAACCGTAGATATGACTATCATAGACTAAGTATCGCAATTTGATAGAACAAACATGTTTATATATGCGTGCATACATCTCTGCGTACGTATGCACACATATATCATAAACATACATGTAATCATGTGCGTATGTATGTTAATGTGTAAACGTAGGCGAGTATATTTTAGTTCGGCAAGTTTTCTTGTATGATGCACAAAATCCAATGTGTTACACTAGCAGCACCCATCTAGCTAGCTATTCAAGGCCAAATGTTCCGACATATCTGGCCACGAGCGACTAATTCTCTCTCTCTCTCTCCGGCTCTAGTTAGAATAGAATCGGAATTATTCGATTTGTCGTAGATTATAGCTGCTGTCTTTCAAAGCGGCGCCACGGCTACCTACCCGTACGGCCGTGACGTCCGTTGGCAGGCGCGTAAAGGGCGTAAAGCTCTCGACGCCGTCCCGCGGGTTATGGCAGTATCGGCGGTATCGGAACTCGCCCCCGCTCCCCTCCTGCTCCGTACCTCGGACGGCTCCAAAATGAAAAACTGACGACGGAAAACGAGAGGCTGAGACGAAAAACTGGCACAAAAAACAATAACAATCTCGCTGTGCACTCGCGCTCGTCCTCTGGAAAAGACGTGTCCGCTTGCAATGTCACGTCGTCGGCACGGGCTGTTCAACGACGACGGCGACTCGTTTCCTGTTCGCATATCGTCGTCTTCGGCGTTCTCGCCGCTGCCCCCCCCCCCCGCGCCCCACCGTGGACGTCTGTCAGCAATCGCGCGACGGGCCAGGTGGGGTACACGACACGAAACAAAACCCCACCCTCCTCCTCCTTTGTCCTCGCCCTCGTCGGTGCTACCTCGGCTTCCAACTACAAGCCTAGCATAGTCCTTGCGCCTTCGTTCGTCAATACTCTTCGCAGCTACTACTACTACTTTCGGACGACGGTCGAATATACGTCCTCTCTCCTTGTGGCTGTCTTGGCAGTTAGGTGCATAAGTAGCAGTAGGTGCATCGTACTTGCAAGTATCAGCGCTATATCAATACGCGTATATATATATATATATATATATCTTGTCAGATTTATTATCACACATGTTGTGTAGAAAAAGTACAGTTAAGATATATGCATATGTATACATACACACAGTTGGACTTATTAAATAATAGATATATAAAAGCTATGAAGCTACGACGCGAGATTGGTCGTCTAGACTAGCTAGAGACGGGACTAGAGTGCAGGAGGCAGCATGGTATCTACCGCAAGGTAGTTTACAACGTTGACACACACAAGAGTCCGAGGGATTATGGAACCCGGATGTCGCGCACAGCACGTGGTGGAAACCATGCATGGCGAACCTAGTCACCACATGGCGGTTAGATCGGCTCGGCCCTTTCCATGCCTGGTTTTGCATCGCTCCTGTGCTAAAGAAATCCGCATCAATTTCCGCAAACTTGCACTCCCACGTTTTGAGGACGTTGACGTAGTTGGAAGATGAGGGCAAGTCGAAACGTCGTCTTAGCTCCTCGACGAATAGGGGGGTGTCCGTGAGGAGATAGACTAGTCGATTTCGGGCTGAACGATGGAGGCCCAGGACTCGCTTGAGGTAAGCTGCCTTCAGACTATTTAGATGCTCAAGGCTGGCTAGGGTGAGATCGTTCCATATTATTTCGATGCCGTAGGCGGCCATTGGAGCAATCTTTAGATCGAACAGTCTCAGTGCCGTTGGGATGGCCAGCAGCTGCGGCTTTCTAATTGTAGGCATTGCTACTAGCGCGTTTGTGCATCTTTCCTTGATATGCTGCAGGAAACATCGGCCGTTCGACGTTAGAAGCAGTCCCAAGTAGGGAAACCTACTAACGTAGGGAAGGTTAAAACCGGCCAAACGAAGTCCATCGTTAGCAGCTAAACGCCCGCCTCCTCTTAACTTCATGGCCACTGTCTTCGTCAGATTTACAGTTAGTCTAAGCTCAGATGTGGCCGCGTGAATTCTGGCTAGGGCCTGTTGAACCTGAAAGCGACTCTTCCCATAAATGACGAGATCATCTGCGTACAAGATCACCTCTACCATTTTTCTCAGACCCCGAATTTTGGCGGGTAGGTCCTTTATAAGGACTGAGAAAAGTAACGGACTCAAGTTGTCGCCCTGCGCCACGCCCGTAGTCTGGAGAAAAGGGGGCAATTTGGACACATCGTCATCTATACTGATTTTGTTGCCTTGCAGGATGGCCATCAACAGGTTGAGAAGAACAGGAGGGACGCCAACCTCGGCCAGAATTCGCAGAATAATGTCTCTGGGCGCCGAGTCGAAGGCGGCTTTAAAATCGACGAATACGGCGTACAGGGGTTGGGATCTTGCTTGAGTCTCCCTGATAGCCCGCTCCCTGATGCCGTAATCGTAGAACGATTCTGTCGGAAACCGTGCTGTTCAGTAGGAAAAGCATCAGTCATCTCTAGAAACCGATTTAGTCTTCTGGTGAGCAGCGACGAGAGCAACTTGTAACATGTGCTCTTTTTCGCTATACCGCGCCAGGAGGTCAGCTGGGTTGGGTCACCTTTACCTTTAGGGATGACGAGCAGTGTAGCATCGAGCCATTGGGACGGGATAATGCCAGCACGGAGGCATTCGTTGAACAGTGCCGTACAGCATGGAGCCAAAATAGATGCGTTCTTTAGATGCTCGTTCCTCACTTGATCAGGGCCCGCTGCTTTGTTGTTCTTTAAACCCTGGAGAGCGAGAATCACGTCTTCCACCGTAAAGGCGGTCTCTAGACGCTGTCTTTCGCTGAGAGTGACCTCATCCCAGGCCGCGTCGATCAATCAGGGTTCTCTGGGTATAGAGTCGCTGACCCTAAACATTTCTGCGAAGTGATTGATTAATTGTGAGGAGTTAAGCGAGCAGGGAGTGAGGCCACTACGAGTGAGCTACTTATGAGGTAGGTGCTCTGCCTCTCGAAGGAGAGAAGTTTCAGATTTCTCGAGGTACTTTAATCGTTGAGTAACGTAAGTTTTTCTACATATGGTCTTAAGATAGGCAGCCAGCGGTGTCATAGTGGGATAATCACTTGCCAGGTGCCTTGCTGCATTTTGAGCTCTCTTTGCCAGAACACAGAGTCGATCGTACCACGGACGTGAGTTCGGTCGGCAATGCACTGGGGTGACTGAAGACTTTATAATATCTACGAGCTGTTGAGCGTACGTTTCAACATCAAGAGATACTGGTACGGATAGAACTTCATAAACGCGCCGGTGGAGCGCATCCCTACTTAGGCTGCGTGGCAACGGCTTTTCCCTCTTGGTAAACGACACCAGAGAATGTAGTTGAAGGTCTATTGCAACTGGAATGTGCGACCTGATATGGGCACCCTCTCTTAGCGAGTGATTAGTCCCGACGAATTTCACCTTGCAAACACGTCAATTACAGAGCTTCCATTGTGATTGATAGAAGTGGGGACAGTGGGGGGACTGATAATCCAGCATCCGAAGTCCGATAGCGTTTCTCTAAGGGCTATCGTGCGGCTCGAGGTGGGCCGATCTAGGCGAGCGTTAAAGTCTCCACAGACTACGAGCGGAACTGCGGCAGGCACTCCGCGTAAGCCGCTAAGAAGCTTCTCCACCATAGTCAAAGTCGACTCCTTTTCGGGAGGACGAACATATGCCGCCACGATGCTTATACTCTGGTTATATAGAGCAATGACGTTATCTTCGGCGAGTGCAACATGGAGGTCCCCGACTCGATGATTGCAGAAGATTGACACTCCACCGCTGGGTCGGCCGGCGCCTGCTTCTTTCTGGGCCAGGGAGTGGATGGGATAGAGGCGAGGCAATGAAAACGCTTGAGAGGAGTGATAGAGTGTCAGCACCCTCGCACTTCCATAGAGCAATTCTTAGTGATTCGGTTTCGGCCGACCTCTGTTTCGTGCATGTCCGCGGCCATTGCGCTGAAGTGCAGCGTTGTGGGGCGCGGGGTCCTTGGCCTGTAATGCTTCGAGGGCTTGTGTATGAAACGCCTTCAGGGAGGGTGGAGGTGGGGTACGGTAGATCGCGTTCCCCTCCTTGCGTTTCGCTGGCCTGTTGTTGGTTGGGTTCGGAGCATGGTGGTGTCCTCTTCGGGGGTAGGCACTGTCGTGTAGACCAAACTCTGGATGCGTTGAGCTTATCCGAGCATGCGAGGTCTAACTGCTCAGGTGACGCTGATTCGAAGGCCTATGGGGATTTGCCGGCTGCACGACTGTTGCCACTGCCAGCGCTCTGCTCACCTTTGTTCCAGTTTTTAAAATCCTTACTCCTAAAAAATATTTAATTCTTCTTGCTACAATAGCATCGATCTTTCCAGCGATTTCGCCTTTGTAGCTATATCGGCCGCTTAAGACAACTTCGCGCTGGGCGAGTGTCAGCGGGAACGCTGAGAAGGTGGCCTCGTCCATAGACGCCTTTCGAGCAAGGTCGTCGTTGGCTGCTTTGTAGTCCGCAGAAAATAGAGGCACAGACAGCACATGGAGTTCAGATTCGGGGTGACTACGCTTCAATCTTGCACCAAAGGCTTCTACAGCTAATACGTACGATTCCTTCTCAAACTCCATACATTCATAGTATCCAGCGTGAAGAAACACTGCTACTGGTCCACAAGTGAGATTGATTTGTTTCTCTGCCTCCTCGATAATACACTGCACATCCATCCTCGGCGTTGAGCGTACCGTTATCGGTGTATTTTTTTAAAATAGATCCCTCAATGCTGGTCTCAAAGGCTCAACTATGCGGTCTCCTATTACCAACACTGTCTTCTTCGACCGTCGAGTGAGAGCTTGGGTGGAGCTCTGACTGGCGCCAGGCAGTTCTGCATCCGGTGCGGGCATAGGCACCAACGTCCGAGCTTTCTTTACCTCCGCTAATTATTGTTCTAGAACCCGCAAACGATGGAACAGAAATGAAACACATCCCATTGCTTCGTTGCTGAAGGAACATGTATTCAAACAGTTCATAAAACGTTCGATCGACCAATCCGCGCACTCCACATCGCACACTCGGCATAGCCACTGGGTTGGCGCGTTAACGGTTGGGTCCGTTTCGTCACTGGCCCTGCATTTAGCATGAAACACCCTGCTGCATCTAGAGCAGCACAAAAAGAGACCGCCTTCAACAATTACTGCACATCTTGCGCAAACTTTAGTTTTGAAGCCGCATAGTCGAACGTCTTGTTTAGGAGAGAGAGAGAGAGAGTGAAGTTTATAAAAGTAGTTATTCTGCCGGTATATAACGGTGAACTTTAAAGATTGACCGGCGAATTGTCGTTGTTATTTGATTCTCCTCCCGACGATAGGGCTAACCAGGGCAATTGGACAACCCCTCTACAAGAAAAGCGACTAGCAAACCTGATTAATAGAGCGCCTTCTGTTGCTGATAAAGCCAGGCTTCGAGCTGTCAGTAGTCAAGGGGCTGGGGCTTGGCTACACGCCCTACCATGTCCGCGAATTGGGACTCTGTTGAAGACCACGCGCATAAGCGCAGGGTTGCGGCTTGGTGTTGACCTAGTCATGCCCCACCGATGTCATTGTGGTGATTTTGTGGACGCCTTGGCCCATCATGGCCTATCATGCGCGTTAAGTGCAGGCCGACGAGCACGTCACTCCGCTTTAAATGACATCTTTAGTCGCGCACTTCGATCTGCCGGCTTCCCACGTAATCTAGAGCCCCCGGGTCTATCGAGGGACGACGGGAAAAGACCTGACGGCATAACTTTGACGCCCTTTGAGCGTGGCCGCATGCTTGTTTGGGACGCAACTGTAACCGACTCATTAGCCCCTTCGATGGTCGGTGCAGGTGCGGACCGAGCAGGTCATGCTTCCAGGTTAGCTGAGGCTAACAAGTGCAGAAAATATTCCAGTGTGGATTATCCTCACGAATTTTGTCTGTTGGCGTTCGAGACTATGGGAACTGCAGGCCCCCTTACGCTTAAACTGATTCAGCGCGTAGGTAGAAGCCTTAATCTTTCGACAGGAGACTCGAGAGCATCCGAATTCTTGCGTCAGAGACTGTCGCTCGACATTCAACGAGGAAATACAGCGTCCGTTTGGGGCACATTGTTGAACTGGGCTAACCCTGGGTTAGAGAACCCGTAATCACACGTTCGCGCGGAGACAATTGTCCACTCCAAAGTGCTAACATAGCAGAGTTATTCTGCTATTTTTCTCCTACATAGTTGTGCAAAATCTATGTTTGCGGGAGAACCCGCATGCAGAAACGATTATACCGGCGTGTTCGGAAGAAAAATCGGAAGACACTTCACTATACTGCGTAGCAAAAAGCGAATGACCAGATTAAGGAAAGTCATAACAAGTCGATATGTTACGTTAACGCTTTTTCACGAGAAATCGTAAAAACATTTATTACGACGAGAAATGTACGTCTAAAAGACCACCCTCACGCAGTAGCAAATTTAATGCCTATCATTTTCGTACCAAAGTGATGGTGCTCCGTTACGTTGTTGTCAAGTAACTAAGCTTTTTCGACAGTCATAGTTGTTATGTTTTGCGTGCAAGTCTTCACGTTTAGAACCGTAAAATGTTGCCAAGACGTTTCCGCCCCCTCCTTCCACTAGGAAAAATTATTCTCTTGCCGAGCTCTACCAAACCTGAAAATATGTACCTAACTTTCTCATACACCCTATGCAAGTATCCATGCATATGGCTATCGAAAACGCTTAGTTACTTGGCAACTACACATCGCAGCACCGTCACTTGGGTACGAAAATGGTGGGCATGAAATTTGCTATTGCGTGAGACTGATCTTTTGGACATACATTTTTGGTCGTAATGGAAAATGTTTACGATTTTTCACGAAAAAGCGTTAACGTAAGACATAACAACATATCGGCTTTTTATGACTTTCCTCAATCTGGATATTCGCTTTTCGCTACGCAAGCTAGTGAAGTGTCTTCCGTTGTGCATTTTCCTCCAAACACCCCGGTATAATCGGTTTCTTCATGCGTTAACTGGTTCTCCCACCAACGTAGATTTCGCACAACTATGTATGAGAAAAAAAAAGAATAACTACTTTTATAAATTTCACTCTCTCTCCTAAACAAGACGTTTCCGCGACCTCCTTCCATTAGTAAAATTATTTTCTTGCGGAGTTCTAGCAAACCTCGAAATATGTACATAACAATATGAATGAGCCTATATATATATATATATATATATATATATATATATATAGCTGTGTGTGCGTGTGCTCCACGTCAACTAGCCAAATGTGAATTGCTACAATACTTTTTTTTAACATACGCTCCGATAACCAAAGGAGCCAGCGATCAATCACTCCAAAAGCCGTGGCCCGTTATGAGTTTGTAAACGAGTTGTTTCCTTGGCGGGTGGCCAAATGGGCGTATGCATATTCAAATAGTACTTGCCTATTCGGCGATTAGGTGCGTTGGTCTTGCAGGAGTACACATATTGAATATAGTACATATATGATCAGGATGAATTGTAGCACACATAATAAAGGTGATTTTTGTATGTTATTTGTCTGTTGGCGATGCCAGTCATAGCTCTACTAGCGGAAATTGCAATGTTTTCTTGATTGGCTTCATGGATCGAGGCGGCGATCTTTTCTAGGACAGAAACATACATGATGAATGTTATAACGGTTAGCTTCAACAGACAATGCTGCATACCTTTAGCTGCTTCTAGCTGGGTGGCAATATATATATACGAGTATATATATATATATATATATATATATATATATATATATATAAATTTTTATTATTGTCATTATATATATATATATAATTTTTTATTATTGTCATTATATATATATACAGGGTGTTCCTATTTGTGTGTCCAAAACGCTAGGGTATGGTCAAACTCGGTGAGAAAATCATTTTTGCCAATGGGTGGAAGCCGGGAAAACGTTTTGTTTAGGAGTGAGGATGAAATTAATAAAAGCAGTTAATCTGTCTTTTTTCTCCTACATAGTTGTGCAAAATCTACGTTTGCGGGAGAACCAGTCAACGCACAAAGGAACCGATCATACCGGCGTGTTTGGCGGAAAATTCTGCACAATAAAGTATACAATACTAGCTTGCGTAGCAGAAAGCGAATAGCCAGATTAAGGAAAGTCATAAAAAGTCGAAATGTTACGTTAACGCTTTTTTGTGCAACATCGTAATTTTTTCCATTACGACCAAAAATGCACGTCTAAAAGACTACTCTCAGGCAATAGCAGATTTAATGCCCACTACATTCGTACCAAAGTGATGGTGCTGCGTTACGTATTTGCCAAGTGACTAAGCTTTTTCGACAGTCATAGTTGTTATGTTTCACGTTGAAGTTTTCACGTCCAGAACCGTAGCATTTTGCCAAGACGTTTTCGCCCCCTCTTTCCATTAGAAAAAATTATTCTCTTGCTGAGTTCTACCAAACCTCAAAATATGTGCCTAACTTTCTCATACACCCTATGCAAGTATGCATGCCTTCGCTTTCTATATGACTGTCGAAAAAGCTTAGTTACTTGGCAACTACGTAACGCAGCACCATCACTTTGGTACGAATGTAGTGGGCATTAAATCTGCTATTGCCTGAGAGTAGTCTTTTGGACGTGCATTTTTGGTCGTAATGGCAAAAAATACGATGTTGCACAAAAAAGCGTTAACGTAACATTTTGACTTTTTATGACTTTCCTTAATCTGGCTATTCGCTTTTTGCTACGCAAGCTAGTAATGTATACTTTATTGTGCAGAATTTTCCGCCAAATACGCCGGTATGATCAGTTCCTTTGGTTCTCCCGCAAACGTAGATTTTGCACAACTATGTAGGAGAAAAAAGACAGAATAACTGCTTTTATAAATTTCATCCTCACTCCTAAACAAAACGTTTTCCTGGCTTCCACCCATTGGCAAAAATGATTTTATCACCGAGTTTGACCATACCCTAGCGTTTTGGACACACAAATAGGAACACCCTGTATATATATACTATATATTAGCAAGCAAATGAACTGTAATTATTGGGTGGATGCTAATGTTCTTGCAGTTGTACCTCATTTGTGACGTCCTTGAAAGAATTTAATTTTTTTTAGTCAAAAGTTTTGCAGAGACCGACATAAGTGATAGTCGACTGAAGATGCAATGTCCGGAGAGTATGGTGCGTGCTCAATAAAGAAGAACCCGCTTACAGAGCATGCAAAATATTCCAAGTCTTTTTAAGCAAACTGAGGATGGTTTATTGGTAGACTTCGACTTATTCCGCGAGTCACTTAATAACCGTAACTGGATTGCGGTGTATCTGTAAGCGCAGAACGTCGTTTTCAAGCAGTGAGGGTCGACCGGACTTTGGTTTACTGCCCAGGTTAAAATCTCCAACACGAAACGTGGCAAATATTCGGTAGGTCCATTCGTTTACTGAGTCGACTTTAAAGAGATTTGGAAATGTTTTGATATGTTACAGAAGCGTAGAAATATGTTTGAGACTCATACACAGCAACCACTCCGGGTTTGCGCTTTTACATTTACCATTGCTCCTCCTTCTTAGGAAGCAACCAAGTTTTGAGCACCAAAGCGGAGCCCACCAGTTCATGAAGTAGTGATCGCTCTAACGTAAGCGCGTTATCCTTTTCCATGCTGATGTTGGCCAGAGGGTGCTACAAGCCTCCGAAACTAATGAATACCAAAACGGCAAAAACTTCTGCATCACAGATTGAGCTAGTAAAATAATAAAAAAAAATCCTCTCGAATAGCTAGCGGATTGATAAATGCATTTGATTCATTTTTGTATGCACTCTCTCAGCTTTGGTAGTCACATATATATATATATATATATATATATATATATATATATATATATATATATATATATATATATATATGTAGAAAGAAAAAGTAAAATGTACTCTTTCGAAGGAAATTATAATAATAAACTACAAAGAAGACACCGGTACAATGAGACCAGAACCGATCGTAATTCTTTAAGGAGTTCAGAGCGGTTCTCTCAGCGGGTTCGTCCGTCTGTTCTCGTTCCATAACACTGAATAATAGAATTGTTGTTGATTGGCTGTCCTCCTGCTCAGGTAGTAGTTGTCACTTGCAGCTGTACTCGCTATCATGATATTTAAACTGGCAAAAAACAGTCCCTTGCAGAAACTCTAGACGGCTTGCTTCGCCGTCTTAAACAGAGGAAAGGGGAATATGCTCAGACAAAAGCTTGTGTTTGGCCGACAATATCAACCCTAACTTACCAGCTAAAAACTCAAGCAGTTCAAGCACATATTAAATACGCATGCATTAAATACAGTGTCAGAGAAAGCTTCGTCAAAACTGGCAAAACAGCCGTATATATGTATGCTAGAAAGTGCTGTTTGTGCGTATATACATATAATTTTGTTTTTCACTTATGATCAAATAAACCTGAAAATTTGACAAGCAATAATCTCCAAGAAAAATTGCTTTAAAAGGGTATGCCTTACCGAAATTGGACGCTGAATTATACATAATATCAGAGTCGCTGACCGTCTCGTTCGTCTGTTCTGAAAACGCGTAAATGTGCGCATATACCTATTTAATTATTTAGCTGTACAATTTCTCCAATACAAATCTAGGAGATAGACATGGGTCACTTTTTCAACGAGCCTGCAAAATGTCTCAGTTTGTTTACCCTAAACGTCATGAATTCGTATGCATGCAATTGTCGATTAAATCGAACGCCGGCGACGTTAACTGATCTATGATTTTAAGTACATTTCAGAGGCACACTACAGAAAAACGGGCGCCCCCTTTAGATTAAACATCTGGAAGGAAGTTAATTAAGTCAAACATAACAACATGCACGTTCTTACTCTGCTTTGTCGTTTTCAAGTGCACACAAATCGAATGGCTGCAAAAACGTACTCGTATATCCACGAAGGAACTTGTCAAGACGACACGTGGCAGGTTGACGTCTGGCGTATTAAACGCACGATGGTGGTGGGTTATGGCATTGATTAGGTGATGGCCGGTTTCTACATGTCAACTATGCATTTCGACAGACTCTCTACAGTGCTGCCATTCTGATCATTGCCTTAATCGTAATGCTAGGAATATTCTCTTCATTATAACGACAGGGGACCTGGCGGCATAACTATTCCCTTGGCATGGGATACCGCAGTGTGCTGCCCTATGTCTCTATCATATCAATCAATGGCTATCCCCACGCGAGACGGCTTGTGGGGCATGCCAATTGGGACAGACGGTGAAATGAGAACATCTGCTTTGCAGTGCTGATGGCTTTGGAAACATTGGCACTTGTCATCAGTGTGCGGTGGGGAACCTGGCACGCAAAATGGACGCAGTGACGCCGAACAATTACGAAAGATAATATATAGATTTTTATAAGGGTTGCAAAGTTATATAATTAAAACTGTAATATATATATATATATATATATATATATATATATATATATATATAGTGCCATGGGATAAAAAGATAAACCTCTATTACATAAACATTGATCTATATCAAGGGCAACTGGTGAATTGTTAGCTCTTCGGAAGCAAACTGTTGCTACTTGTTGCTGGTATCGCTTTTGTGTTCCAAACCACATGAAACCCTAGAGCAATGAGTCTGCCACACAACTGCCATACTTAATAATTAAGCTACGTACAACTATGTTGTAATGCTTAGCAAGAATTAAGTGCATGCAAGTGTTTTGGAAAGCTTTGGTCGAACATTGGGGATGGTATTATATCTGCGAAGAGTGTGAACATTTTATATACGAATATTTTATAACCGAACATTTCAATCTGTACAACAAATCCCATAAAAGGTGTTCAAAAACAGCAACGGGTAAAGTAAAATAGTCCCGTGTGAGGGCTGGAACTGACGAAAACTAAAACATAACATACGCATCGCTTGAGGAGATTTTGCAGTACACGTCAAAATCCTTCACGGCTCACCAAACCACTGTCCGATAGGCACGTCGTGATTTGTCACATAACGTAAAAGGGGCGCGGGGCTCCCTAGCTTAAGAATTTCCGATATAATTAAACTTACACCAATCCTCTGTTTTTAGACTTGCCACAGATGGTGAAACTTTAGTTCATGTCTATGTACGTTATAGGTCCCAGAGCTCGCAATGGGCAGTCGTTGGAGTGCCTCCAACCACAAGACTAAAACACAAGCAATCCGCTGGGAAAGTGGTGGTCATCATCTTCTTCTCCAGGGACAAAAATTGCAGAGATAGTCGAACTGGTAGAAGGTAGTAAATTGACGAGCGATTGGTTGTTCGATCAACAGGCGAGAATTGACCGGATTTCCTTATCCTTTAGTACCCGCCCTTTAGTATCGGATACATGTTAAACTAGTACGCCCACGACTGACGTCGTCCCATAATTGGCAACCATTTACATTTTGATTACCCACAGACTTAATAGAACTTAAACAAGTTGTTAAAAAAATAACAATTTCGCGTGATCTTAGATTTAAAAAAAACACTCACAAAAAAAACTAGAGTAGATAACTACTAGAAAACCTTGGTGAAAGTTGAAGGTGCTGACAGCAAAAGGGTGAGCACTTTGATTTTCTTTTTACAACGGCCTGCCGGCTTCGGGAGTAACTTTCCGCTGAAAACTTTCATGATGTGTTTGAAGGAGGAGATGATGATGATGATGTTCGAATCACATTGTTTTCCTACTTGAGACGCAGAGCTAAGTGGCATTTTCCTAGTACTGGGCGTCTGTTGAGTCGTCCTACCTTCGGGGCGAGCTGCTGCGATCCAGGAAAAGTTAAGCAAACCTCGGTGCCATACAAAGTGTCCTTAACCAGTTGTCTCACGACGGCAACGAAGGCAGGTGGCGGCGAAGCAGTCGTTTCTGGTGGCCTTGTTAGGGATTGAGGTACGGTCTCGAAATTGAAGGAAGCGGTTTGCCATAACGAATCCACTGCTTCGATATCTGTTGCGTCAGGGGCTGATCTGCTGCCAACCAAGGCAGTTCATCAGCGTGCTGCTTTTCTCGATTTCACACACCTGGAGAAGACAGGCAATGGAGAACTATGTGTTAGAGCCGCTGCGGCATACACATTTTGCCTCGTACTTGCAGTTAAGAGTCACGTGTCGAGCTTGTTCACGTCTTTCACACTTCACCTCATTCCACGGCAATTAGAAGCAATATGACGTAACCTCAAGCACTTGTAGCAGGATACTGGAGCTCCCGCGTACCTAACCGTATGCATCCGAAATCTATAAACGAAACCGAATCCGAAATCTATAAATCTATATAAAATATATAAAATGATCCGACTGCTTTAAAAGCAAAATAACGATATAAGTGTCAGTAATAGCTTTACTAAGTCCGTTCGTTCTGGTAAGGTAAGCAACCAGATAATTGCATTTTGCAATCGCTAGGACAAGGAAACGGGTCGATGTTGTTTATTTGTGGTATAAAAGCGATCGCAAATAAGACTAGGTCTGGACTCCGGGTTGGAATGAGGGTGCAGCCTGTACACTTCACTGCACAGTGGAAATAGCTACAATATTTGATAGGAGATAGGGTACTATTTTGGAAAAACTCACTGGTAGACACACTTTCTTCATTAATGATGTTTTTATCCATCGATGATTTGTTTTCTAATCCGAGCTCAATATCGACAAGAAAGAGACTGACTTCGGCTGACTGAATGCGTTCGCGCGGTCGGCGTCAATTTGTTCTTTCAGCTTTTTGAGTCGGCTAGTAGTGTTGTTACCTACTACCAACTTCTTTCTACTTCTCGACGACTGATTAGCAACATCAGTCATGTCGATACAGTCAACATCGTCAGCTCGGCGATGTTCAATTATATTAGAAATGAGAAACATCATCAGCCTCTGTTAAAGCGCACGACTATTGACTCTTCATCGAGTACCAACGCAGCGGTGCGGGAACAGTGGACCCCCAGTCGGATTACCATTGACTGGCGCAGCATTCTATGTAGTAACATTGATGTGGGTAGCCGCAACAAGCTTCGTTCTTCTATCTTTCGACGCAATGCAGTCTTGCGAGAGCTGCTTAAGGCCGTACTTGCTCGTCTCAGCCACTCTTGCCTTCTTGTTAACCGTTGCTCATGTAAAAGATGATGATGATGATGATGCCATATAGGCGTGAAAGACTTTTGCTTGTTTAAATGAATGAATTAGTGAAACACTTAGCTTTATTCCTGAGTACTTGCAAATTCACTCAAAAGCATACAGCCTCTGTACAATTTATACTCTCTACATACAGCCTCTGTACAATTTATACTCTCTACATACAGCCTCTGTACAATTTATACTCTGTACATACAGCCTCTGTACAATTTATAGTCTCTACATACAGCCTCTGTACTGTTTAATCCCGGAGAGCTAGTAACCAGCTCCGCTCAACGTCCGTTTTTGTCGCGTTCGGTGTATTTTTCACTCCCGGCTGTGCAGTCACACTCTCAAAATAGGGCCCGAAATGAGACCCGAAATATTCTGGTCTCTCCGTCATTCTCACATTTCTCCGGTGTTTCTCACATGTGGCGTTCGAAACGTTGGGCCGACCGGGCTCGCTGACTGCTCGGTTGCAAATCAAAGCAAGCTTACAATCGACTTGTGGCTAAGACGGGGAGCTTGTCTCCTTCCTGCTACGCAGGTTGTCATCAAATGTAAATCGAAACGTGCTCAGTACGATAACCGATTGGTATTAGCAGACATTGAGCACGTAACACAGCTCATACGTACATTGCAAACATCTGTTTCCTCTCATATTTGAAATTAAATATACCATAGAGTGAACTAGGTGAAACAGTTTATGGGCTTATACGCAAGTTACCTTTAAACAGAATATGATGAAAACAATACAAACCGTAAAAAGCGATATAACGAATTCGATGGACTATGACATCATTCTCGCACGCAACGCCGTCGAGCAAGACGACGGCACAGCCATAGCGAAAGGAGCTAAGGACATTTATATCATCCTTTTTTTCGAACTCCGCTGATTCAGCAGGGTGTCGCCTTATTACTCTTTAGACGAAATCTCTTCGATAGAATAGCCCTGTAGATTTATCTTAAAGTCGACCACATTTTTCTCCTACATAAAAACGTTCAGCAATAGATTAGCTTTAATGATGAAACGCATTGTGCGCTGAGACTGGATGTAGCCGAACACCGTTAAAACGAATTTCACACGCACGCACATACATCCACACTAATGATCCTGCAGCAAAAGCTTCAGGGCATAATGGCTTCACGTCCTTCAGATGCAGTTGTCTGCCCCAAAAGCCAATACGGTGTCGTTTGGGTCATCAAAGTGGAACAATTTTTCTCCTCTTTGGGATGCAATGGTGTAGGGACTACAATATCTCTCTCTCTCTCTCTATATATATATATATATATATATATACATTAAATTTCGTTTCAAAATACTATATTAAACATTTAGTAGAGTAAGCATGTGTGTGCTAGCAGTCAATGAAATGCCCCTATACGTTGAGGGTGTGCAGCATTAATTTAGCTTACTTTTTTTCGGATAAGTCCGTTTTTTTAAGAAAAAAATACTATGGGCACTTTAGTGTAGTGCACTCAGAGTGTATTTGTCAAGATCATCTATGCTATAGTATAATGTAATAAGTATAATATAAGGTAATGCCAGGCAATTGGTCCGCCTTTCGTCCCAACAAGGGAGAAAGTACAAAGCGCAGAACAGTTGATTAAGTGGTACTTAGCGCTGGTCTGCGAGCAGAGCCAAAGAGAGAAAACTCCTCGTAAAATTTATTGGACGAACACACAAAGTGATTACAGCCATGCACAATGCCGCCCGGCTCATTTTCGAGATGCGAAAAAGACGTCTAGTTGCTCGATCTCCATCGCTGCCTGTGTTACTTTTCTCCCCCTCTGCACCAAAGATTGGAGGAACGGTGGAGTTGTAGACATGCGCAGTTTTAGTCGAAGCGCTTCTATCATCAGCGCACAACCAGTTTGGGCATGCATCGACCGGCTTCTAGCCCTATTAGAAAGGCAGACTACCCGTTCCGTGAACGTCGTAAAGCACCTTAAAGAGAACTGTAATTTGCCTCTGTCAAGTAGATACACACTCTATCTAGGCAGTACGCCATTCGCAAATATCAGCTAAGACACGACATGAACATCGTGTGCCGAAAAAACAAACAAAAAAGCAGCTCCGTTAATACACAATGTCCTAAACGCGTCGATCATTAGGTGGCAAGAAGCGTTCTCAGTTAGAGAGACTGCATGCAAGTGGCCTCGTGACTTTACCACAACTCGCTCAGTCCCCGATAGCAGCACATGAACAGCGTCTAGCGTCCCCACAGTCGTCTGAAACCCAAATTGTTTAGACAAAGGAGTATGGTTCGCGGACTCCAGCCTTGGTACAATCAATTTGAACATTATCTTCTTGAGCGTTCTTTTTGAAGCGATGCAGGCCCGTATAGATTTGATCGCCTCGGCAGTTTCCATATGTCTCATCTTTTGAAGATGAGACAGACTCTGGCGGTGTGCTAAAGCTTGGGCTGGACCTTCATGACCCCGTTAAAGCAATCAAATCAAATCATACCTACAAGAGTAGGCTCAGATTATACCTAGTGTTCACAGTAGACACACTCAGGTTAACTCCTTTTCTTTTTTGGAAGGTACTGAAGCACAGCATCGACTTCACTCAATGTGAATGAGATAGTTATGGTGTATTGATTTACTGAAAGCAGGTGTTCTGCCACTGGATGTGTTGGACCTGCGCTTGAGCAACTTTACAAGTTATTGAGGTGGTCTCTCACCTGCTGATCAGCTAGTGAATGTCCAACCCCCTTCCGAGTGTGTATAATGTATGCCGCAGGGCCTCGCTCCACCGTAGCCAGATAAAATATCTATTTTCGCTGGGCATACTCCGCCTTCTGACCTCGGCATAATTGAACGTAGGATTTCTTAATACTTACGTAGTCTCTTCTTCTTCTTCTTCTTGCTTGTAGCTGTTGCAACTAAACATAATTGCTCCTCCAGACAGCTAAACTATTAAACTTATTATTTAGTATTTAAACTAATGTCATGTGTTTGAACTAGAAACCTGTGTGCCACTCAGGTACAGTTGCAATGTTAATGAATTGGTTGTTTTTTTATGCTGCTTTACTTTGCATCAAGTGAGGTTGCATGTCGACACTTCGTCCGTATCCAATAGGGTGTATTGTTTAGGTAACCGGCCGGGCGGCAGAGAATACAGCACCGGCCCTGGGCAGACCGTACATGCTAGTAGTGTTCTTGTCGTAAAATCGTTTACTTGTCTCTCAGGAGACATAGAGGGCAGAAGGCTGAAATTACTTTAGTATAAACCAAGTGAACACAAATCGTTTGAGGTTGTGATTATTCATTGGTGTGCGTATGAGAATTTAATTCAGCATGAGCTAGCGTGAAGTATGCTCTTAAATGAGCTCTGTAACACGTGAATCGTTACGTTGCGTTCGTTACATCGCGAATGTCCAAAACATTTTTAGTGACACTTAACCCGCTCCGCTCCAGTAGTATATACAGGGTGTTCCCATTTGTGTGTCCAAAACGCTAGATTATGGTCAAACTCGGTGAGAAAATCATTTTTGCCAATGGAAAGGGGGAGCGGAAATGCTCCGTATAGGAGTGAGATCATTTTTTTTAATTGTTATTTTAGGGGGGCTGTTCTGACATACGTTTGCAAAATGCATGATTGTGAGAGAACGCATTCTTCAATTCAAAACCGAGCACACCGGCGCATTCGGGAGCAAATTCTACATTTTTTAAACTATACCTGACCTAAGCGAGCGCAATGACGATTGTGATATTAAAAAGAGAATGCAAAATTATAATTGAACTTTTGCATGTTTAAACTTTAACGCCCAGGTTCTCAAAATGTTTCCGTTACGCGTGCAAAACTAATACGTCCAGACGAACGTGCATTTCTAGTAAATCATTTTGGTACCAAATTGGAAGAGCTGGCATCCGTGGTTGCAGAGTAACTCAAATCTACCTAGGACCATATCGGGTGTGAGTGCACACATGCAGCTACTATCTTCGCCTTCTTTGTCAATCAAGTCACTCGTCAAACCTGTAGAAGCTCAAACAAATATTTATTTTACTTTAAATATTGCTCGAACGAATGCCCGCCAGCCAATAAGCACACTGAGCTGTGTGTCTGTAAGATAGCAGCCTTCGTTAAGCAGCGCGAGCATACATAGCGTCGACTAGAGCAAAGGCAAAGCAAGCTAAACCCATGGTGGGAAATAGAAAATGCCTGCACTCCAGTAACAAAAACGCGGAGGCTCACTAAATGCTCAAGCAATTTATGATACGGTGACGAAGTTATACACAACGTATCAACAGAACACCTCACTACTGGCGCCGTCGATGTCGACCGAGCATCCAATCCAACGTACACCTCGACGACTAAGGTACTGTCACCAGCCAGAACATCAACATCGTCATAAATAACTCTGTAAAATGACACGACAGTCGACCGAGCACATCATCGAACGTGCATCTTGTCTTCCGAGAAAAAGAGAAAATCCGATTCCATCGTTTAACATTGTTACTATACGAGCGCTACAGCTTTCCTTGAGTGAATAAATAGGCCGAGGAAGCATGGCCTAACATCCATTCTTTGCTCGGCTGCGCTACGCGCTAGACGTACGTCGTTTGTTTTCGGTCATCGCTTGTAAGTCTCTCGTAATCGCCTAGCTGAGTCTACATTCTCCAATTAGTTTTATTACAAAGTGCAGGCGCTTGTGCCACGTGTATCGTGATGGACCGATTCACAAATGCCGAGAAAGCTGACATGCATTTTATGTATGGTAAAGCACACGGTAACGCAAGTCTTGCACATCGGTTGTACGCAGAGCGTTTTCCAAATCGACGGATGCCTGGCAGGAAAATGTTTTCGAGACTTCATCGTTTGCTTTGCGAAACTGCATCATTTCAAGGCCGTCAATACGAAGCGGGACGACCGCGGACAGTGAGAAGCCCAAATACGGAGAACCACATTGTTGAGCAAGTAATTGCGCGTCCTTCTGCAAGCATTAGGCAGGTGGCTAGAAGTGTCGGTGTAAGTCGTACCACTGTTCACAGGGTGCTAAATGAATCAGGGCTACACCCATACCGGCTGCAGCGAGTTCAAGCCTTGCGGGATTCTGATTACCAGCCACGCATTCATTACTGTCGCTGGTTTCTGCAACAAGCCGCGGTCGATGTGGAATTTCCTGCTTTTGTTCTTTTCACCGACGAAGCGACCTTCACGCAAGATGGTGTGTTCAACGCACACAATGCGCATTGGTGGTCTACGGAGAACCCGCATATGACCCGCCCGCATAGACACCAGCATCGGTTCTCCGTAAATGTCTGGGCTGGCATTTTGGGCAACTATCTTTTCGGACCTCATATACTTCCAGATACATTGAATGGACCAACATACAACCTGTTTCTGAGCACAACCCTGCGAGAACATTTGGCAAACATTCCACAGAGTGTTCGATCGAGAATGTGGCTTCAGCACGATAGTGCTCCAGCACACAACGCCCTCTCGGTACGGAATTATCTGGATGAGACGTTTGCTAATCGCTAGATTGGCCAAGGCGGTCCACAAGCTTGGCCGCCGCGATCGCCTGATCTGTCCAGTCTTGACTTTTTCCTTTGGGGTCACCTAAGTCTCTCTGAGTCTCCTATGGATCTGATCGGCAGAATAGTAACTGCTGGTGAAACCATTCGGGAGACGCCTGGAATCTTTGAACGCGTGCAACGCGAGCTTTGCCATCGATACCGAATGTGCTTATTGGCTGGCGGGCATTCGTTCGAGCAATATTTAAAGTAAAATAAATATTTGTTTAAGCTTCTACAGGTTTGACGAGTGACTTGATTGACAAAGAAGGCGAAGATAGTAGCTGCATGTGTGCACTCACACCCGATATGATCCTAGGTAGATTTGAGTTACTCTGCAACCACGGATGCCAGCTCTTTCAATTTGGTACCAAAATGATTTACTAGAAATGCACGTTCGTCTGGACGTATTAGTTTTGCACGCGTAATGGAAAAATTTTGAGAACCTGGGCGTTAAAGTTTAAACATGCAAAAGTTAAATTATAATTTTGCAATCACTTGTTAATATCACAATAGTCATTGCGCTCGCTTAGATAGAATTTTCTCCCGAATTTTCTCCCGCCGGTGTGCTCGGTTTTTCAATTGAAGAATGCGTTCTCTCACAATCGTGCATTTTGCAAACGTATGTCGGAACAGCCCTCCCCCTAAAATAACAATTAAAAAAAATTATCTCACTCCTATACGGAGCATTTCCGCTCCCCCTTTCCAGTGGCAAAAATGATTTTCTCACCGAGTTTGACCATAATCTAGCGTTTTGGACACACAAATAGGAACACCCTGTATATATATATATATATATATATATATATATATATATATATATATATATATATATATATATATATATATATATATATATATATATATATATATATATATATATATATATATATATATATATATATATATATATAACATAAGTGATGTAGCTTAACTCATGGCGTTTGATAGAGGAAACATGTAACGAACAAACGCCATAGCACCATTACTGCTACGAATAATGATAACAATAAAATTCAAACTTTGTCTGCCAGATGTCTTGCAATTTAAGCTCCGCTGAACTTTGAGCTCCGTTGAAACTCCGTTGAACAAGTATAAGAACAATCAAAACAACCGCAGCAGCAGCAACAACAACAGCAGCGACATCTCCACCAACAACAACAACAACAATAACGACAACAATATGATGCCAAGTTGCGGAGAACGAACGTCGAAGAACTAACGAGATGGCCGCGGCAAATTACACAGATACGTGAATGAATGACTACATGGATGGACGGATAGATGGATGGATGGACAGACATACAGATGGATGGACGTATAGTAGTTAGGCTCAAAGCAAGGCTTCATCAAGAAACGGCGCCCCTCGTTCAGGCCTCGTGTCGAGCGTTTGGCGGAAGACATTTGCCCAGCAGCCGGGGCACTTGGCGGCCGCGAGCGACACGATGCGAGGGCAAACGACGACGACGACGCGGCAGCTGCAGCAGCAGCAAAGGCGCAATTGCCGTCGGGGCCCAGGCGGGAGTAAGGCGCAGGGCACACCCGTCCTGTTTTGTCGACGACGGCCTGAAAGGCCATGATAACGAAACATAGGAAGAGAAAAAACAATGAAGAGGAGAAGGAGGAGGAGGAAAATAACAAGACGAAAAGGAGAATAAAAAGGAAAAGAAGAAGAAGAAGAAGAAGAAGAAGAAGAAAAGGAGAATGAGGAGGAAAAGAAGCACAATGTACAAATCTAAAGGGTTGACTTTATAGCGAACGACTCGGACCATTAAGCGTCGTCGTTGTTGTTGCAGCAGCAGGCAGGCGACAGGCAGGCAGAAGGCTAGAAGTCAGATGCTTGTGTGTGCTTCTCTGTCTCCTTAGCTGATCGCCGTACATATCATCTATGTGTGGCTGTCTGTATGTATGTACATACATACAATATGTATGTACATACAAACAGTATGTATGTACATACATACAATATGTATGTACATACATACAATATGTATGTACATACATACAATATGTATGTACATACATATAGTATGTATGTACATACGTACAGACATCGATGTATATGGTATGGCAGAGGAATATGTATGTGGATATGTGTGCGTCTGTGTGTGTTTTTTGCAGAAATGCCACTTTGATTTGATTCAGCAACGTGCTGGCTGGCAACGTCGTAAACTGCTATCATCACCATAAGTGCCACCACTATCACTATCACCATCATCATCACTCGTGTCTCGACGCGGCTGGCAAAATATCATCATCATCATAATTGCGGTCGTCGCCGTCATCACCATCGTGTGTTGTTTTAGAAAGAAGGACGATGTTAATTTCGTTTGAAACGAAAAGTCTCTCTGAGGCATTGTTGTAGCGAGCGGGGGGGGGGGGGGGGGAGGGGGTTCGTACGACCAAACTCGTACGAATGCGTTCCAAATGCGCTTCAGCGTGCACAGCAGCAATAACATTATGCAGAAAAAGAACAAAAAGCGCCCCTCGTTGTTGGTCCGCATGCTCTGACACATTTTCTTCCATATATATATATAGTAAGAGAGAGAGGGGGGGGGCGAGAGATAGAGAAAATAAAGGAAAAGAGAGTGAATGAGAAATAAATCAAACAAACGAATTGGTTTTTAGATTGTCATTCCAATAATGAATGGCCTTAGCTCCAATATGTCTACTCATAAAGCATTGATAAATAATGATTAGTTCTTATTGAAAATCGATTGCTCATTTTTCTTCAGTTAATTGCATCATTAGTAAGATATGACCGTACGTGATAGTTTATTTGTGTTATTTTCGACTTGCATGCGTATGCGCGTAAATTGTCTGTGACCTCGTCGTGATCATAGGACATCGTGGCGAGGGTCCCGTGACGTCGCCGAGGTGACAAACAGAGCCATCGAACATCCAAGAGGTTCGTCTGAGCAGAAGTTAAAGCCGTTTTGTTTTTCTTTCTGATATTTTAGTTACTATTTGTCCGCTAGTTAATATTTTAATGGAGTTACGGAAGATTGACCTTCGATCTCTGCAGAAGTCTGCTAGTCGACCATGGCATTGAAACTTCATTGCTTTTGTTATCCAATTAGAACTGCTTTTGCTATCCGATAGATTTAGAGGCCTCTAAGATAACAGCATTTATAAAATCTGCCCCCGCATAGCGAGCTATGTCAGCAGTTAATAGAGCGAAGAAAAGAGAGCTGAGTGGCCTCACATTTTTTCTCAGCTTTAGAGTGCAACCACTCTACATGCCCGCTTTCAAGTAGTGCTTAACAGAGAAGTTGGAAAGCACTTGCAAAAGATTCTCACCTAGTCCAACGTGTCGACGATTTGGTAGAGGGGGGTTTATCAAAGGTTGACTTAAGCGATAAAGACTGTGCGCCGAGAAACGCCAGCTCAATATCCGATTGGAGTATGAAAATAAATTATTCAATGTATTTCCCAATGGTGTCGGCGTGGAATGGCATTTTGAAAGTAAGCTACTTTCTTTTTGCGCAAGACCCAACAGAGAGCCCTAACTAAGAAATGTGTGCTACCCATCTGTCCTCCTCGTCGTGGTTCGACACCCGGGTCACAGTGCTCCGCTTTTGATCCTAGTCGCTCCATGCTCTCACAAAGAAGGAGACTAAAGCAAAGACAAAAAACTCCCTAAACAACTGAAGAGCCTAATAGCATCAACAGAGGATAGGAGAAGGACCACGTGGGACGCAAAGTGAGAGGACGAGGGTACAATCGAAAACCTCGACGAAGTGGGAATACGAAGATCTAGGATCTTGGAATACCTGTTGGTATCCTAGTATACCTACGACAATGGTCCAAAACGAAGTCTTGACAGCATCAGAATATAAACAGGAGCTTGCGTAGACAGAAGTCTGCGCGATCTATTGCTAATGCATCCGATCTTGTATTGAAAGTTCGAGCAGGCGTCTTTTTTCTGGTGGTTGCGCGTTGCTTGTTTTACTTTAGATAGTTATGGAGCTTTACGTAAACATTATGATCTACTACAAGATGTAATCTGAGTAATGAACTAAATGCGACTGTTACGCTACTTTGACGATAAGTTGCTACTGTCGGAGGCTGGCATGCATATCCAGGTTCTGGATTGTTCCTGAACTAGGCATAATTTCACTGTTTGAGGACACACTAATAGCCTACTTTAGAACTAACGAGTTCATTTGGAACATCTGCTCCAATGCAGACAATTCGGCACGTCACCACGTCATTAGTGGCAGTACACTGAGACCCGAAATACCGATCTATGCTTTCACGCTTGATTAACACTGTCTGTTATATATATATATATATATACATATATATGTATATATACATATATATATATATATATATATATATATATATATATATATATATATATATTCCTATCTGCGTTGAAATATTAATGACACTCTAAGCGCAAACACGTTTTCGTGCTAAATGCACATGTGGATCTAAAAGGTTTGGATTGAGGCTGCCAAACGCAGAGGAACCTTAGGGACTCGCGGAAATGTTATCCACTTCCATTATGGTGAAAAATTCATCGACAATCGTGTACGCAGACGCAATACGAACTAGCGGTGCAACGCCGCAAAGTAATCATCTTCTCAAATGGGCATTGATCATGATACTTCTGGCCTGTCGAACGCTAATAGTGAGGAGTCGAAGCCGGCGCACAGCACCTAAATAGTTGCCTTGGGCACAAGTTACACACAAACCTGTCCCCTCGTTGGGGGACTGGGAGAATATGTTGCAGCCTTTTGTGTAGCCGCGTTCATTAAAAGCGGGGCGCAGGCATGCTTCTACACATATATGTGCGTACGTATGTATGTTTGCATGCATATTTACACTTTGTTGATATTCGTTTTTATGCTATGTTTCGTACTATATATATATATATATATATATATATATATATATGCAATTTATTTAACTTCGCTATATTAGCATTTAAGAATGGGAATATCGGGCGACAGCCTCTGATGCAAGAATTCGAAAGCTCTCGAGTCTCCTCCTTGATTTTAGCCTTAAAAAGTTTAAGGCTTCGACCTACGCACTAAATCAGCTTGAGTGTAAAGGGGCCTGCAGCTCCCATAGTCACGAACGCCAATAGACTTTTCGTGTGGATAATCAACGCTAGAGTATTTTCTGCATTTGTTAGCCTCAGCTAACCTCGAAGCATGACCTGCTCGGTCCGCACCTGCACCGACCACTGACCCCAATTGCATCCCAAGCAAGCCTGCGGCTACGCTTAAAGAGCGTAAGAATAAGACCGTGAGGTCTTTTTCCATCATCCCTGGATGGACTTGGGGGTTCTAGAACACACGGAAAGCCGAGGTCACAATGCCTCCTTAAGTTAAACATTTAGTGCGCGACTAAATGTGTAATTTAAGGCGGAGTGACGTGATCGTCAGCCTGCACTTAAAGCGCATTACAAGCCATGATGGGCCAACGCGTTAACTAAATCACCACAACGACATCGGTGGGGCACGACTAAGGCAACACCAAGCCGTAGCTCTTATGCACGTCATCTCGTCGTTTAAAAGAGTCCCAATTGGGATACAGGATTGGGCGTATAACCAAGCCTTGGGTGCTTGAGTACTAACAGCTCAAAGCCTGGCTTTATCAGCAACGGAACGTGCTCTATTAATCAGGCTTGTTAGTCGCTTTTCTTGTAGGGGGCGGGCTGTCCCGGTTAGCCCTATCATCGGGAGGAGAATTAAATAACAATTTCAATCCATCGGTCAGCCTTTGAAATTCAACGCTATAAACATCCCACACATCCCTATCCAATATTACTTTAATCCTGTCTGCCGCCTGGGTCAATGACAGCACGATTGTAGCTCCTGCCATTATGACCACCGTCTAAAGAGAACGGGAGCAATACCTGAACCCTTGCTACAGCGGTCAGCCTAGGATTTAGTATGTTCTCTCAAATGTCTAAGCTAAGTCCGTTAAATGGCTGTAAGAGCTCTGGTGGTAAAACGGGTTGCAACCCCTGAGCAGACGTGTTAACCTTGTGGCTGGAAAAACGAAATCTAAGAAGGAATAGGCCGCAGTTACATCTGCTTCACATTTGACCGAGTACAGTGTCAGGCCGCTAATCGGACCAAAGTCAGTGACTTTCCGGATATCGTCAAGTACGGTCGGGATATGGGGATATCCAGAGGCGCATCTGGATGTTTGGAGCGGAGAGCTTTCGGATTTTCTTTGGCTGGCGCTAGCATAGCCTGGGAGCTCATCATTCTAGCAGCACCGGAGATATTGCCTAGAGGTCGTTGTCCTTGATAAGACATAAGATAAGTAAGCTCCTCCGCAACAGTAGACCGCACATATTTGGGTAAAATGCGTAACAGTTTGGCATAACGCAGGTTTGCCTAGATACCGATGAAAAGAGTAACATCAAATTCTTCTGCCAGAGCCCGGTGGGATGTGGACGGCCCGTTGGCGGCATCCGCGTGTCTGACCGATTTATATCTGGCAAGGCCCCTCCTCGTGAAGACACCTCTACACACAGGACATGTAGCCATGTTGCAGTAACCCACAACTAGAGAAGCATGAGCGGCCTCACTTTTGTTTGAGTCTTCGTTATCTGGCATTATGTAAAGGCTTTGAGCTTCTTTGCAAGTGGAAGAAGGGCCAAGAGAGGTTTTAGGGTCTCTGCAATCGTCTTTAAGTTCGCTGCTAAATCGGGACTCTATGTCCTCTAAAATCCGAGCGACGTCTGTTAAGGCGCCTCCAACATCTCTGCGCTACGTCATAGTAAGCATTTTTACCTTTATGATCATTTGAGAAGCGCGCAGTTTACACACCTCGATTGCTTTGTGCAACTGGACGCCAGATTATTAGAACCTCCACATTTCTTCCAGGCCTTGCAAAACGTGTACCTGTCTGCTAGATGCCCCACTCGTTGACAACTGTAGCATAACTTTGGTTGATTGGGCTCCAGAACAATGAAGTCGGTTTTGTATCCCAGGAAAACAGTTGCAGGCGTACCTGTTAGATCTTCGCGTATCTCGTCTTTTGTGAGTGTGAGAATCTCGCCTTGAATGAGGTTAGAGCCGGACGGGTCACAGTGACAGGTATCGACCCTACTGCAGAAGGCTGCGTAAGTTTTTCGGCCGCATTATCTACGTTAAACCATGCGGATATTGCGACTCTACTGCTTGCGTCAGGGCAATTATAATGAATAGCCTTACATAACTGAAGCAATGTATCATCAGCGAACTCGTTGGAAGCAGAGTCCTTATTCGTTTTTTTCTCCGGATGACTACTTTAAAAGCGTTGAATAGACCGCTAGGTGCATCCATTCTCAGTTTGTCCAACTAAAGTTGCTTGTGAGATATAGTCTTCTGCTTATACATAGACACCACCAGCATAAACGGTTCGTCAGGTTGATCGCATTCTGTAAGTATTTCGTTTACACCCTGCTGTTGCATCTTCCTCTACAATTTCCGATGTTTTGGCATCTCTACTGGTGTCGACTTGTGATACTTCAGAACAAATATATAAAGGGTCTCCCAGAATTCATCCTAAAAACGTTGGTTTTTTTTTACAAGTTGGCAAAGAAATCATTTTTTTTTATGAAACAAGGGAAGCAAAAGCGAAATTACCAAAAGTAGTTGTATCACGCTTTTTATCCTTTAATTCGCGATTGCGAGAGCCCTCCCTTAGTCATCCTATCGACAGACCAATCACGCCTGCGTGTTTGAAGAAAAATTTTGCAGCTGTTGGGTTGCATTCTACGTTAGCTCAATGTAGGATGATTCTCTTCTTCTGCTCAAAGCAGAAAGAACAGCACTTGTGTTGAAGATAATTCTCAAGAAATAAAATTCTTCACAATTATTATATTTTGGCTTTCACGCTCACTTACCAGTTTTTTAAAAGACACTTTTGCTCCCATTGGAAAGATTGTTTTTTCTAGTACAACTAGGCTAAAGAACAATCGTTCCAATAGGAGCAAACATTTCTTTTAAAAAACTGGTAAGTGAGCGTGAAAGCCAAAATATAATAATTGTAAAGAATTTTATATATACGTATATATATATATATACGTATAGAAAATATTGTGATGATTTATTAATCATTTACAATACGTTTGCGACAATGCCAGTCTACTGTTATTCTAAAACGTTGCTTTGCGATCTGCCTGTCATTGTGAACGAGTGGCACCCAACAGTCAATATCCCGCTTACGCAGATGATCTGGCTTCATCGCTAATGCGTCACAAACAATAGCTGTAAAGTTCCGTTGTGGAGAGGGACGTAAAGAGCCCGCGCAGATAAGCTACGAGTCCACGTTGAGTAAGTGCAGTTTGTAGGAAGCTTTAGTGATCTCTAAAAAAGTCTCATCACGAGAGACTACCTTTTCACAAGGCGTAACTGATTGCACGTAACTGAAGGTGGTAATCGGAACAGCCGGTATCAGTAACCCAGCAGAGCTGGTCATTCTAACGCCCGTGATATTAAGCACGCATAATGTGGCATCCGTAGCTGCCTACGGTATCTAACTAACGTGGAAACAGTATACCACTTCGCATCTATGGGGTTGGATAGGGTGAAGCTAGCTTGTTTAAAGCGAGTACTTGACCTTCCGGAGAATCTGGTATATATTCAATGTCATTTATCGAACACACTGCTGTACATTCAGTGCCATTTCGTGCCATACCGATAAACAGTCGTAGGCCTCTGTGATTCACCGCAAACTGCCTCCAAACTGGGAAACGCTCCGACACAAATGGCCCTAAAAATGTGTCTAATCTTTAAATCATTTCATTTATTACCACATATAAATATGACCAGACCGTGAGGGAATCTGTTCGTCCGTATATCGGTCGCTCGCCACGCATCACAGTGTTCACGGATTTCATCGTTTTGTCTATGTCGACCTGGTGGGCTTCTTCTTGAACCCGGACATAGGACAGCGAATGCGGTCCATGCGCTCTGTAGCTCTCACATGTAACGACTGTACTGCACACTCTAGCACGGCATGCGTGTCGCGCTCCTCAGCTGTCTCAGCTGCAATGAGTGAATGCTCACCGACCGATTTGACTATGTGTCACACAGCAGAGTGCATTTGAAGAATAAATGAATGCCTGAATTCAAGACGCCAGTCAGCCACAGCAGTCAGTAGCAACAAGAACCGGCATAACATTACCGGGAGGTATTCAGGAGTTGTATGGCGCGATAAGTAGAAAGATAAGCGATTGAGACTGGCAAACGAACGACGTCTCACGGCTCGTAATCTTGCCCGAAGCGAGACAGCCACCAGGCCTGCAGGTCGTTGCAAAGTTGATTATCGGTCGAAAGTCGAACGCCTAGGGCCGCTTTTAATCAAATTACCCGTAGAGGGGGGTTTGTGTTGGCGTGCCAGCCTCGCGCGCCAGCCTCGCCGGGGTTCTGGTATCGGCTGAACGTTACAAATGTTAGACTGACACCCCGGCAGCACACGGAAGCAGCGCCAAATTCATGTCGGCATTTAACATGTGCAGAGACATGTATATTAATGAAAATATGTGTACATGCCTATATATATATATATATATATATATATATATATATATATGCTGTAGTTACTCAGATACACATATACTTCATAAACTATGCTATTCATTCATGTGGGCACTCATATATACATATATAGAGCTTTTAACCAAAAATATTTATTGATTATGTACACATTTAGAACTGTAAGTTATTTCACATATTCACAATAATGCCACAAGTCGGCAGTAGTCAGACGACCTACTACAGTTACCATTGCGTTGGCAAAAGTTGCCTTGAATAGCAGTAATTTTAAATTCCAATTCGAGCTTGGCAAAGATTTAAAGCAGCGTAAGCTGATCGGAAGAGCGTTCGTCTTCCTGACAGCTCGAACGCCAAATATGTATTAGGCTGCCCTTGCTGCTTTAGTGCATGCGTATTTTCACGTCCTGCCACCTCCGTCCATATGCGGTGAATCACTCGTGCCTCTGTCAAGTCTCTGGGGGTGGCTCTTCATTATAAGCTATCGTGGCAACCACACTTAGCTGATATAACTCCTAAATGGTACGCGGTCATTTCAGCTTTGCGAGGCATGAAAGCTCTGGATCTCTAGTAAAGATGTCTTGATTGCTTACAATGCACTGTTTATGCCCATCTTTTGCTACGGAATTCCCCTGTGTGGGTAGGTGGGCATTCTTCGTAGAGTGAGGGTTATACAAAATGACGCACTACGGGCAATACTTTCTAGACGTCGGAATGATTCTGTAGAAGACCTGTTTATCACACACGGGTTTCTGCCAGCCGCAAAGTTCTATGTTATGCGTGCACATGCACTCGCATTTAAGTTGAGTGCCGGTTGCCCGATATTTGGAGTTTGCTACCTAGCGGCGTCAGCGCTTGTACTTCCCTAAGATTATCCAAGCGAAAGTTAAAAACAAATCCCTCGTGTTTAGCTGATGAGCTCTCATATGTTATTACTACTATTGCTAGGCTACTAATTACCCAGTAGATTCGCGGGACGAAGCTTCAGATCTCAGGACTCCTGACTAAAGCTGAGGTGGTGGTTGTCTGTTATAGGACACGCCTTATGCTGAAATTGCTACTTGTGATATCACATACGACCATTGGAGTAAATTATTATTATTATTATTATTATTATTATTATTATTATTATTATTATTTTATCACATAATTATTTTTGTGAGAATTTAAGCATTGTAAGGTGCAGTTCTAGTAATAAACCATGCTGGCAATGAGAAAAAAAATGTATATATATATATCATAATCGCAGCTCGAAGCATCCAGGATTGTAACAGAACGTTCCGATTCATCTGTTTGCGTGAGAGGACTTATCGTTAACCTAACGCGTGTTAATAATGGATGCGTTCAGATCGGAATAGCGCGCTAAAATTTACGTACGATTTCTAGTGGAAGGTGATCGTAATGCCGACATCAATTTATCGTCGAATGATGACCGTTTACGGCCAGCACTGTTTGGAGCGAGTAGTTATGAACAAATGGAGTGAGAGTTTTCGCGAAGGGCGAATATTAAATTTTTTAACCATTTAATCAACACCAGCAATTTATACATTCGCTCCCGATAACGGCTTAGCTTGGTTTGGGCAGATCTGATATTGATTTCCGATAATTAACTTTAATGCTCTTACTGGCATGTATATATATATATATATATATATATATATATGTCGACTGTCAGACTTAGTAAAAAATTGAAACTCTTACATATAATGCTATCTGCGTATACTTGTTATTAATGCACGTAGTTAAGATAACGTTTTAATCAAGCTCAGCTAACCCGTGTTGTCTTGAAGCTAGACAGGTTACTTTTAGGGTATTAGTTACTGTCCTGGAGCGCTTCATTATTCTGCTGACGTTGTGGGGGTCGAACATATGGGGTCATGACGGGGCCCGCAAAACTGACCATATCGTTCACCGCAGATCGTGTGGAATTTCACTTCTGGTTTTGCTACACATGACAATCAAGACTGTATATCAAGTGAACTCTACTAAATAAGTGCAAGTCAGAGTAAGCTTGAACATCTGCTTTGGCTATTTCCTAAGATGTGAGCTGTCTTTACTACTGTTAATCAATAAATATGAATGTATATAATATAACCTTAAAGCAATTCGGCTACCCGACTTGTGATTACGGATTGGGTATCATAATGGCCGTTAAATTTGCAAAGGTCGACGAGCCGTTTGATAAAACCCAAGTATGTGTCACAACAGACACTTGGCAGCCGGCTGATCTCTAAAACAGGCATTTTGTTACGAGATTTTCTTTACCTGGTTTCTACATAATAATCGGCTCATAGAAAAACTTTCACAAACTTCGCACGGCGTGCAAGTGTAAAGTTTCTGAAGAGTAACTGACTAAAAAGAGTTCTGCAATACGATCTACCACGTTTAGGTGCGTTCTCAATGTAGTAGCTTTAAACAGGGCATTTTCTGTCGTTCTACATTACTTTCGTCAAGTTATCACAATTTGCGCTTGTAGCAAAAATAAATATAAAATTGTTTTTAGGTTGAGACAGCTGCTTATAGTCATTCTATACGTACACTAAGACACATAGTCACGTGCACATCATACCCACAAAATGCATGGCGATGGTGTGCTATCGATACTCCCTTGTTGACCCTCGGAACGTAACTTGCCATTACTCGGCTTCGCTGGTTGATATGCTCTCATATACACACAAACACCTATAGGAGAACACATGAAAACCCGTGACCTTTAGAAAGCAAGCCAAGCCAATTGAAATTGGCGCGCAAATTTCCTATAATGAACGCAGCTAGTAAACAGCCCTAACTTTCAACGGATCATATATATGTATATATTTATATATATATATATATATATATATATATAATATATGATATATATAAGGATATATACTCTATATTATATATACATAGTATAATAATATATATGTATATATATATATATTATATATACATAGATATATATATTTATATCTTCTAACATCTTATCTATCTCATATTATATATTATGTATCTCTCTCTTTCTATCATATATTATCATATCATATCTCTATCTATCTATATCTCATATATTATATCTCTATCTATCTATATATATATATATATATATATATACCTCGCTCTCTATCAGCTGTGGGTGCGGTCGCGTTTGGCTTAGCTCCGTAAAACTTGGTCGAAGAGTGCAGGAACCTGAGGCCTGTAACAGGCTGACCAATTGCACTCGACGGCCTCAGTGGTAGGGAGTTCAACGCGATTAGTAATTACTGCAAAGGTACTGTGACAAACTTGATCTTTGTTGTTTTTTTGTTTCACAAAAGAGAAGTGTATGTGTTCGAGGCGTTCGAAATTCGAACGTCGCCTATCGATCGAGCAGTGACTCTAGCCGATCGGTAGTACAGACTGGCGCGTCTTCCTGCATGTGTATATGCATTAAGCCTACTGTGTATATGTATATAGCTTACTGTGTACATAAATAACTGTGTATATAAGCCATCATATGATTATTGACACACGGCAAGCCGCCGCGAACAGTGATCGAACGCCTGTGGAAGCGCTGTCGTCCACAGGGAGTGGATAGCAGAGTGGTTGCGTCGGCGACTACAGTACCGGTCTAAGCAAGACCGGTCTGAGTTCAATCCCCAGCGGTGGATATTTTTTTTTTTTTTTTTTTTGAAAATTTGAATTGTATTGGGTTTAAAATATAATTCGACATCGTATGATAAAAAAGGGAGAGAGAGAAAAAAAAGGGGAAAAAAAATTATTATAATAATAGATAAACCAAATAAATAAATAGAGAAGAAAATAGAGAAGAAAGGGGAAGGAAAAAAAAATATATACATATATATGGACCCGTTCAGGGGTCCAGGCGTGTCCCCTGATGAAGACTCTTCTGAACGGGGACAGCAGACGGAGGCAGCCGAAATTAAGGCCGACAAGATAGCAGAGGCTGAATCTGCCACGGACCTGGATGCTGACTCGGATCGCGATATCGAGGGCGACGATGACTACAGAGATGCGGCAAGCGCAAGAGGACAACGAAAGAGACTGATGGCAACCACGCCAGAAGACCCGAAGGAGGCTGAAAGCAGCCGAGCCCGCACGACCAGCAGGACCAAGGCTGCCAGGAAGTCTTTCAATGAAAATGAGCCCTCTCCGAACAAGGAGGACAGAGCTCTAGAAGACCTGGAGGCAGTTACAGAACACCTCAAGACACTAAAAGATAAGCATAAAACCACCCAGGTGGATATTAAGGCCGCTATCACACGCCTAGATAAGGCGGTATGGGAACTGAAGAAATCCAATAAGGAAACGGGGGAGGAGAAAGCAATTCTCCGGAAGCAAGCCGACGAGAATGCCGCACGTACGCAAGACCTCATAAAGGTAGCTGAGAGCTGGAAGGAAAAAGCCGCGGCTCTCACCTTAGAGTTGCAGAGACTAGCCGCCCAGAAAGAGGTACGGCCCTCATCGAGCACCCCACCCGCGGCAGAGCTACGATGCAAAGCCTGTCAGGAAAAGCTAGAAAAGGAACAGATCGAGATGGTCAAGACGAAACACCTAGAGGAGCAGATGGCCGAAACGGCAACACCCGAAGGTCTAATAGACCTCATCAAGGAGGAGTGGCCGCTGTCTATGTACAAGACTACTGGTCTCACTACTGACAACATCACTACCTTACGTGATATCAGGGTAATGCTTATTACGAAAGGCTCCGAAAAGGACAAGTCTCTGCTCAAGAAACTTACAGGGCAATTCCCGATGGCAGAAAAAGCGGCCTCTCTACGGGCAGGAGGAGTCGCAATCCTCAGAAATAGCGCCCAGCTCGAGCTAGAAAACCCAGATGAACCCGAACCCGAGGAGGAGCAGGAAGCTGAGGCGTCTGCTACGTCGACTAGCATACTAGTGGTGGGCGCTGTCGGCCTAGAGGAAACGCCACTTGGCTTCCTAGCAGCTCTTCACAAGACGCTAGAAAAAGGACACAACATTGGCTCTCAAAACCCAATGGCTTTGTACATTTCTCCACAATGGGGAGGACCCACCATAAGAAATGCAGTAGAAGCATGCTGTAGGAAGATAGGGTGTAAAGTCGACATCACCCGAGAAGGACGTGTGCCGCGCCAACACGATGTCGAGGCAACTTCGCGGAGAGGGCAGAAGGAATATATTTCTGTTAGGATCAGACCTGTTGCAGGCTCTTCGTCAGAAGACATGATTGAAAAAATGCGCCCACTAGTCAACACGGCGAATAGCGGGGTAAAAATAGGGACGGTCATTACTAATAAGGGAGGGGACATCATCCTAAGAGTTGAAGAAAAAAGCCCAGGCAGCAGCACAACGTTTGCAGAGATCCTCAGACAAAAGACGGGCGGAGAGGTCCACACTAGGCAGTACAGCGGCCCCACAGCAACTGTTGTCCTTCGGGGAATCAGCCCGTTACTTACGGCGCTTTCTATAGAACAGGACATTCGAAAGATACTGAAGCTCCAAGAGTCTACCAAGATTCGCACGGAAGCTCCCAGGGCTACTAAGAACAGACGCAGTTGGCAGTGCTTGGTCGCCTTACCAAGGACTGAAGCCCGCAGAATCCTACTGAAGAAGATCGTGACCGTCGGAGGAAGCAGTTGTAGAGTCGAGGAATGGATAACCCTGCCCACGTGCTACAACTGCCATGAAATCGGGCACACGGCCTTTGCATGTAAAAACAAGAAGGCAGATAAGCAGAAATGCTACCGCTGTGGGCAGGAGGACCATCTAGCCCGTGACTGTAAAGCGGTACTTCCTAAATGCTACGTATGCAACGACGAGGGCCACAGAGCTAGATCTACAGCATGCCCCAAATATCTCCAACTTCTTAAAACTAAGATGCAGGAGCGCCAAACTGTGAGGCAAGCTAGCAGGGACAAGACAGGGCATGCAGAGCCAAATAAGAAGAACGAGGAGCCTACGACCGAACAAGAGGCTCTTGCCACTGGCTCAAAAGGACCTAACGAATGGAGGACACAGGGGCCCAAGGGCGCGGCTAGAATTTCGGCCCAGCGCGACTCCTCCGCACAAAAATGATTAGTGAAATTAGCATAATTCAGGCCAACTGCAACAGAAGCAGGCCCGCCCATGATATGATAGAAGAAATAGCATGGAGAAGAAAAACTGAAGTGCTGGCCCTTAGCGAACCCAACAGAAGGAAAACCAAAGAATCAGAGACTTGGGACAAAGACCCTATGCTAGACACAGCGATCATAACTAAACAGAATGTGCAAGTGCTTGAGAGAGGACACGGAAATGGGTTTTGCTGGATCGAAGTAAAAGAAGTCGGCAGAATATATTCGGCCTACATCAGCCCCAACTGCTTGCACGAAGATTTCGAGCGCTTCCTAGATGACCTCGCAGAATCGATACGCGACACGAAAACCGGAAATGGAGTGCTAATAACCGGGGATTTCAACTCAGCGTCAGAAGTCTGGGGATCACCTCGAGCCGATAAAAGGGGCAGAACTCTACTAGAATGGGCAGCATCACTCGATCTTCAAGTATTAAACGACGGAAAAGAAGCTACTTTCCACCGCCACGGCAGCGAGTCTTACGTGGATATCACGTTATGTAACGACATCCTCGCGCCAAAAGTTACAAGCTGGAAGGTTCTAGTGGACGAGGAAAACCTGAGCGACCATTTCTGCATTGAGACTCGACTGAGAATTCAAAACTTTCGATCAGTTCCTCCCCTTAAGAAGCGATTCAGACTCACAAACGAGTCAAGGTTCAAGAAAGAACTCGGGAGGAAAATAAAAGCCCTATCCAGCCCCCACATAACTGCAGAAGATCTACAAGCACTCCTTGTAGAGGTGTGCAAGACTACGTGTACCAACAGCGCTCACCCCAGGCGAGGGAACGTCCCGCCTAAATATTGGTGGACGCAGGAGATCGCAGACAAACGAAAAGAGTGCTGCAAAGCAAGGCGTGCTCTCAAACTGAAACAACGAGACGCAGACGCACGCAATCAAGAATTGCAAGAGTATAGAAGAAGCCGGGCCTTACTTAAGCAAGCCATAGCCGACAGTAAGACTAGCGGCCATAGAAAGCTCCTCAACGAGGTCGAGGACGATCCCTGGGGAAAACCTTACAAGATAGTCAGGGGTAATAAAAAAAAGACCCCTGTTTCCCTGGACGAACAGCAAACCAAGACGGTACTAACTAAGCTGTTTCCGACCCACGCATCTTTTGAAAGGGCAATTTATGAGAACATTCCCGGGCTGGAAGGTGAGGCCGAGTTTCCGTCTATTGAACCACACGAGGTTCTACGCGCAGCTCACAGGCAAAAGACCGGAAAAGCCCCCGGACCAGACGGGGTTCCCCCTGAGGCAGTGAAACTTCTCTTTACAGAGCACCCTGAGATAGTCGCGGACTCTTTCAATGTCCTACTCAAAAGCGGCACTTTTCCGCTATCCTGGAAGCGTGCTGAAGTCGTCCTCATTCCCAAGGGAAACGGGGGATACCGACCGATATGCCTGCTGAGTGCGCTGGCAAAAGGATACGAGGCCATAATTGAAGAAAGACTGAGGCTCTTCGCAGAGGAACACGGCCTGCTTTCGGACACACAGTACGGCTTCCGCAAGAACCGGTCAGTCCTAACTGCAATACAACGCGTTGCAAGTAGGGCGGATTCGTTACGAAGTTCCACTATACAGACACGGCAGCTCCTCCTAGTCGCTCTCCTAGACGTTAAGAACGCCTTCAACAGTCTACCATGGAAAACAATTCTGGACACACTGATACGAAAAAAAGTCCCTCGTATCTGGTAAATGTAATTTCTAGCTACCTTAAAGCACGAACAGTTGTCAACGGCCAGGTCAGCTTCCAAATGACAGCCGGGGTCCCGCAGGGGTCTATACTTGGCCCACTTCTCTGGAATTTGGCTTACGACGACGTCCTCCGTCTGACAGGCCTGCCCAAAGGAGTGGATACAGTAGCCTATGCCGACGACCTGGCGATAGTCGTCCAGGCTAAAACTGCCGACGAACTTGAACTAAATATGAATAAAGCTGTTTACCTAACGTCAGAGTGGATGAGCGCAGCGGGACTCAGACTTGCCCCTGAAAAGAGCGAAGCAATACTCCTCACCGGGAGAAAGAAGATCCGTCCGCTCACTCTACAGCTTGACGGCGAGGATATTAAAATTGTAAAGGAAGTCCGCTATCTCGGGGTCACACTGGATACTGCAATGAATGGCCTCAGCCACATAAAAAAGGCAACGACAAAAGCAGCCAAGGCAGTGTGTGCTATAGCCAAGATTCTGCCGAACATCCATGGCCCCCGGGCCCGCACAAGGGCACTGCTAATGACGGTCGCGGAATCAATTGCATTATTTGGAGCGCCAGTTTGGGTGAGAGCAACTCTCAAGACGAAGAAAGCGAAACAGATTCTACGGAGGACCCAGAGGGTGGCAGCCCTGAGGGTAATCCAGGGGTACCGCACAGTCAGCACAAATGCTGCTCTGGTGCTTGCAGGGTCGATCCCCTGGGATCTTAAGGCACTCGAAAGGAAGCGACTATGGGAATTAGGTTCCCCTACCCAAACGGAAAAAGACAGCGAGAGAAACAACACAATTAAGACATGGCAGGAGGAGTGGGACGCCATCCGCCCCGGGGGTCCTGGAGGATCCCTGCGGGTACTGCTGCCAGATATCAAGGCATGGATAGAGAGGCCTGGGGGAGACCTCACCTATCACCTCACCCAAATCCTCACAGGACACGGAAACTTCAACTCGTATTTGTCCCGAATTGGAAAGGCTTTGTCGCCGTTATGCGTATTTTGCCAAGAGGCACATGAGGACACTCCAGGTCACACACTGCTACAGTGCTCGGCCTGGGAGGCTGCGCGGTTAAGGGCAAGCAGACTCGTCCGAGTCAAATGGGCCAGGGAGGGAGACCCACACCACGAGGTCAGCAACCCACCTCGGTCCAGCTTAATGAAGTTCACAGAATACATTGTCTCCAGTGAGCAAGCCTGGAAACTGGGAGCAGCGACTGCAAAAGAAGTCCTCCATGAGAAACATGAAAAGTGCAAAGAAAGACAGGCACAACTGCGGCTTCAACCTGAAAGCATCCATGGAGAAGTGCAGCTCGAAGAAAACGGGCTTGCCGGTGTTAGACAAGTGCTGGATCCTCTGGGCGACCCCAGCCAATTGATCTGAAAGGGCGCTCGCCACTTCTCCTGATAGTCCATAGCACTGTTTTTATGAAGATCTGGGCTATCAGAGAGTGAAGCTTAAGGGGGGAGGTGCGTTTAGTGGGTATGGGTCTCAACGGAGTAACATCCAACCGTTGGGGTCGAGTCCCACACTGCTAGAGATAGAGACTCGTAGCGATAGTGCGTAACTGCATTTAATACCTCCTTCAAAAAAAAAAAAAAATATATATATATATATATATATTACATATATATGGACCCGTTCAGGGGTCCAGGCGTGTCCCCTGATGAAGACTCTTCTGAACGGGGACAGCAGACGGAGGCAGCCGAAATTAAGGCCGACAAGATAGCAGAGGCTGAATCTGCCACGGACCTGGATGCTGACTCGGATCGCGATATCGAGGGCGACGATGACTACAGAGATGCGGCAAGCGCAAGAGGACAACGAAAGAGACTGATGGCAACCACGCCAGAAGACCCGAAGGAGGCTGAAAGCAGCCGAGCCCGCACGACCAGCAGGACCAAGGCTGCCAGGAAGTCTTTCAATGAAAATGAGCCCTCTCCGAACAAGGAGGACAGAGCTCTAGAAGACCTGGAGGCAGTTACAGAACACCTCAAGGCACTAAAAGATAAGCATAAAACCACCCAGGTGGATATTAAGGCCGCTATCACACGCCTAGATAAGGCGGTATGGGAACTGAAGAAATCCAATAAGGAAACGGGGGAGGAGAAAGCAATTCTCCGGAAGCAAGCCGACGAGAATGCCGCACGTACGCAAGACCTCATAAAGGTAGCTGAGAGCTGGAAGGAAAAAGCCGCGGCTCTCACCTTAGAGTTGCAGAGACTAGCCGCCCAGAAAGAGGTACGGCCCTCATCGAGCACCCCACCCGCGGCAGAGCTACGATGCAAAGCCTGTCAGGAAAAGCTAGAAAAGGAACAGATCGAGATGGTCAAGACGAAACACCTAGAGGAGCAGATGGCCGAAACGGCAACACCCGAAGGTCTAATAGACCTCATCAAGGAGGAGTGGCCGCTGTCTATGTACAAGACTACTGGTCTCACTACTGACAACATCACTACCTTACGTGATATCAGGGTAATGCTTATTACGAAAGGCTCCGAAAAGGACAAGTCTCTGCTCAAGAAACTTACAGGGCAATTCCCGATGGCAGAAAAAGCGGCCTCTCTACGGGCAGGAGGAGTCGCAATCCTCAGAAATAGCGCCCAGCTCGAGCTAGAAAACCCAGATGAACCCGAACCCGAGGAGGAGCAGGAAGCTGAGGCGTCTGCTACGTCGACTAGCATACTAGTGGTGGGCGCTGTCGGCCTAGAGGAAACGCCACTTGGCTTCCTAGCAGCTCTTCACAAGACGCTAGAAAAAGGACACAACATTGGCTCTCAAAACCCAATGGCTTTGTACATTTCTCCACAATGGGGAGGACCCACCATAAGAAATGCAGTAGAAGCATGCTGTAGGAAGATAGGGTGTAAAGTCGACATCACCCGAGAAGGACGTGTGCCGCGCCAACACGATGTCGAGGCAACTTCGCGGAGAGGGCAGAAGGAATATATTTCTGTTAGGATCAGACCTGTTGCAGGCTCTTCGTCAGAAGACATGATTGAAAAAATGCGCCCACTAGTCAACACGGCGAATAGCGGGGTAAAAATAGGGACGGTCATTACTAATAAGGGAGGGGACATCATCCTAAGAGTTGAAGAAAAAAGCCCAGGCAGCAGCACAACGTTTGCAGAGATCCTCAGACAAAAGACGGGCGGAGAGGTCCACACTAGGCAGTACAGCGGCCCTACAGCAACTGTTGTCCTTCGGGGAATCAGCCCGTTACTTACGGCGCTTTCTATAGAACAGGACATTCGAAAGATACTGAAGCTCCAAGAGTCTACCAAGATTCGCACGGAAGCTCCCAGGGCTACTAAGAACAGACGCAGTTGGCAGTGCTTGGTCGCCTTACCAAGGACTGAAGCCCGCAGAATCCTACTGAAGAAGATCGTGACCGTCGGAGGAAGCAGTTGTAGAGTCGAGGAATGGATAACCCTGCCCACGTGCTACAACTGCCATGAAATCGGGCACACGGCCTTTGCATGTAAAAACAAGAAGGCAGATAAGCAGAAATGCTACCGCTGTGGGCAGGAGGACCATCTAGCCCGTGACTGTAAAGCGGTACTTCCTAAATGCTACGTATGCAACGACGAGGGCCACAGAGCTAGATCTACAGCATGCCCCAAATATCTCCAACTTCTTAAAACTAAGATGCAGGAGCGCCAAACTGTGAGGCAAGCTAGCAGGGACAAGACAGGGCATGCAGAGCCAAATAAGAAGAACGAGGAGCCTACGACCGAACAAGAGGCTCTTGCCACTGGCTCAAAAGGACCTAACGAATGGAGGACACAGGGGCCCAAGGGCGCGGCTAGAATTTCGGCCCAGCGCGACTCCTCCGCACAAAAATGATTAGTGAAATTAGCATAATTCAGGCCAACTGCAACAGAAGCAGGCCCGCCCATGATATGATAGAAGAAATAGCATGGAGAAGAAAAACTGAAGTGCTGGCCCTTAGCGAACCCAACAGAAGGAAAACCAAAGAATCAGAGACTTGGGACAAAGACCCTATGCTAGACACAGCGATCATAACTAAACAGAATGTGCAAGTGCTTGAGAGAGGACACGGAAATGGGTTTTGCTGGATCGAAGTAAAAGAAGTCGGCAGAATATATTCGGCCTACATCAGCCCCAACTGCTTGCACGAAGATTTCGAGCGCTTCCTAGATGACCTCGCAGAATCGATACGCGACACGAAAACCGGAAATGGAGTGCTAATAACCGGGGATTTCAACTCAGCGTCAGAAGTCTGGGGATCCCCTCGAGCCGATAAAAGGGGCAGAACTCTACTAGAATGGGCAGCATCACTCGATCTTCAAGTATTAAACGACGGAAAAGAAGCTACTTTCCACCGCCACGGCAGCGAGTCTTACGTGGATATCACGTTATGTAACGACATCCTCGCGCCAAAAGTTACAAGCTGGAAGGTTCTAGTGGACGAGGAAAACCTGAGCGACCATTTCTGCATTGAGACTCGACTGAGAATTCAAAACTTTCGATCAGTTCCTCCCCTTAAGAAGCGATTCAGACTCACAAACGAGTCAAGGTTCAAGAAAGAACTCGGGAGGAAAATAAAAGCCCTATCCAGCCCCCACATAACTGCAGAAGATCTACAAGCACTCCTTGTAGAGGTGTGCAAGACTACGTGTACCAACAGCGCTCACCCCAGGCGAGGGAACGTCCCGCCTAAATATTGGTGGACGCAGGAGATCGCAGACAAACGAAAAGAGTGCTGCAAAGCAAGGCGTGCTCTCAAACTGAAACAACGAGACGCAGACGCACGCAATCAAGAATTGCAAGAGTATAGAAGAAGCCGGGCCTTACTTAAGCAAGCCATAGCCGACAGTAAGACTAGCGGCCATAGAAAGCTCCTCAACGAGGTCGAGGACGATCCCTGGGGAAAACCTTACAAGATAGTCAGGGGTAATAAAAAAAAGACCCCTGTTTCCCTGGACGAACAGCAAACCAAGACGGTACTAACTAAGCTGTTTCCGACCCACGCATCTTTTGAAAGGGCAATTTATGAGAACATTCCCGGGCTGGAAGGTGAGGCCGAGTTTCCGTCTATTGAACCACACGAGGTTCTACGCGCAGCTCACAGGCAAAAGACCGGAAAAGCCCCCGGACCAGACGGGGTTCCCCCTGAGGCAGTGAAACTTCTCTTTACAGAGCACCCTGAGATAGTCGCGGACTCTTTCAATGTCCTACTCAAAAGCGGCACTTTTCCGCTATCCTGGAAGCGTGCTGAAGTCGTCCTCATTCCCAAGGGAAACGGGGGATACCGACCGATATGCCTGCTGAGTGCGCTGGCAAAAGGATACGAGGCCATAATTGAAGAAAGACTGAGGCTCTTCGCAGAGGAACACGGCCTGCTTTCGGACACACAGTACGGCTTCCGCAAGAACCGGTCAGTCCTAACTGCAATACAACGCGTTGCAAGTAGGGCGGATTCGTTACGAAGTTCCACTATACAGACACGGCAGCTCCTCCTAGTCGCTCTCCTAGACGTTAAGAACGCCTTCAACAGTCTACCATGGAAAACAATTCTGGACACACTGATACGAAAAAAAGTCCCTCGTATCTGGTAAATGTAATTTCTAGCTACCTTAAAGCACGAACAGTTGTCAACGGCCAGGTCAGCTTCCAAATGACAGCCGGGGTCCCGCAGGGGTCTATACTTGGCCCACTTCTCTGGAATTTGGCTTACGACGACGTCCTCCGTCTGACAGGCCTGCCCAAAGGAGTGGATACAGTAGCCTATGCCGACGACCTGGCGATAGTCGTCCAGGCTAAAACTGCCGACGAACTTGAACTAAATATGAATAAAGCTGTTTACCTAACGTCAGAGTGGATGAGCGCAGCGGGACTCAGACTTGCCCCTGAAAAGAGCGAAGCAATACTCCTCACCGGGAGAAAGAAGATCCGTCCGCTCACTCTACAGCTTGACGGCGAGGATATTAAAATTGTAAAGGAAGTCCGCTATCTCGGGGTCACACTGGATACTGCAATGAATGGCCTCAGCCACATAAAAAAGGCAACGACAAAAGCAGCCAAGGCAGTGTGTGCTATAGCCAAGATTCTGCCGAACATCCATGGCCCCCGGGCCCGCACAAGGGCACTGCTAATGACGGTCGCGGAATCAATTGCATTATTTGGAGCGCCAGTTTGGGTGAGAGCAACTCTCAAGACGAAGAAAGCGAAACAGATTCTACGGAGGACCCAGAGGGTGGCAGCCCTGAGGGTAATCCAGGGGTACCGCACAGTCAGCACAAATGCTGCTCTGGTGCTTGCAGGGTCGATCCCCTGGGATCTTAAGGCACTCGAAAGGAAGCGACTATGGGAATTAGGTTCCCCTACCCAAACGGAAAAAGACAGCGAGAGAAACAACACAATTAAGACATGGCAGGAGGAGTGGGACGCCATCCCCCCCGGGGGTCCTGGAGGATCCCTGCGGGTACTGCTGCCAGATATCAAGGCATGGATAGAGAGGCCTGGGGGAGACCTCACCTATCACCTCACCCAAATCCTCACAGGACACGGAAACTTCAACTCGTATTTGTCCCGAATTGGAAAGGCTTTGTCGCCGTTATGCGTATTTTGCCAAGAGGCACATGAGGACACTCCAGGTCACACACTGCTACAGTGCTCGGCCTGGGAGGCTGCGCGGTTAAGGGCAAGCAGACTCGTCCGAGTCAAATGGGCCAGGGAGGGAGACCCACACCACGAGGTCAGCAACCCACCTCGGTCCAGCTTAATGAAGTTCACAGAATACATTGTCTCCAGTGAGCAAGCCTGGAAACTGGGAGCAGCGACTGCAAAAGAAGTCCTCCATGAGAAACATGAAAAGTGCAAAGAAAGACAGGCACAACTGCGGCTTCAACCTGAAAGCATCCATGGAGAAGTGCAGCTCGAAGAAAACGGGCTTGCCGGTGTTAGACAAGTGCTGGATCCTCTGGGCGACCCCAGCCAATTGATCTGAAAGGGCGCTCGCCACTTCTCCTGATAGTCCATAGCACTGTTTTTATGAAGATCTGGGCTATCAGAGAGTGAAGCTTAAGGGGGGAGGTGCGTTTAGTGGGTATGGGTCTCAACGGAGTAACATCCAACCGTTGGGGTCGAGTCCCACACTGCTAGAGATAGAGACTCGTAGCGATAGTGCGTAACTGCATTTAACACCTCCTTCAAAAAAAAAAAAAAAAAAAAAAAAATATATATATATATATATATATATATATATATATATGTATATATATATATATATATATATATATATATATATATATATATATATATATATATACATATATATATATATACATATATATATATATTTTTTTTTGTGTCGACTGTCAGATTTAGTACTGCAGTGCATCCATTTGAATTGCAGCGTATCCATTTGACGGGCAATAATTGCGGTTGGCCCAATCATTAGCATTGTTTTTCGTGCTTCACTCAAAATAGGAGACGGCGGCACCAGCCCAGTGATGAGAATTGCCAGGCGCCAGGTGCCTGGGCCACCACACCGGGGAAGAAAAGCTGAGATACGCAGTAGTTAATTGCTGTCAAATCTAAAAGCTTCTCCAAAAGCCACCGCCGCCACCAACGACAGACGAGAGTAAGGCAGTAAACAGCTGTATCGACGCGACAGGCACTACAGGCGATATTTGCTTCCGTAATTAGCTCATTAGTTGTCGTTACGACTTTGGCTTGGACAAATCTGGCCAGACAAACGGTGGCAAAAGCGACCTTCAGAGACCGAGACGGACGACCGGGTCGTGTCTCAGCCCGCCTCACTAAAGCTGCTGCCCCAACGGACCTGCTGCTCGACGGACAGACGGCGACTGTGACTTTGTGGTTTGCAATCACGACATGCATGACTACAAGGTCATAAGACCTCCTCATTTGCCTTAGACCTACGTTCAATTTAATTTTTCAAGATATGCACGACAATCGCTAGCGAGCGACGTCATAACCTTCTCGTCATGATCGTTTCCGCCCAGCTGTTTGGTGCTCGGTTGATATCTAGTTAGCATGTAAACGCATTAAAAAAAAAATATATATATATATATATATACATATATTCAGACAGTTAAGTGGCAAAGATGCGTTGCTCCGTTACAATGGCGGTAACCAGCCAGGCACAACAACAGGTGGACGCATGGAACAATAGTCAGTTGTGCTGCCCGGTTGTGCTTCTTTGGCTGATAATCGATTCGTTAGGATTTTTCCGTAGCAACATCTGCTACGGCGTCATCTGGCGGGCAAATGACAATGACGAAGGCGACGTTGATAACGACAGTGATGATAATGCTGATGGTGATGATTATGTCGATAACATATATTGATAACCATATGAATGAAGATTATTACGATACCAGGATGATCGTGGTGATCATAGTGGTTGGTGGTTGGGGCGGCGGAGGCGACGAAAGTGAGCACACTGGCTTTTCTAGTAGTCATATCTACATTTGAATGATAAGGGGCATTTGTATGCCTAGGAGTGCGTCTGCATGTTTGTATGTATATGATTGTATATGATATTGTATGTATAAGTAGGTACGTTTGTTAGTGTATGATTGTGTGTATATGCATGCATGCATATGTGTGTGTGTGTGTGTATAGGAATATCGACGTGTACGTAGAACTATGGCTTTTTTTCGAAGCGAAGGGCCTAGTTGTCCTCTGTTGGTCTGTCGTAGATTAGTCATCGATACATGTGTACCAAACGCGACTTTGTTTCGCATCATGACAATGCAACCTGCTAGCGTTGCTTTTTTGGGTGTCTCGTGGGTGCACATTCACTCTGGTTGGTCTTGCTAATGGAGCTTACACGACGATTTTAATTGCAGAATTGCCTGGCCATCAGCAGCAGCACCATCATCATCATCATCATCATCATCGTCAACAACAACAGCAACCACAGCAACAACAACAACAACAGCATCAGCAGCAACAATAACGACGACCAGAACAACAACAACAACCACAACAACAACAACAACTACAACAAATGTACCCGCCCCTTTGCGCTGGCAGCGGCAAGGGTGTTGACGGCGACAGTGAACATTTGCCCGGCAACGTAGTCATCATCATCATCATCATCGGCCATCGCGGCGGTGGTGGCGACGGCGAGCCAACTTGGCGTTGTCCTGTCTTCCATACGACGGGTTCAGCTCGACTTTGTTAGCATGTTGCTAATGCTCGCTTCGCATGTTTGTCGTTCGCTCGCCAACATGACTACCTACTATTCGTAGTGGTGGAGTGTTGAGTTGACTGAGTGAGCGTAACTAACCGCGGCAAGGAGGCAACGGACGCAAAAATAACGCCGACCGCGACGATCAGACCGAAGACCGCACGCACACGACGAAGCACAAGAAGTTCTACAGTTGACAGAATAGCAACAGCCAACCCGCCAAAGGGAAGGCAGAGGGAAACACGAGGAAGAAAAGCAGGAAAAGGAAAAGAAGGCGAGACAAAGAACAGGGGACGGGCAGTTGTGGTCCGGCCAGCAGGAGAATTGATTGTAGTACTACTAGTAAAAGTAGTAGTAGTAGTAGCAGTACTAGTTCGAGCTCTGGTTGGATAGGTCTGGTGCCGTGCACGGACACAAGCCGGACAGCCAAGCATGCGCAAGTCGGCGAGACACCGCTACATCGAGGTCGGCAAGAGAGGCCAGCGCCACATGATGCTCGTCATGGAAGACGTGCCCCGACGTGTGAAGATCAAGAAGCGGCCTTCAAACCAGTGGAAGGACAACCCCGCCATCGTCGTCGAGGAGAGCTCGGATCAGGATGAACAACAGGGAGCGTCCTCAAGACGAGGTAAGTGTTTGTACACACGAGCGTGGTGGGCCTCTACCCATTGGCTGGCCACCTACGAGTAATAACAATAGTAGCAGCAATCTCAACAACACCAACAACAACACCAGCAACAACACCAACACTAACCACAAGAGCAACAACAACAACAACATTGACAACAAGGGGCGCCTCGTCTCGAGTGTTTGTGAGCGCCTCCTCTGTCTCTGGCATGTTGGCCGCAGTAATAGAAATGGCAAAGGCACCTCAAGCACCTGTGGGCGCCTCGTGTGTCACTGGCCTGTTAGCTACCGCCCGGCAGCGGCTGGCAAACGCCTTCTAGCTACCGGGTGTGGCGCAGTGGCCCTCGATCATCACCTTGTACACTCGATCGTCACGAGCGTCCCCACCTGGATGGTGGATCGGTGATCGGGTCCCTCCCCTACCAGAATCCCATCCTTGTCACTTGGCTCTGCTAGCAGCAGCAGCAGCCGCAGCAGCAGCGGCGACGGCGGGGCAGCGGCTGCCAACGTGCTGCCTGCCTGCCTACCAGGTAGGCTAGAGACGACACACGAGGTAACGGCGCGTCGACCGAGATGCCCGATCAGTCATGGATGCAGAGGCTGCAGGCCGCTATCGGTCGAGAACTGTTTCTGATCTGCCTGTTCAACTCAAACATGCTCGTTAAAGGTGAGGGCGGTGACTACCACCTGTACGAGGACAAGGGTCGTGATGACGATCAGGCGTCGGATCAGGACGGCGACGACGCGTCGGAAAAGTCGCAGTCCGGCAGCGAAGATAAGGACAAAGATGATGGTGGCGGCGGTGGCGGCGGCGGCAAGGATCGCCACGACGAGGAGCGTTTCTACTCGAAAACGTACCTCGAGTCGACAAAGTCCACGCCAAGCCTGAAGAAGGACGTCGTCGCGTCGCTGGCCAAGGACAGCGAACGAGATGACGAAAAGTACGCTGCTGAACTCGACGCCGAGGGTCTCGTCAGCCTTGAGGAGCACCTGCTGCTCATGGAGGGCCGCCTTATCGAGGACATCTCGAACATCGTCCGCGAGGAGCTGGCCGAGTTTAAGCGACTTTTCGTAAGTTAACCTTTAATGCCTGTGTGACTTGTCGGTGACGACGTTGATGTGTTCAGCGTTCTGCAGATGCTTCTAGTCTAGAACTATTGTAGTAGAAATCTTTTTTTTGCCCACTAGTCGCTGGAAACTGCAGCTCTAGTCTGCTTCGCCAGCTTTTACCGGCTTTGATTAGATAGCCGCGTTGGTTTCAAACTAACCGGGCATACAGCTGCAATTAACAGACCAATTGAAGTAGGTTTTCATTCAAATATATTGGAACGGTTAGGCGTTTTGTAGCACGCTGTACACGAGTTATGGTGTTGCGGCAAATAACTGCGTGAATATATATATATATATATATATATATATATATATATATTATTGGTATATAAGTATACTATATGGTGCTATATGGTGTGGATGTATGTGCAGATACTATGTGCCAATTGCTTTTACCAAATGCTAACGCTATTAGCGCCCCACGTATATATGTGTGTATGTGCGTCTTGGTTATGATGTGTTCGCCATTTGTGTTGTGCGTGTTATGTAATGAATGAGCTTTGCTGTTCGTTGTGCACGCTCATTGACGCCGCGGTGTAGTCAACCGCGAACCCATCGACTAACTGTCGTTCTTACATTTACGTGTTCGCGGCCGTGTGTACATATGTACCCATCTGTCTGTCTGTCTGTACACATACGCGCCTATCTATAAAAGGTCTGTCGAAACTATCGATCTATCGAAACTATCTGTCATCTACGTATTTCTCTCTGTCTATTCCTCTCCTCTCGGTTGGACTATACTGTCGTTCGGTACGAACGCCGTCGTGTTGAGTTTGTCGCCTGGTTTTTGTCGCACATGTCGCACGTGTCATGCGCGCGCTGGCCCGCGTTGGTGCTTTGTGCTCTCGCGTGGTGGTTGGTGCGGTGGGACACAACAAACAACCTATGCCTAAACCAACCAACCACCACCACAGCTGCTTTGGCACGGCTCATCGCCTGCCGAAGCCGAGCAGCGTTTCTACACGGCCGAGGTAAGCGAGCCGACGGGTGACGAGTACCTCACGATGCTCGAGTCGTGGATCACCGACCTTCTCTATCGAGTTGTTCGACCGCAAATGGACGCCCTTCTGCGAGTGAGTAGCTGAAGTCGTCGTCGTTGTCGTCGTAGTAGCAACAGCAACCTCAGCAGACTCAGCAGCAGCAGCATCAACAGTAGTAGTAGTAGTAGACGAAGTAGCCGAAGTACCCGTAATTGTACTCGTAAGAGCACGCCGAGGACGAACGAGTGCGGCCGCCGGCGACGTGATTTGAAGTGCAAACTCTCGAAGGTCCGAGACGCCGGTGCCGTCGCTGTCGTCGTCGTTGTTGTTCTCGTTGTTATCATTGTCGTTGTTGTTCTCATTGTTGTTGCTGTTGTTGTTGCTGCTGCTGTACTCATTGTGGTCGTCGTCATCAGCACCGTCACAAACACCATTATCACCGTCGAGCTGTAGAAGCTTCGTCTGTATTTGAACGAAAACGACCTCGCGCAAACAGCCGAATCGCACGCTATATGATCTGCATGATGTCGTGACGTAACGATGCTGCTGCTCCTGCTGGCGTTGTTGTTGTTGTTGTTGTCTGAAGACCGAGCGAGGTGCTCCACTGTTGCTTTCACACCACACGTGATGGACGCATGCTGAATGTAACCATCGATGAGCAGCAACAATGACGATGACGTCAACAAATGCGACCGCAACAGAAGCGAATGCGGATAATAATGAAGCCCAGAGCGGGAACGACTAAACCCGACAAACTAACGTATGAGATAAACACAGTACCGCGTAGATGAGAGCACAACGAACACAGCCATGACGAATGAGAGGTTGGATTTTGGCATGCTGGATTTTGGCACTAATTAACCTACGGTTAATTGAATGCCGCGTTAATCCACAATCAAACGCTGACGCCACAACCAAAACCGGCTCACCAGATGCTGCTGGAAGAAGGACCACCAAGACGTTTCGCTACGGTACGGCAGAAGATGTAAAGTTTTCGGACTCTGACTCTCAGCTAAGGTTTAACTGGTCCACGGAGCTGTTTTTCACATTGCTTCATAGACGGACAACCCCCATAAATACAAATCGATGCAACGGTGGGGCTCGAACCCTCGCACCTATGTGTCTCCTCCGGTTGCGAGGCGGAGACTTAATCCACCACGCCGCCACCGGGCTCGACGGCAGAAGATGTACGAGGCACAATTCTCGTATGGCCGGGCGTCAATGTCCAAACATTGACGCCCAAATAGGACAACTTGATGACTGCGGCTAGCCTACGTCAGCTTCGAACAACGACTGTACCTTACAGCGTAGCACATTGTATCTATTCGTCGGGCGCCTCGGGCCTTCGACTTGCTTGCTTGCGCCCCGCCCTTCTTTTTTGGGGGTTTCTCTTCCAGGCTCCGTTTGTCTTTCTCGATCTATCTCGACTCTTCTTCCTGGCGTGCCGCCATCCAGTTATTGCGGTGGTGGCGGCAGCGGCAGCAGCGGCGGGGCTGGTGTTGTCGGTTGCAGCTCTGTCGGGCGCCTCTGCCTCGCGTGATCTCCAGGCGGCAATTTGCTCAGCCTTACTAAAGGCCAGACCCCAGCTTGGTGTTGTTGTTGCTGCTGTTGTTGTCATTGTTGTCCTTCCCTGGATTGCTGTTGTGGCACCTCTCGACAAGAGTGGGTGCTGCAAGTGCATATTGTATTGGCCGGCGCCGTGTTGTTTATACATACGAGTATGTACATACATGCGCAGGTGTGCATGCAGAATGCTAGTTGAAACGGACTAGGAATAGCGACGAATTAATAACGACGCTGCCTACTGCAAGTGTGCCTCCAGTAAAAATGAGATTAAAACATTATGTGGTATTAATATTACACAGTATTGCCATTGTTGACGGCAAAGCGGTACATATATATATATATATATAAATTTACATTTCTTCTTGCTTACAATTTTTTTAAAATATATAATGAACTGTTTTTCATCAATCGAGTTGTTTCTATGTTGAATGTACACACAACTTTTCCTAAATTTAAATACATCTAATGAAACTTTCCATCTAACACTTGCTATTTTAACCGCCTACTGCGGTTACGGGCTATGCTATGCACGCTGTTGAATATGGTGTTTTTAAACAACAATACGATCATTTAAACAAAAATCTAAGCTGATTTGCAGCATAAGAGACGTTCGGTTATAGCGCACGCACCTCACCCTACGTCCCACCATTACTGGTACCTTCAGGCGGTATCTCGATCACTTCTCTAGCACAATAACTAGGTCGGTAAGCACCATACTATATTGATTGGCAAACAACATGTGTATTGCATTCGTTCTGTCAAGTAAGCGTGCATTGTTGACGTTGCTGCTGCTGCTGCATCGAGGAACATAATAACGCCATAACATAACGCCAGCCAGCGACTTCGCATCTGCTTATAGGGTTGTGAGCTCCGCATGGGGACGGGTCGAGTCATCGGGCGTACATTCTCGTTTGTCGACGTTCTCTCTGCGTGTGTGTCGTTGTCAATGACTATTACAGCTGATCAGCCCATCGGAGAGCCCCGAGCCTGTGGAGCCGTCGGGCGAGGACTTTGCTGAGATGTTCAAGGCGTTCGCGAAGTTTGGCGACTCGAAGGGTTCCGGCGACCTCATGAGCCTCTCGAACTCGGACCGCTGGTGGAAGCAGGCGAAAGTGATTGATGGTCGCAGAGTGACCACGACGGACACCGGCATCTACTTTCGTAAAATTGCCAAGTTAGTATTATGAGACTTCACGAACACGTGTCTACGTAGCTAGTGACAGGCCATTAACGTTAATTAGCTTTCGTTGAAGTAGGCCACTAACTAAGGGTACAGCAATGACGACGACGACGACAACGTCGTGATGCATGATGTGATTCGTCGTCCTTCTTTTCTTAGCAGAAAGGTGAAAGCAGACGCGCGTTAGTGCACTTAACGCAAAGCACCACAATAAACACTCTTTGCAAGAGTTCGTTTTGTTTGCAGACCGAGGAAAACGAACTTGTTGTCGACAAACTTGTTGTTGGCAACAATGATAGAACTGCAATTTTGTTGCAAAAGTTACGGACGTACTCGAGTGACAAACTTGCTTGGCTGGGCACGTTAAGTAGGCTGGTTAGAGATTCAAAGTCCATGTTCGTGTGTACTGTTCTATCTGCGAAGAGAACTCAGTGTGATGCGGGCCGTGTATCGAAGGGCTGCTCGTCGGAAGGCCTGCTGAAATAGACTAGGCAAAGACGGGCGCGGGAAATTGATCGTAGAATTGAACGTGACAAATAAGGCAAACGTGAGTTATACGTAAATAATCGTACCAATCGGGTTGTCGCTAGAGAATCCGGCCGGCCATTCGAAAAAACTCTTGTCGTGCGCCAAAGTGAATGCTCGCTGAGCTGCGTTACATTTGCATAGGCAATATTATCCATTGGACGGGCGCGTGAATGCGTCTAGATGGCTTTCTTCGCAGAGCTTCCGACGATAGGCTCTTGGCCGAAAATTATGACGTCCTCACGCGGCGTCGATCTAATTCGCAATGCACCCTTTTTTTTGTCATTGATGTTTTGCAACTACTGGAATTCATAGCAGTTTACGGTCATGTATATCACTCTTTGTGTTCGGAAGAGTATCCTACTTTACTACGTACTATCGCAGAGCCGAACTACTACTGGTGAACAATAAATTTTAAAAAGTTACGACGTACATCGCAATACAACAACAACTACTACACTACTACTACTACTATGAAAACAGCAACCGTGAGAAAAAATAACAACAAAACGGTAACAAAGACAATAAAAACAAAAAGCGACAAACAACAACAACAATCGCTTCAGCAAGAACAACAACAATAGCTTTAGCAAGAACCGCTGACTGATATTGACGAATTATCCTTGGTAACACATGCATGCACAACTCGTTGAGGGTGCAATACAATTCACAAATCACACGCAGTCTCCAAAACTACATCAGTCAGCCCTTACAGGTCCACTCTCAACAACAGGGAAAGGCTAGCCAAAAGGGAGAACCAATTCATGGCGGCACAATTAAAATTCCTGTACTTTTTCTTGTTAGATCATCGCGGCAATTGAGGTGATGGAAATGCGAAATAGGCTGCGTATTGTGTGTTCATTTAAATTAATGGCCGAGAGCAAAAGCCGTGTTACCTGTTATTTAGCTTATGCAGGTCGTTTGACTGTGCCTGCTGTGCGAGTGCAAACGACTGGGCATTTGAAGCTGACGGAATATATATATATATATATATATATATATATATATATATATGCAATACTAGGCGGCAAAAATATATATATATATATATGCATATATATCTATATATATATATAATATTGTAATGATTTATTAATAATTTACAATGCGTTTGCACACTCGGCAGTGCTCGCCTTAATAAAAATGGTGGTAATAAGGTGTCACGTGGTTAAGAATCAGCTGTCCGTGTCCTTGCTTGATGGTAGCCCCCGCTCTTATGAACCCGGTGCAAGAGGTATATCCTCAAGGTTCATTGCAACGTTAAGACGGTAAGATCCATAAGATTCCTCTTCGTGACGCCACGCCCCAAGAGCGTATTCGCAGATTTGGAGTCCCATACACCACTCATAGAGATAGTGTTGGATCCGAATCTGCGAGGTTTTTGCGGGTCGGAGAGCGCCGCTCTTAGGAGCTCGACGTCATATATGGCGATCTTGTCCTGCCGCGCTCTTGCGAGGTCCCTGTTCGGGCCGCAAACCTCGGCATCTAAAACCCAGACCTCGCTAGGTGTTGTCTTTACGAGGTCGGGTTTTAGACCCGGTGCGCCCGGTCGACGGAATACTCGCTCACGAACCACCTCATGACCCCTATCGCGGAGAAGACGTGCCACGCGATCGCAGACGTCGTCATGTCTATTTATAGTTTGTTTGTGTGTTGTATCGCACATCTGAGCGACATGAGCCAACCTCTCAGGCGCATGACACCCGTGCCGACAACGTTTGTTGTAGCCTGGGCGTCCCCTGGCCGATCTGGCACGCGTTGGTAGTGCATTGATCCTGAGTTTTAGTAGGTTTAAATACTCCTTACCAGATAGGTAGGGCATACCCTTAATCCAGTAATGTACAAAGGGCGTTTTGTGTGCTTTTTTAAAATGTGCCTCATCGAACGTGTTGTGTAGTTGTTTAGACCAGTAATCGGTATCTTGTGTAGCGGACTTAATGGATGTTCCCAAGCGCTCGCAAAGAAGACTTGTTCTTATATATATATATATATATATATATATATATACATTCGCCTTCATTTCATATTGCTAGCTCTACGATAGTAGAATTTCTAACATTTTCGACTACCGTAAACAAATATTGTGCGGAAAGCGAATCTCATGTGTATGTATATATATATATATATATATATATATATATATATATAGACGCAGGTTTAAATCCGGCTGTATGTTTGCGCGCGTTGGGCTAATGCTATTTCGGTGAAATGCCACACACTGAGAGAGCAGGGACAAACACAGGCTAAGTAGTGTTGTGAGTCCCACACCAGTCACTGCTGGCTGCTAGTGCATCTACTACGGGCTACGCTATGCATCAGGCATTTCCGAAACCTCCCATATCAAAAAGGCTGACGCTCTGCAGCGTTATCATGACCTAAGCACAAAATAATAGTGACTGGTAGATTGCACCGGCTGATACTTACCACATAGCGCTTGCCCAACCTCCTAGTCCAAAAATATACCTCTATGCCATGCAATTGTATCAACACTAAAAGGGTATACGCGTATACTTCACCCTCGCTTTTTCTCTGACTTAAGTATATATATACAGCACGCAAAGGGTATTGGCCCCTAGGAGAAAAAAAAACATGTAACTGCGGAAGTTTATGTTTTTTTGCACACATAAGCTAGAAAGAATGCAATCATCTAGACTAGAGTTGTATGTGGACGATAGCCAAAATCTCGCTCGACAAAAGTGCATTTAAAAGCCATTCTGATTAACAGAGTGAGGTGGTCTCGTTTGACAGTCCCAAGTCCCGATTCCCTATTGCTCTCTTGTTTCTGTGCTGAGTCGACAGGTAGCGGCCCAGCTAGGAGGGAACTCAATACCAATCCGTTTCCATGCGCACAGCTTCCCCCGGATAAGGTTCCAAAATTGCTCCACACGAGTTCCCCTATCACCGAAGAGCGGGCTCAAGATAAATATCCTCATTGTAGGTGGATGACGCGCTGAGGTGGAGAACTTCTGAGAGCTTTGTAGGGCAACAACAACCGTTCTCTGTTTGAAACCGGAGCTTTGCAAACGATAACAGGCTTATGCGTTACATACATCAGCGGTGGTGTTTGCTATTTTGGAAGTAGGTTTTGTCGCACATGCGTTCGGTAGCAGGACTTTCTTATGTGATGGCAAAACCTCTTATTTTGATAGATTTTACATCCTTTTTATTTTTTCATCGTTTGGTGAGTTAGTGACTCAAAGTTATTTAGAGATAACGACCTCCTGTTGAACTAGGGTTACTGATTATTGAGATTGGGTAGTGTGGTATTTATATGATTTGGAAGGGTTCTGCACTACGCAATGATAGGCTACGTCTAAAATGTTCGCTCACCCCGCAAGCTGTGCGTGTCCTTCTATTTGTGAACCGACTCAGATTGGGAATCTGCGATAAAAACATGCTAAAACACTTGAAATTCTGAAATAATGATAAATACTACGTCATGGTAATCTGTATCTAAAAAGTTCGCCTACCCTGTAAGCTGTGCAAGTGAAGTGCCCCTCTACTTATAAACCGATTTTGAAGGAGTATCATCACTTCATATTTTAATAGGTAATAACGTACAATTGTAAAACATGTGACTTTCATTAGAGTTTTCAGCAAAATGCGTTAAATTTAAAAACGCTTATTTGACAAATTCTCCTTTAGAATTACCCTGATTTTATTACTGAAGGTTCATTTTCTTAGACTATTTCTTACTTACGAGTAGGGTTCGTTTTTTATGAACCATAGCTCAACTAGAAAATTTGCTGGGACAATAAAGGTAATTTGTAGCAATGATAAAGCCCACACAATTTTAAGAATAGCAAGCCAGGTTAACATAAATAAAGTCTATAGTGTATTCAAAAACGTGATGCAGCAGGAACGTTGCTACGTTGGGTTAGATGTTTTACATATTTTGTGAAGAAGCATTAGTAAGTAAATGCAGTATCAGCTATAATTTGATCTAAGGGACTAAATTATAAACATAGGCCTAAGGGACCAAATTAGAAACATACAGCTAATAAGCTTTTCATGACAATAGTTCTACCGAGCAAGATGGCTTAGTGGTCTTGTATTCGGGAGGACTCGGTTCACGAACCCAGACCACCCACTCTTAAATTGGTTTGCGTGGTTTCCAATATAGACAAGGTAGATGCAGGAGTAGATTAAAAATTAGCCATGACATGAAAAACCGTACACAGGCATTAGCCTTACGGAAAAAAAAAAACAGTTTAAGCGTCCGCCGTTTATTTCTTCAAAGTTGCAAAATCTAAGAAACGTACAAGTAAGCTATCAAGTGTACAACTGTACACCTGTAAGTTTCCTACTGTATATATATATATATATATATATATATATTGTTGTTATGTACAATATATTATATCGTTGAAGCCGTATATATATATATATATATATATATATATATATATATATATATATATATAACCGTTATGTATATGAGTACGTATATGTATAAAAGATCAAGACCAGCGCAAGCCAAGTGAGTGGCTCAATTAGGCTGCTGCTGCTGTTTCCTTGAGCAAATGTTTGACTGCCCCTCAACCGATGGCCTGGCTAGTCCTGACTGAACTTCGGGGCTAAGCTATAACAGACACTCTAAAGCAGTATTCATTTATGAATGAACTGCTCGGCAGGCCGGCTTAGTTTTACCGTTGGTCAGTTGGTCCCAGAAGAAGCGGCAGCAGCAACAACAACAGCAAGAATAGCGGAAACGGCGACAGTGGTCGCTCCCGTGGCGTGAGCCCCTTTGGGAGCGGGCTGTGCGGCTGGCTTCTGCTCCTATCGCCGACGACGATGACGACGACGACGACGATTGATAACGATGGAAGTTTGCGCTGGTTAACTTTGCCTTCGTTGTTTCAAGTGGCCTGTGTAATGTCTGTTTCGGCCGCGCTATACAAAAAAAACGCGACTTTGAGAGTGACGACAACGACAATGAAGATACCGACCATAAGGAGAAGGCATCGAAAGTGATCGAATGGCGGTTAAGGCGCGCGTGTCGGCAACAGCAGCAGCAGCGTTGGCCCCGAGGGAACACTCGCCGCCAAACGATCTAAGCGACTACCAGATTGCTCGGCAGGAGGAACCGGAAGGCCAGATGGATGATCTCAGAGCGGCTTCGCTGGACCTGAGCCGGCCCGGCCAAGAAAATCATCAGCCACGGGGAAACGGAGCAATGCATTGCAGACCAACTACTATTTTAGTCCAGCGGAAATTTCTTGCCTACAAAAACACCAAGTTTAGAGGCAGTCGACGTCCGTTGGCAACCCGACACGCCGTATTCGTCGGTCAGGTTTCGGTTATTACTGCCTTGATAACCATAAACAAAAAAACGAGGCGGAAAGAAAACTGCCGTACAAGCTAGCAAAGTAAAAACACTGCTGAGATATATGATGCCGTAGAACAGAACATTGTTCTAAAAATACGCTATTTAATTTAAAGCTGTACACAGCCTGACGTTTTATGTCGTGTATTTTATATGTATATATATATATGCATGCAGAGCGCGCTGCCAAAAGTATACGAGGCCATAATTCAGGAAAGACCCAGCCTTTTCGCTGAGGAATACGGCCTACTATCGGGCACACAATGCGGCGTCCGTAGAAACTAATCCGTTCTAACTGCAATACACCGTGTACCACATAAGGCGGATATGCTACGCAGCTCGACTATACAGGCAAGGCAGCTCATACTGGTCGCTCTTCTAGACGTTGAGAATGCCTCCAACAGCTTACCATGGAAGACCATTGTAAATACACTGACACGAAAAAGGTCCCCTCGTACTTGGTAAACGTTATTTCTGGCTACCTCATAGCACGAATAGTTGTCAAGGGTCAGGTCAGCCTCCAAATGACAGCGGGGTCCCGTAGGGGTCTATACTTGGCCTACTTCTCTGGAACTTGGCTTACGACGACGTCCTTTGTATAACAGGTCTCCCCAATGAGTGGACATAGTGGTCTATGCCCACGACCTTGCGATAGTCGTGCAGGCTAAAACTGCCAACGAGCTTGAACTGGCTATGACTAAAGCTGTACACCAGACGTCAGAATAGATGAACGCAGCGGGACTTAGACTAGCTCCGGAAAAGAGCGAAGCAATACTCCTCATAGGCAAAAAGAGTATTTGTCTGTTCACTTTGCAGTTTAACGGCCAGAACATTAAAATGGTTAACAAAATCTCGCTACTTCGGGGTCACACTGGACACAACGATGAATGGCCTAAGCCACATAAAAAAGCAAAGAAAGGCAGCCAGGGCAGTAATAGCCAAGATCCTCTCGAATAAATATGACCCTCGGGCCTGCACGAGGGCACTAATGATAATTGCTGAATCAATAGCAACTTTCGGAGCGTCAGCTTGGGTAAGGACGATTCTCAATACAAAGAAAGTGAAGCAAATGCTACAATAGACCCAGAGGGTAGCAGCTCTGAGGGTTCTCCAGGAGTGCCACACACTCAGCATGAATGCTGCTCTGGTGCTGGCAGGGCCGATCTCCTAGAATCTCAAGGCACCCGAAAGAAAGCGATTATGGGACTTAGGTGCTCTCAACGGCAAAAGGAGTCTTCTAGAAAGAATACAAAAAGTGCAAAGAAAGACAAACACTGTTTCAATTCGAGAGCAGCCGTAAAGAAGTGCAGCTCAAAAAAAGCGGGCTTGCAGGTGTTGGACACGTGCACGAACCTGTGGGCGGTCCCAGTCAGTTGATCTGAAACGGCTTTTGTCACATCTCCTGATAGCTCATAGTACTGTTTTATGGAGATATGGGCCTAAGAAGGGAGATGCGTTTAGTTGGTATGTGTTTCAACGGAGTAACATTCAACCCTTGAGGCGGAGTCCCACACTGCTTTAGATAGAGACTCGTAGCGATAGTGCGTAATTGCATCTAATATCTCCTCTACAAAAAATAAAAATCATATATGTATATATATATATAGGCTTTCGTAGAATTTCAAAAAACGTTTGCTCGGAGAGTTGTCTACGAAACTGGATGTATTGAAGGACCAAATATTTTACTGGCCATACATAGACACGACACTGAATATGAAGTACTTTCGTGTGCATCGACACCCGGTGCACAGGATCATGCAGCCACTAGAGAAAACAGCTACATTCACTTGTTCTCGTTTCAATAAATTCCGTCAAAAAAACGCCTACGAAAACGCCTAGAAAGCCCGCGACGCTCGCACGGTTCGACTGCAGCTGCCGCACAGCCGATGCGCGAGGCATTTCCCGTCCGCGCGCTATTCGCCATGACTCGATACGAAAACAATTATATGTTTTTTGGCCGGATTCGCTTTCCTCAATTTGTAGGGGTCGAATGGCGAGCACGATGCCTGGAGAACGGAGAGAGATCGGTTCGACTCCTGGGCAAACAGGGTTCGAAGTGGTGGCGGCGGCAGCAGTTCCAGGAGGCGGGAGCTGGAATTTGCCAATATTGTTCACAACAACTTGTTGGCCGACTTGTTGCGCTGTTGACCCTTTTAAGGGGAATGTGATATTGCGACGAATAGTTCGAGTCGCGTGCCCGCCGCTGCCGCGCTCGACGTCGAAATCGTTTTCGATGGGATTCTTCATTTTTCTAGCCTGGCTCTGCAGCTTTGTTGTGCCCTCGGCAGAAAAATCGGCTTCCAGAGAACGTCGGGGACATCGTTTGCCAAGTGCTGCTCCAGAAAGCAAGTTGTGAACCTGCAGTGTTGAATGTTTTCGTTTCGCCTTTTTTGTTTAGGACTCCAAGAGAAGTGCATTTTACACACGTGTATATTACATTTTCTCCGAGAAGGTTATATATAGATATATATATATATATATATATATGGTGTTTAAAAATAGTCTGAGATCTTTAAAGTTACATCAACATATGAGTGCTCAAAATATTGTTAAATGTATTTCTTTTTAAAATTTAGATACAGATATGACATTATCTCTAATGAAATACAATGTCGGTATGATGATGACCTTTCTAGTTTTTCAAGCTACGTACCGGACACCCAATGTTTGTTGGCATCAGAGTTTACTGGCAACGATTCCGTCCAAAATTGGTCACACATCGTTAAGGATAAGATGGGCCTGGTACGGCCAACTTCACATTCTGTGTTAAGTTCCCAACAAATAAGGTCCAATGACGCTTTTGGGCCAGAGGCTATTCCAGTTTATTCACACTTCTATTCAAATCGAAATGGGCTTTGTCGGACAAAATCATTTTCTTCACAAAATTTGCATCACGCCTATCTTCCGGAAGCTTAATTAACGAAGTTAAGTGCTCCTATAGTCTGAATACTGCTGAGTCCTATATGTATATATCGCTAGAGCCAATCTTAAAATACACCCAGCAGAGGTGAGCTCCTAGCGGTTGGGCAGGTTGCTGAACCGATGTTGCGGGAACTTTTTAAATGCCAGATTATTATTCTGACACCCCATATATATATATATATATATATATATATCCTTCCGTTTGCACTTGTTTCCTTCTGAGCGGCACTCAATAGCGGCGCAATACAAGACTGGCATACCGGCGGGATGTGGGAGAGTTAAACGATTTACTGCTATATTGACGCAGTGGCCGGCTTCAGACAGCGTGTCGCCAACCTTCGCAGAGCATACAATGTCTATGGGCTTTGGGATTCGACAGATAAACCTTAGATACTCCACACTGGTACATGACCTGTTTATCTGAAGGCAAAGGCCACTTCCCTAAAAGTTTGCCAACACAAGCCCCCTTAGAACCTTATCCTCTCTGTGACAATATATAATATTGGACTGGTTCTAAATGTAGGCCTTACAGGCTCAGTCACTAAATTCTTTTTATACCGATTAGGTCCAATAGGATACGATATATAGAAAAAAATGGTAATACAGTTACCGTATGGAAAGGCACGAGCAGGACAAACAGGCACATGACCGCCCGCTTTGCTGTGCACGGTTTTCACCACCTTCTATGTCAGAAAGACGCTTGCCACGAACCATGTGACACATTTGTTTGTAAATATTGTTATGGTATATGTGTAAGATATCATGGCAGTGAGTGCAATGCAATCCCCTCTCTAACAAAGCTGGCACTGAGCGATTTTTATTATTAATATCATTACGAGACTGTAGTGATATCGATCGTACTATTGTATATTTTACCCAATCTGGTGTGTAAAAAAATCATGTGAATATATATATATATATATATATATATATATATATATATATATATATTTAGTTTGTACAGCGGTTTAGGTATTAATATTCAGCATAACCTGTCGACCTACTTATCCGCGTAGCTTTCTCGTAAGTACTATTAGGTAATAGCGCCACTGGTGACGTGCCGGTCAACACGTAAAAACCAACTGTATATGTTGCTACCGAAATTATACCATGTCGGTCTCGCCGTTTCGTCGGTTGTCAAATGTTAATCTCATCTTGTCGTCTTTGTGTGTCGCTCGTATTTGATAGGACAAAGAGAACACTGACATTCCGCGAGTACCAGCAATTTGTCGAGGGACTAGCTAAATCGAAGAAGATCACGCTCGACGAGATCCGCAACAAACTGTGTAACTGTGGACCGCCATCTCTCGGCGGACGTGCACCTACTCACCCACGTAAGTCGCATTACCTCGTTCGCACAAAAACAACGTCGTATATACGCTTATAAATATATATTTCGCTTATTTTTGTTAACTGCCCGACAAACCCTATGTGTGGACAAAAAACCCATAGTTGCTGAGGCATTGCCCTGCTACACATCACACCGAGCGCCTGGCGAAGCAACTTACCGGCTCGATAATTTTGTTTTATTGCGAAAGTTCCTCTGTAAACTTTCTTGTTGATATACCAACATTCTCTGAACTTTCTAGTGCAACCGTGCACAATGTACCGCATTTTCCGGTGATTAAGCTTTTATCTTCTATTTCAAATCACTGTGACTGAAATCTGCAAATTTTGGATAAAAATCACTAATCACCGAGCAAGATGGCTTAGTGGCAAAAAGCCTTTGCCTTGCATTCGGGAGGCGTCGGCTTGAGACCCAGACCGGCCACTTCTAAATTGGTGTGGAGCACAGATGTCGTAATGAAAAAGATATGGTGTATACCATCCAACCCCCAATAAAAAAAAAACAAAGTACGTGTTGTACCAGAATTAAACCCAATATAAGGGTTGCCAGCCGTTTCCTTCACTACACCCCGCCGCCATATATACGTTTTTATTTAATTAGGTCATTCACAGGCTGTACAAGGGGCAGTCTCCTCGGCATCGCCCTTATTCAGTTTTGACCGTTTGGTACAATTTGCTATCTAGGAATGTATGCATATGACGGCGTGTTTGAAAGGCCGGAGAGTTCCTGCTACTCTGATCAACAAGGAGGCTTATTGATCCGCGGATCTTGTTGACGATAGACGTTTTATGACGAGGAACGTATGCATGAGGGGAGGGGGGTGGCTACTCCCGTTACCCCAGCACTCACTTTCAGCTATACTAATTGGCCTGTTCATTATGGCACCTTATTGAAGCGCTCGTTAGGCCACTTAACGACGTTCACGAATACGTCATTAACGCTGAGACCCGTCGAACGCACTCTAGAGATTGGCCATTTAATGCCAACCAGAGCCCCAAGTACATATTTATGATGTATCTGAATTTTGCGCTTAACGCTCGCGAAAACTTTGCTCCAGATTGCGATGTTTTTTAAATACACCGCTCGAATAATTCGGCGGTGAAGTCAGTTGTCGCAAATGAGAAATAGCTTCAGTATTGGCTCGCTCTGTTAATCCGTTATAGGGTGGAATTACCTTTGTCTGTCTTAGTGCTACTGGACAAAAAAATGCTAGTAACCTTGGACGGCGTACCGTTTTAAATTATGTGAGTGCGTTGCCAGCTGCTGCTCTTTATATAAGAGAGTGCAGGTTTAGGGCGTCAGCCGTCGGTGCCAACATGTATAGTTTTGGCTGCTTCGAGACTTTATCGAGTAAGACCCAAACTCAGTATGGCTTTTGTTTATGTTGAACAAATATATAATTACTTAGAAGTTATTCATTTCCCGCACTGGCAAGAGCACCTGATGCACTTACAGCAATCCTGAGAATTGTGAGGTTCTTTCGTGCTGCATAACACGTGATGAAACCCGTGGGCTGAACTATTATCTTTCTAAAATAATTAGCTAACCCCAAAACCCATTTTATGAAGAAAAGTCTAGCACTATCTAGAAACTGCAGATTTGCCTCTTCAAATGTTTCCCATATAAGTGATATATCAAATGTTGCTATTGGTTCTCAATTAATCTTGAAAATTTAATTATGAACATGGCCAAAGTTATTGCTACGGACTGTTAGAACAAAAATCTAATTTTGCAACTTCCTCTGGTGTTGAGATTGTTGTGTTTTTTCAAGAATATTGAATACGTTTCGAATGTACTCGTATCTAGAAACGTCTCCGCATATTCTGGCCGTTCTGGGGCATTTAACGTGCAAATAACCCCGAAAAACATAAAAAGCAACATCGGTCGGTGCTAAGATTGTGAGGTACAGATTACATTCGCATAGCGCGGAGTTAATTTCCCCTAGCTAAGAGACAAAATTACTACACTTTTACACATACTACAATTATAAATATTCGTGACATTTTTTACAAAAACAAATGTCACGAGTATTTATACATGATATATATATATATATATATATATATATATATATATATATATATACATCTATATATCATTTGGGAGTGGATTTGGAAGGTGCCTGTGCGGTTAGTTTATGGAAAGAGGTCTCATAGTATATTACGTCAATCAAGAGACTATGATCACCTGGAAACAGATACAGTTAAAAAAATGAATACGCAAAATGCAATATGTTGCAAAATATACGCTAGCCAATGTCTATATACGTATTCATGCGTTGTTCACTCAATACGACAATTCGTTACTATAAAACCACCTTATAGCGTGGGCCAGTGACGCAGTTTAATATTGCACACCGGCGAATATAGTGGCGAATTTAGGCCTTTCTGTTATTCGCTGTGCCGCTGCAATTTCGAGCCAGTAGTCTCTGCATCGGCGTCATTTCAACGTTTTAAAACAACCGCTAATTTATTTACGCTTTGTAAAGCACATTTTAGACGCTCGTAATAGGCTATAATATTACTAATATGGCCGCTTATATAGCATGTGATACGGTAGCGTCTAAATGCTCTCATTGTCATTGCGTTCTCATTACTGGACTCATATCAGACTCACCCACTGTAACTTTTCCTAACAAAAGAACGTGAGAGCAAGAAACAGGAACAACTAGTGAAACCGGGATTTGAGCCTGCGATAATCCGTCTGCAGTTTATAGTTGCCATGGCCAGGCCCCGCTTCAAACGGTCTGTTAACCACTGCCAATTATCCCAGATTACCCTCGATATCTTCCTAATTTTTTTCTGACAGAGTTTTGGTTGTAAATTTTATGAACGAGTTCGGTTTCTTCGTGCGTATGCCGCGATACAGTGTGAAGATTACGCTAAGCGTATTTTGTGGCTTGATAAGGGGATTCACCGCGATTCGGACAAGACATTTGAGCACAGGGATCGTATCAATATATGTTCATTCAGGGTTTATTGTATATCTCTCTCACTCTGCGTGATCAGTACCACAACATGAAACGAGTGAGCGTCCCCAGCTAGATGCACTAACTGTGGAACACTGTGTAGATGAGCTGCGTATATATATCTACATTATTAGCCGGTGTAGCACGTGCTTGCACGCAACCTATATATATATATATATATATATATATTTCCAGCATCATACCCCCCTGTTCAGCATCTTTATTCTTCGCGCTGCACGTCGATAGACAAATAGCCTTTCGGTGGGTTGCTTGCTGCTTCCTGCAAGCGAACTAGGAAACACTGTAGTAGAACGGTAACGGGAAGGGCACTGCAGGCAAAGCGTTACTGTCGTTGTTGCTCAAGCATCGAGAACACATCTCGGCCATGAAGTGCAACAGCAGCAGCAGTGGCCATCCGAAAAGCTGCAGTTACCAAGAGCGATGATGTCTGTGCGTTCTGGGTTAAGGCAACTCATCTACCGGGGTGTCGCCGGTTCGATCCCTATTGTTGGTCTTATTTTCTTTGAGCGATGCTCATTAAGAATAGATGATAAGGCATACCGCTGAGAGTCAGCGGCCATGCTGCCACAAGGACTGTTGGGCAAACCCTAGATACCTTAACATGTCCGGCCCTCGGTGCATTGAAAATATACCTCAGGTTAGGTGCCAAGCTCGTAGGGGGCGAAGGATGGTCTAGAAAAGGTTAAGGCACGGACTTTGCAGAGCGCGGCGGCGGCAAAGATATTCCTTCCAATTTGTGCCAATGGGGAGGACGGGGAGGACGATGAACTCACTAACTAAGTAGTGACTTCTACGGGTGCCGCTGCTGCCGATACTCGGGGACAACTTGGGTGTCACTAGTGTCAAGCATATCAAGCCCGATTCACTTTTTCGTACCTCGCGCTTCCGAGTGCAGGCCGATCGCAGTGTACAGGCGAACAGCGACGGTAGCAGCACACCGTGTCTTGCGGGGCAACGAATTAGCCGCACTCGCCACCTAATTAGTTGACCGGCTGGTTATGACTGGCCTATGGTTCTTCTGAGAGGAGCTGCTTATAGCCGTGGCCTGTAATGGGCTAATTCGACGCTACCAGCTCAATTTCGTGGTTTGCAACCATGCTTTACACAGTTGCTAATACAAATGTATCAACTGCGAAAACTGCGATTTTATTTGCTGCTGCTGCTGCAGCCATTTCATACTGGCACAACTACAGCTAATAATGTGGACTACTGCAACTTCAAAATACTGCTGCAATTGTTATTTTCACTGTTACTATGACCAACACCTCCATCACTACCTTTACTGTCATTTGGCTTTTTTTTCTTATTGAGTACATATTACAGCCATTTCTATAGAAACTACTTTTGTTTTACTTCTCGTTGAAAATGGAGGTTCTTCTTTGCGCTTCGCTTGTTATTGTGCTCTTCTAATGTTGGCCTTCGGTCACAATTACTGTCATGTCCGGAGAGAACAGTATTGCCGGTGCTGTCTGTTCGGCGTACGTCTTCAAGTGTTGGACAGAAGACAACTCTGTGGGTCACGACATCCTCCACGTCTATTTCGCAAAGGACACACTTGGTGTCTAAAGCCTTGTTGTCTAGGTTATGCAGGTATTTTTAGAAGCAGCCGTGCCTTGTTAGTACCTGCGTCAGATAGGTGTATTGTAATGTCTGCGTACTCTCTTTCTCTGCGTCGGCGGTCACCTGGCGGGTTTTTAGTACTTTTACTAATACTCTTACTACTACTACTACTACGACTACTACTACTAGCCGACTTAATTAAGTTTAAGGGACATCCGAATCGAGGGCGTGGGGAGACTCGTTTCCTGGCAAATCCTGTGACGAGCTCTAGCGCGCTCTTATTGACAATGGTAACACCTCTGGGTGCCCTTTTTGCCTCGTCGAGACATGCTGGTTAACAATATGCTTTGACTAATGTACTACTGTTGCGTCAAACGCTGCGCTAGCCGGGTTGCAAAGTTTGCAAAGGTTACAATCCGTTTGCAGCCATAACAAGCAAAGTCGAACTGACAATATTACGTTGCAGTTTATGGTCAAATAGTTTGAAATGGTGGAAATCGATATCACCATCGTGAAAGAAACGCTTTTAATTTGTTTTAGAGCATCGTGTATTGTGTAGCTAACGAGAAGATGCAAACCTAATAAACCCCTGCTTTAACATTGTTCAGTTTATTTCTCACACTAGGTGTTATACTAAGCATTATCTGTAAGCGGCTCGAATGACGTTGAACTTATGTAGATATATACGGTGTGGCCTGAGTCCGTTAAGAGTTTTGGTAGGCATGAAAGCAAAGTAGTTACTTCTTCAGCTCACCGATGGCAGCGGCCATACTAGCGGCGAATACCTTGTTCTTCAAAAAACCTCCACAGAACAAGTTCAGGTCCAAGTGGTGCAATCTTATTCGAAGCGTAGGGGTTTGAGATGCCCAGCTTATGTGCTCATCGACTAGTCAGTCAAGGTGGTTAGATCTTGAAATACGTCCGCAGCGCTGCATTGATGTATTCTTCTGAGCGAGCGCTACGAGGAAACTCGGGTGCGTGGGGCATTATATACCGACCGAATATTCGGAAACTTTTTCACCAGATCTTTGTCCCTACTGTCCCCGAAGGTCCTGCATTTTTACTACGCGCCGCACGGAAAACTCGCAAACATTTCAACAATTTATTAATGAACACCCATTTTCATAGTACAGCGCAACGAGTTCATATCTCTAAGAGATATCCATAGTGGAATTGAATAGAACGACAATGTTTACACACTTTGCCGCGAACGCTCGCCGCCATCTCTGTATGGCGGCGGAAACAAAACTTCACAAGTTTTCGAAACAAAACCTCAACGAATAAATTCATCCCTATTCATTTTATTATTTAATTTTAGGTCTACAGGAAAATGTGATCAGCTACCAGTCGAGCTTATCCGTGTTACAGCCCCTCATTGTGCCCATGATTGCTGCCGCATTGCCGAGCTGAACCGCCAGAGATAGCCACTGAAGCGATATATAGATAAATTCACAATATTCACGTAACGCTTGTTATGCATCTAAGGTCCGGACTACTCGGCCAAAAAGCGATAAAAGTATGGCAAGGAAACAGTCGCCGGCTTTTGCATGAATCGATGGGAATATACGCGTAAAGTGGACGTGTCATTTGCCGAAACGGCATGCGATATTAATACTTACAACGCCTGCAGGTGGCAAAACGTGCCAAAAAATGAAATACGCCGAATCAGGATTGGGTCGTTTGGGCCGGCGCTAGCCAGCAGAAATTGCCGCTCGGCATCCAATAATTGCAAGTTTGTGTTATGCCTCTTCCAGCACTGTCGCCAGGCTGGTCACACATTGGCCACAGACGTACGCTTTGCCATAACTATCAGACGTATATCCACCATACTCCGGGTATCTGTCGACACGGCATTGAGCTATTTTCAAGGCGAGAATGCCTCGTCGAGTAGATTCTCGCAAACATTTGGTTATCATTTGGATCGAGTTGCGTTGCTACAATATCGTTACGGTCGACATTACGCAGTGATGGGCAATGCGACAAATGAACTTTAGATTTTTCTATTGACTTTTAACACACATATATATATAATATTATATATATATATATATATATATATATATATATATATATATATATATATATAAATAAATAATATATATATATATATATATATATATATATATATATATATATATATATATACATATATATATATATATATATATAAATAATGATGTACTGTATCAGAAGCAGTTCGCTCTGCAGACTGTCGCGTCCGTTCAACGTTCGTTTTTTTCGTATACGAGAAAAGTACTAGACCCCAAGCCAAAGTCAGCACGAGCATGTGACAGAGCAGCTGTGTTTGGTATGTCTAGCAGTCGAACTTGCGCTTCCACTGTTTATCTTTTGGGTCTGCGTAGCCGCTACACTGCAAGAGGATCTGCAAATCTGCATAAGGTTGGCAGCCTATATAATGTATTCGCACTGGGCTTGCTGTGTTTAACTCGCCGGTGTGGTATTGATCTACCCAGTTAAATGAATCAGCTGATTTTGACCCTATTAGAACGCAATAAGTGTCTCAAATTCTCACGTAATTAAGAAACGACAACGGCTTTGCAGCGTCGTGTGTTGGTTCAATCAGCTTAGCGTGCAATGAAGAAAACGAAACTGATCTCGGCTCGGTCTGGATGCTTGTCTAATTGACTATCACTATCTAAATAAGTCGGAACCTACCGATCCAGGTCGAAGCAATCTCGCGAGTAACCTTTAGAAGAGTATACAGAGTGGATGCAGTAGATAACTAGAGAGCGAGATCACTGTATGAAGTTGGCTTTAGACCGCAGCCTTGAGTGGATGATTCGAATATTATTAATATTACTTTTATATATGGGCGTTGTTCCTTGATTTCAATAGTTCTGAGGTTTGAAAATATGCTACAGTTTTACCATCCGCCGGCTATCACTCCTCAACCCATGACATTCACAACAAAGACCGACTCCTCCCTATAAATAGTCAAATGCATTATCAGCCTCCAAACTGTACTTCACATTGCTTGCCCTTGATTCCCTCTATATGCCTTGCAATATCCGTTAAGAGTTCATCAATATCGACACTGATGCGATCCATTGCCCTTAAGGCAACGGACACAAAACAGTAGCTCCTTGAGAGCCACCATATTCCTTCATATTTAATTTCTTCGCTTGTTTGAGCTTACCGCATCATACCCTAGACCCGATTGAGCTGTAGCGCCGATATGGCGACGCCGCCGTACATGCAACTATTGCGTCCCGGGCGAGGCTCGTACTGTGCGGCCACTGGGAAATTATGGCTCTATCAGATCGTAGATCATCAATGCATGTAAAACCCTGTGTTTTAGGCGCGCGGAATTTTCGTGCCCTTCGTAGGGGCACTTTTTTTAACAATGTCATCGAGTTCTGCGTATCTTGAAACTCTGTCAGGACTTTAAGGGCAACCTAAGGCATTTAGGCCATTAAGTAGAGTCCCGGCTGAGGTCGCCCACTTAGGATCGGAATTGGACGTCGAAATAGACTTACACCATACTCTACTTCGCTTATATATTATTGGTGATTCATCATAAGCGCGGCACAGCAGAGTAGACCAGAAAAGCTGAGACAAAACAAGGCTGGCTTTAGTGGGTCTATAGTCGCACGCCGGATTGCGACTGTATAGAATAATCACACTTGTACTGTAAACTAGGCTAAAGAGTGTGTGAAGCCTTACCAGACTATCGGTAGAAGCTTTGGTAGAAATGGGACTGCTTTCGCATTGCTTTGTAAGACGGAACTATAAATACAAATGTGCAACGATGAGGCTCAAACCCGTGCATCTATGTGGCTCCTCCGGTCGCGAGGCGCACGCGAATGCACCACGCCACGGGGCTCGGCATTGTAGCTGCTGGCCAGCCAATTTGTTGACCCATTTACGAGTTCTGCAACTGAGTTCTGTAAGTGAGTCTATGTGTGGCATGGGCTCTAAGTATATGTTTTGAGCGGAGAAATTGCATTAAAGTGAAAATATTGCAGTTATGGGTTGTACTAACTGCAATATTTTGTTTGCAATCTTTTATAATTTTCCCAAAGTGAGTTAAATATATATATATATATATATATATATATATATATATATATATATATATATAATTTTATTTATTATATTATTCAGTTATTACAATTTCAAGTTATGAAGGTTTGAATCAGATTCATCGCGCGCTGCTCACTTACTGTCAATTCATGGCGCCTATGATAGTTGTCACGTTTCCTCGACAAACGGCCAACGACATCATCTGTCTCATAAACATGGCCTTGTGCCGACCGCCCGTAACGTTTTCTAGACGACGTTTTCCAATATCTTTATGGATTTTCGCTGTACCTGTCCTGATGGGGTCGAATGTTTCCAATGTGGGTACAAAGTGGTAACTCTTTGATAGCGCGAGACACTTCTTTCGATTCCAGAATCCGCGTTTTCTGCAACCCATCCAAATTCTACTGCGCTGTGGAGTACATACGACATGATCGCAGTGCATAAAATGGTTACATCTCGTACAAGGCTTTTTCTATGTGACCAGAGACGCATGATGACTTTGTCAGGTGGCAGCTCACTGCTGCCATTAGGGCTATTCGGCTTGGGTGTAGATGATATACCTGCCTTTCAGACAGCTTAGCGGGTGTACACCGTAAGTGTCAACGGGTTGGCCGCACGGCAGATATGAACAAGATTGGCAGACGGCGGCGCCTATTCTAAGGACGACTCCTTGCCCCTAATAGTACCGTGGAAACATGCTATTAATAACGGTATACTTTATTGCAACACTATTGCCAACATTTATTCCTTACTTAATTTAGCGAATATAAATTGCTGGTTTATTACGTAAGGTTTCGTTGGTTGCCGTATAAAGCGGCTTGACATGAAGCCGAAAACGACTACTCCTTAAGTATTGATTAACGTGAATTATGCAACATTCACGTACGTTCTGCCTAAAATCTAATTTAAGTAATCCGTCTTCTCACACTGGACTTTTCCGAGTCCCGGCACGTACATGCGCGTTTTGTGTGCTTTGTGACGTTGAGCCGAACGTAAATTATATCGTCAGTTAGATAAACAGCTAAGCTATTTGTCTTAGATGAGACAGGTTTTATACATCGAAAGCACGAACGATGCCCACCAGGCTCTTGCCACAAAGAACCAACAGCGCCTGCTATTCTCTTCTGGGGGGCATAGTTTAATAGCAAACTATCATCGTGGGAGTCCTCTTCTTCGTGGTGGAAAATGAAACCGCTGTCATTTGTGAGACCGTGTCGCGTTACTAGAAAGTGGATTTTTTAGTATGCTCTATTATATGAACTCGAGAAACAGTGGGGTAGACATACGCAAATCACGAGTGTCCACTAATTAATCAATTTATCATCAATCAGGCTCAATTAAATGGATTAAAGTGTGCTTGGCAGGAGTTGTGAACGATGCACCCCGTTGCATTTTTGGCTCGTAAGTCGCTCGACTGTCTGAACTAAACTCTGTAAATGGACGTGATGTCATGAAGAGTTAAAGCTATAACACCATCTAACTTATTATACGTAAATCCCGCTGAAAGGGTGGCAACATGGCAATTTTCGCTATATCATTGTATTGGATATTAATATATATATATATATATATATATATATATATATATATATATATGCCATGAATAACTCATCTACATCAAAATGCAACGGCAGCAAAAGTATCAGTAACAACGATGATCACGACGATAATGGCTATTGCGCCAAAGAAGCAGAACCACCAGCAGCCACAACAACATGGGCCCCAACAACGACAGCAACAACAACAACAACAGCAACCATAACAACAACAACAACAACAACAACAGCAACAGCAACAACAAGAGCGCCAACGTCAATAACGGCGAGCATGGGCCTGGAGAATGGGAATGTATGGGCATAATTCTAGCGGAATTTGATGATCGTCTGGGGAATCGTTTGTGACCCCCACCACCGCCGCCGCCGCCGCCACTGCGACTGCTGCTGTTGCTGCTGCTACTGCTGCTACTGTCACCACTGTGGGGGCCGACCGCCGAGGAGGATCGTGGAGGAGGAGGAGAATCGTCAAGGAGGTCGTCGTAGGTCGACTGCAATGATGAGACGGTAGGAGCCAGATCACGACGAACCGGGCTGGCTGGCTGACTTTTGCTTTCTGCACAATGCCTGCACAACGGCAGCGGCCAGACGGGCTCGGTCGGCCGGCGGGCCGGAGGGCCACGCTTTCTGGGCGGCGATGGCGGTGGAGGCAAAGTTTTCCTACCGCTTCCGCCGTTCTATTCCTCTGCCTGCTCTTGGGTCTCTATTTGCGAGTGTCATGTGTGTGTATGTATGTGGGTATATATATATATACATATATATATATATATATATATATATATATATATATATATATATATATTTGTAGGTATCTGTATATGTCTGTGCGTATCTGTATATATGTCTGTATGTATCTGATGTGAGTCTGTATGTGGGTGCACGTGCAGAGCGACTTCGACGCGACTCTCCATTAGTCTGCGACCGACAGCGTTCCATTAGCTAGTTCGCTTTGCCCCACTCTCCCTGCGTTTCCCTCTCTCTCCCCTTTTAGATCTCTCTCTCTCTCTTCTTTCCTTATTTCCCTCTTTCTCTCTCTCTATCTCTTCCTCACAGCTCCCTCTTCTACTCTCACCCACGTCGCCACAAACGCGAGGCCTATTTGTGCCGGCGTGGAGTCGATCGTATACGCGACGAAAGGAAGGAACGAAGACGACGCCCGGCCCGGGCGACCGACCGACCACCGCTGCCGGGGGACCTAGGCTTGCGCGCGGTTAAGACGCGCGCGGCGTGCCCCGATCGCACCACGGACCCCACGCGGGGGGGGGGTGGGGGTGGGCCGTGGGTTCTACTACTGTCACTACTACTGCTGCCGCTGCGCTGGTGTAGCTGCTGTTGCCGGGGCATGGAACGCCGCGCCGAACTACCCCACGCCACACTGTGCCAGCGGATATGCGTCAGCATGATATGCGAATCGTATGAGGCGGAAGGCGAGGCGGCTATTTTCAAATAACGAACGAACGAAGACGCTAGCGACGACGCTGGTGAAATCTACGGCGTCAGCTGCGGATGCTTAGACTGCTGGAGAGGTGCTGCTGCTGCAGTGGCCCCCTAGCAGAAACGACTAATCATCAGCTTTGTAGAGCGAATGTATCTTCATGCTCTTCTCATGATCTAGTATCACCATCATCACCATCATTGTCGTCGGTATTATGTCTGGCTGTATTATGTTCATCTGCCGTCACTGCTGAGTTCAATGTGGTGGTGGTGGCTCGAGTAGACGTCAAACATTCATTACGAACGCTGCGAAATAGATGAATTGGAGAATAGCGGACGCCTTCGATTCAGTAAGACATCTTCGACTATCTGGTCGAATCGAGCCAGTCGAGAAGCCGCAATTAATTCGATGCACGATCATGTGTTCTGTTTGCAATATTAGTTAGCAGCAGTAGTTGAAGTTAGTAGTACATTATAATAGTTTATAATATATATATATATATATATATATATATATATATATATATATTTTTTTTTTTCTTATATATATATATATACATACACACAATTCTTGTTAGAAATGTTGCCATTTCCATTAAATGTTTTTTTTCCAACGACCGTTGAATTTGTGCGTATTTTAAAATTAATTATATTTTCGTCCCGTAGGCGCACCCACATAGTGGATGAGCTGTGAGACGTGCTTGCTATATGTACACTGTGAACTGAGATAGATAACGCTTCCGTAGATAGACATTTTATACGGTGCAGTAAACAAAAGCTCACTTTTATTAGGCTTTAGATGGAATAGCGTTAATTGTTCAGATTACTGTTGTGTTTGTACCCTCGGACGCTCGTCTTTCTGTTTCCAGCCTGGCCACTGTAGCATGCGTACGGACGGACTCCTCCGCCGCCGTTCCTTCTCACTTACCTCACGCACTTTTGAGACATGTACCATCTAATTTAATACGATAAGTTCAGTAAATTCTATTCCGCATACTTGATGAACCAAATAGCAGGTCTATGGAGGTAGATTGGACTGGAGGAGACCCGTATTCATTACATACACAATGTTAGTACGTTAAATAGCTATCTAATCTCTCATGGGCCAACCATTTTATGGAGCGGTGGATTTAGGCTTAGACTGTAGTTTCGCTGGATCAGCAGTATTTTTATGTGTCGTCCAACCGAGGGCAAAACGTCCCGTTCCTAGTACTAACATATGATCTGCTGAGTAATCGTTTTGAATCGCTTATCCCCCGATGAGCACATACGGCGCAATGCTACCTAACGTTAAACAGAGCGTCTGTGTGTGTGTGTGTGGGAAGTTCATGGAGGCAACAGGTTTCTAGCAAACGAGTACACCGTTGTTTGACGATGACTACTACTTGTGCTATACTACTTATTTATCAATTATACTAACTTCAATTGGCAAATATCTAACTACTATTATTACTACTACTACGACTACAACAACTGACAAACTATCAACACTACCTTACTATCATAGCTACCGTCGTATTGTTGTCGTGCGCATAGGTGCGAATGGCGCATTATGGCCGTCGGATGAGCGATGGCCAGTGCCAGCATCACATCCATGTGTGCTGATTGTCTATCGATGTTTGCTTATTTTCTACATAGGTCGCAATATATATATATATATATATATATATATATATATATATATATATACAAATAACTGATCATTTTATTTTACACATATTCGGCTAGTCAAACATTTTGTCGCATTGTGAAAACAAAGTTAGAGACGAGAAGATTATTTTTTCGATACTTGATGTTACTTGAGTTAATCGCCGAACGCTTTCCCAGTAAGAACCATTCATCCGTGCAGAATTTCTCATTTCTTGTGCAAAAGGTAGTCAGTGTGGCACTCAATTCTATCTAAGCATAAACTATTTTTTCGCCTTAAAGAATTGTAGATGTCAGCTCAACAACAGGTAGTAACCTAAAATAACTAACTACGGCTTAAATAAACAGCAAATGCTATGAGCTCCAGTAATCCCCTGCAGGTCGCGGCCGGCGTACACGGGCGGAGGTTGTCACGCTTTGATGCAGTACAATGCATCGACGATTGCAAAGTTCCGAAGCAGCATTTTAATTACGGTTTGCTTTCAATAGTCGAGTTGCTGGCAGCACGCCTCGCTGCTAATAATTTTCTTGTTCGGCAGAAACTTAGTAGGCACTAAGCTTTTCCCATCTCACCAGACACATAGTACGATATCGTTAGTATAAAGATCGGCTTTCATCGATGTCGAAATCTTCATCGTGCCTTCAATTGATAATTCATGTGGTTAACTCGCTCCCGTTGTGCCTATTAGGCCAAGGCAGCAGGCGTCCTTGTCGGCCCCACTAGGTTGCTAAAGCCCGGGGCGTTGACCGACCGACCGGCCCGGGTTTCATGTGCAGCACACTTCCCTCGTACATTTAAAGTAGCCTTAACAACCCTTGAATGGGCCATGACAAAATGACAATATGAATTCGTTGCCACTCAATCGATATTGTATGACTTGCCTCCCGCGCCAATAAAAGTGACATCGGGAAGGTTACTATTTGGAGTTTATACAGTCTGACCAACTTTCTACTGGCGCGTGAAGGTCCCCGCAGCACGCGTAACTCGCACGCCAGCAGACTAACACCGGAAAGAGAGCCATAGTTACTCCCAAGTTCTGTGACAGACCTGTAGTATATAATGCTTGAGTTTAGTGCTTTGACCGTAGTTTTGTGCGAGTCATATTGTTGTAGACGATTCATGTTGCCTATTGCCGGTAACCAAGTTTCACAGACTACACCAGAAGCAGCATCTGTAAGACAAGCGGAAGGCAAACAAAACGAAACTGTGTAGAAACGGAGGGGGCCAAGGCACTAAATCTTATAGCTTAGAGCATCCACAACAAGGGCTATGCAAGATTTATCAAGTGCTTTAAATTTGCTTAATTGCTTAATCAAGTTATTGTTTCGATGAGGAGGCAAGATCTATATTGTTCGGTTAGTGAATAAACCATTTCTGATACTTTCTGATAACTTCGCGCATTCTGACATTTCTACTTTTCATATTCTCCATTCATGCGTATACGCTTATCGAAGATATCAAAGACCTTAAAAAATACCTTACCATATCAGTACTTATAATAATAGTGGTCATTGATTTTGCTATTTTGCGCTGCTTTATTTTTTATATTTATTACCAAATATAATGTCCTAGTGTATATATTTTTCAACAAATTTACTCTCCCCGATAGATGGGCATACGTAGAAGCGCATACGTCAGGATAAAGTCCTACCACGTAACGTTCGCCTTGCTCGAGATGTTAAAAAATGCGGTGATTGCAAATTGTGTCCACATTTCCTCTATGGTCAAGTTCGGTAAGAAAAACAGTTTTGCCAATGGCAAGGGGGAGCGGAAATGCTTCGTAAGTTCGGTACTTTGCAACCACAGACGTCAGCTCTACCAATATAATACCAAAACGATTTACATAAGATGTCAAAACGTATTCGTTGGCACGCATAATAGAAAACAAATCGGGAACCTGGGCGCGAAAGTGCGAACATGCAAAAGTAAAATTATAATTTTGCAATTTCTTCATAATATCACAATAGTCTCTGCTCTAGCTAAGGTTTAATTCAATTAAGAAGACAATTAAAAATTTTATTTGAATGCTCAAGGATTTTATTTGAGGATTGCGTTCTCTCACAATCTTGCATTTCGTAAGCGTATGTCGGGACAGCCATCCCTCAAATCACAAAATTAATGCGAACATCTGCTCACTGCTGTGGACGGCGCCCGTTACGAGTTCCCCAGTCTCGATGGTGTCCTAGCACACAACGCCCTTCAGGTACGGAATTATCTGGATGAGGCCTTTGCCAATCGCTAAATTGGCCGAGGCGGTCCACAAACTTGGCCGCTGCGGTCACCCGATTCATCCAGTCTCGACTTTTTCTTTGGGCTTACCTAAAAATCTAGTCTATGCAACTCCCGTTGAGTTTCCTGTTGATCTGATTGGCAGAATAGTTACTGCTGCTGGCACCATTTGGGAGAGTCCTAGTAGCCTTAAACGTATGCAACAAGAGCTTTGCCATTGCTACCGAATGTGCTCATTGGCGGACGGGCCTTCCTTTGAGCACGATTTAAACTAAAATAAATATTTTTCAGGGCTTCTACATGCTTGACGAGCGACTTGGTTGACAAAGAAAGCGAACATAGTAGCTGCATGTATGCACTCACATCCGATATAGCCATCGGCAGATTTGAGTTAATTTGCAACCACAGTCATCTCTACCAATTTGTTACCAAAATAATTCACTTCTCTTATACGAAGCATTTCCGCTCTCTCTTTCCATTGGCAAAAATTATTTTCTTACTTAGGTTGGCCGTACTGCAGAGTTTTGGGCAATCATTACATATATATATATATTTATATAATGCCTGTGTAATATGAGTAACTTGTTCCATTACTACTTAACGAAGTTTGATCAGAGTCCTGTTAAAAAAACACCATATGAAGCTTTTCGTTTTTTGATTGCTTGTCGGCTTAAGGAACACTCAGTACGACGCATAGAGGAACAGATTTGAAGGTTAATGTCTAGCTAGTTCAATATTTAATGAATAAAGAAATGTATATGCATGCTAGAAATCCAACTGTGAGTCGGCTCTATTAATTTGTGCTGCTTCTAGCTACCCTTTGTTTTTCTCGTTCATCATGTTAGCTTTCCTTACTTGTTTTCAGTATCTGGTCGCATAGCCTGACTGCCAGTATCCTAATGCTGCATTGATATTGTCTTTAATCGGGTAATCTGCTCTTTTTCACGTTATTTCGGTCACCTTCTTTTTTTGCGCTTGCTTCAGCCATTAGCAGTCATTGTCGTTAGTCTGTTTATATATACACCGAGCAAGATGGCAAAGATTAGTGGGACGGCCGTCGCCTTGCATTCGGGAGTCCTGGGTTCATCATCCGGACCGGCCACTCTCAATTTGGTTTTTATGGTTCCCAATTTAAACATGGTGGACTAAAAAGTCGACTAAAAAATCGGTCATGACATAAAAAACCGTACACGGGCATTAGCCTTACCGAACAAAACACATTTAAAAATATATCATTCTCAGTACTCACCACACTCAAGCCAAACTTGTTTTTATTCTACTTTCTGCTTTTGTTGTCTTTATGCTGTTTGCTTTTGTGGAAGCAGTTTTTTGCGAATGATTTATGCAGTATGTATGCATACATAGTATCAAACAGCGGTGAGTCCGGAAAGTCGGCGGGTCTGGCAAACGCTATCGCCGAGCGTAACAGGCGGACAAAGTACCAGATGCTGTGGCGATCGCCGCGGCCAGAAGGCAATAACCGTTTTAGCCACAGCTGCCCTTAACCGGCCTCGACGGCTCAACTCAGACACTACCACCGCCGCTACTGGTACGTCTCCAGTGGTCGTTACCATTTATAGAGCCGTCGGTTGACTGCCTTTGCATGGCACCTACCACCGACAGTAGATGGACGTTTACTTGTTTCTACTACTACTGCTGTTGTTGTTACTGTCGGCCAAAGGAACTCCGAAGGGCAGCCCCCGTAAGTTTTCCCAGACGCAGCACTAACTGGGACGCACGAGCGGAACCCCACTGTGCCGTCAAGTGCCCAAGTCAATTGAACCCCGTCACGAAATGTTGCTTGTCTACGCTTGGGTGGCCTACTGTAAGCTGGTTCGGTCTGGGCAGCTTTGCTCCGTACCGCCCCGTTCTATCTGGCCCGCCCTGCAGGTCTGTATGCGTGCAGGCCAGCCTGCATACGGAGGCGATGTGTCAGCTAAGAAGTACACGAGATGGCGTCCCCGAACCACCACCATTGGCAGTAACTTTGCAAGCCTTCGCGCACATACTCATTTTGGAACTGCCTGCAAACTACATGCGTAGCGAGGAAATCACGCGATTCCAGGCGCATTTTTTCAACTGTTGCTATTGTGTTCGTTCCGCAGCTTGTGGTAGCGATGTATTCATTACCAGCCCTGCCTCATGCTACTAGTGAAAGCGCTGCGTCGCCCGCACTGCTCGTCACATGCGACGAGTTCTATGCTATGCTACGCTATGATGGAGAGAACAGCCTTATAGGTTAACGTCGCTATGAGCAAGCCACCGTAGATGCGTGCGACTAAAAGCCCGCTTCAAATGGCTGCTTGTCCGAGAGTGTCCCAGTTAGCTGGACCTTTCCTCAACCTCTACGTATTCTTAGTAATGCCCTGCTTTGTTTAGGGTAATAGGAATGCCTTTGCGCACACTCGGGAGACTAGTGTGGGGCTCGGCCAACGTTTTTGACACAATTGTTACTGAAAACCTCTAACTTAACGGTTTCATGACAAGGCAAGGAGCTGGTAGCGTTCCGTCATATTACTTTAACCCCCACTTTGACTTTGGGGTGGCGCGGGCAGAGCCTACATTACGATCTGTACCAAGTCGCTCCGCTTAGTGATAGTCGTGGTGAAGTCTTTAATGATGTTTTAACTTCGTGTGCTGTTCAAGTGTGCCTGCGTCATTTGTCTGCATATCACCGGGAGCTTCCATTCAAAAAGCAGCGCCAGCATCCCGTATCCGCGATAGACGCCGTGCATATTTCGAACGTTTATGATGTTTGACGTCGTATTCTTCTCCTGAGTTATAGACAACGCAAAATGGCGACGGAGCCCGTTCGATACGATGCAAATATTTTCTGTAAGGAATTGGGTCAGCGAGTAGGAACGTGATCCCTCCCGCCATTTATATCACTTTTTCACCTCTGCAATAATGGGGCGGGTCCAGACCTCCAGGTGGATCGCCTAGATCTCCGCCTTTTTTTTGTTTCACGCGTCGATTGTCTGATGTCGTGCGTCCACCTGACAGAGTGAGGAGTTGATGGGTAACGATCTTCAAACGAAACGTAGGTTCCGGGTGGACTGCCGCGGACGCCGCAATTTTTTATTTTTTTTTGGCTTTTCCTATCGTGAGGGAATAGAAGTCTGCGTTTCAGGCAGAGGTTGCCGGTATGTTACTCGTGTAGCCGTACGCTGCCGCAGCAAGGCTGCAGATAGCGTATATGCGTATATATGGTACAATTTACTACCGTCGCCGAGAAGTATATTCGGTCGTTAAAGGCGCCCCGTGTGCGTAGGAGCAATTAGAGGAATCTTTTATAATTCTGGTGGCTTTACACGTAGGATGTTGGTTAGGCCAGTATCTGGGAATATCCCTAGATATTTTGCCTCACTGGAGAGAGCCATGTCATGTCCCTTAGGGTTCAGGTTTACTTGCGGGGCCGTTTCCGCTCGTCTAGAAATATTGCCTGGTTTTGTGTAGAAGCTACACGAAGTCCAAACGGCAAGAACTAGATGACGATGTTTTCTAGGGCGCCATCTGCTCACTGGCGTGACGCAACGTAATTACGATAGCTATAATATCCACGTAGACTATAGATTTAACATTGGGATATGAGGAAAACGCAGGACCTCTGCATACTCATTGTTCTATAGAGTTGGGCTCAAAGGGACGCCTGCGGTCACAGGGGTCACATGCTGAGATAGTGACAGACCGTTGCGACATGTAAGGGCTAGATTACTAGTAAAAAAAAATTATGCCAAATGGTGTTGCCAAGCAGTTTTTCATTGAATTCGGCTTAGGTTAAAAAACTTTAGATTGCAACAAGTGGTCTAAATGAAACCCGTGTTAGTTATTTGAGATCGTTTCTTTGTCACCCGGTTTCTCCGTTAGTCATATACAAATAAAATGTTCGACCGCCTTGATGAGATAAGTCAAGATGTTAATGGGTCGGAACGCGAAGGGGTAATTTTGAGGGGGTTGTAGGAATCTGGTTGTAGGAATCGGGATTAGGTGAGCCTCCTTCCAGTAGTCGCGAAAAATACCTGACTGCAGGATGCTCCGTCTGTCTTGCTCTTTTTTATTTCCCGTAAAACGGCGCAGGGGGCTTCTCTGTATTCCTCCTACGGAGCTTAAAGGCCTAGACGATTCTAAGCGTACATATGCGCCTGATATGGGGGCATTCTTTGTGTCTCGGTTATTTTACTAAATTATTCAGAGAGCGGCTTGCTGCCCAGCAAACGTTTTGTAGCATTCTCGACAAGTGTGTGGTTCATCTATGTCGTGGCGTATAGAACAATGCCTGGCCAGTAACGTCTCAGAATAAAAGGCCAGAGCCAAGGTAGATACTTAGTCCCCCAATTAGTGCCTGGGACATTGACCAGGTGAGATGGTGCACCACTACTTAGTTTAGATGCCGAGAGTCTACTAGCTGCCCCTCACGGGGACATCCGTTTTTCCACTGGCGATGGGATTTACGCTCTTGTACCACATAATGCTCTGCCCCTACAACGTATAAGCTTGCCATAAAGGGTTAACGAATGATTCTCTTGATGATTAAGTGCTTTTATGTCACTGGCATATATAGTTTATAATACGCTCATTTGTAGGACCTCAATTACGAGAACGCAATGACAATATATGCATTTAGACGATATCGTGCCACAAGCAACTTAGCTTATTTACGAGCGTCTAAAATGTGGTTGTCGGAGCGTTAAAAAAATGCTTGTCATCCGAGATGTATCCACTTTGGATAGACAAGGCTTCCCAGAATTCGTCTAACAGCCCTTAGGGCCTAGTACAAGAAAAATTATTTTCTTTCCAATGGATCAAAAAGCGGAAGTATCTTTTTTTTGGAGTGAGAGCCAAATTACCAAAAGTAGTTGTCTTAAGCTTTTCATCCTGACATATCTTCACTAAATCTGCCACTGCGAGAGCCTCAGTCATCGTATAAAGGACAAAGTAAAACAAATGTTTTACTGAAGGCCAATCCCATAAATGAAATTCTTTGCAATTCTTGTATTTTGGCTTTAACGCTCAATTACCCAATTTTTAGAAGACTTTTTTGTCTTCTTCAAATGTATATTACCACATAGGCTTTTGTTGTATAATAAGCCGTCGAACCGTGCAAGGCTTCGTACATTGCACAAAGTCTTTATGCATATTGGAAACGCTTCTGCATCCTGAGCTAATCAGATACTCCTATTTGTTGCACAGTTGTATTTTATTTATATATATATATATATATATATATATAAATATATATATATATATATATATATATATATATAAACACACAAAGTATATTAAAGCGCAAATGCAGCAGCAAAACTGCATAGAAATCATGCAAGGCACACATGCACGATTTAACCTTATGCTTCACATCAAAAGTAATATAGCATCTCAATTTTAAGTACAATTACCACGATTTATAAAACAATAGTGTCTGGCAACTAAAAGTAGGAGTGCTTAGCCATCATAGAGTCATGCGGCGACATAACAACGACACATTTCGTTAGTCGATGTCTTTTCTTTAAAGAGGTGTTAGGAAATTAGGCATCAAAGTCATTTTAGTGTAGATCCCGAACTAGGTGGAGGCAACTCGCAAGAGATTATTGTTAATTTTTAGTCAAATGTGGAGGTGCGTGTGGATGATTTACAAGGTGCTGTTTTCAAGGTGCCGCACGAGCTGGAACGAAGTGTTATGAAAGGGTTAGTGCCACGCGAGATCTTGTACGGCAACGAGAGCGACTCTTGGCATGCATGAATTGGCCACCAAGAGGAGATTGTATGAGGGTATGAGGATTTTAAAAAATTCTGAATTATCTGTTGTCTGGACCACTCTCATATGTTTGCGAAGTATATTTGCATGATACATGTCTCCTCATATATATGTGTGTTCGCGCAAAAGTCAATCTCGACTGCCTTTCGAATACGAAGTTCGCTGTAGAACGTAGCGGCGCTCAGAGATACACGCGTTCTCTTCAAATATCAGCACACGAAAGTGCATTTGTTGACAGGTCCCCGCATGCCGGGTTTCGGGTGCGTTTTTATTGTTTGTTTTATTCATCTTCCAGCGTCCGCGATAGTTTCCTTGTTTCTTTCTACATCGCTGCTTGCTTTGCTGCTCTCTATCTCGTTCCCTTGCCATACCTAATCACTTTCTTGCAGGAACAGACAACAGACGATGGTAAAATAAGTGGATAAACAGACAAACGTGCACGCGATTCCGGTAAACGCAGCGTTTCATCCAAACGGGCCTCGATCGGACACAAAGTCGGCGCACTCCATCCGACGTTGGTCGCCCGTTGTGTTTCGTCGGCATGGCAAAACTGCGAGCCGCATCGAGTCGCGTCTGGCATTTGGCCAGCGAGAAATTTGCCTGTTGCCGAGTTGGCGTAGAGAGATGACGCGGGTGACGGTGATGATTTCTTCGACTTGCTCTGCTCGAACGAAAGCAAAAGAAACAGAAAAAGAAGATTAAAACAAACGAACAGGAGAAAAAAGAGTAGGAGCAAATAGAGACAAACATAAAGGAAGATAATCTGCGCCGCGTTGCCCTGACGCAGAGGCGCAAGAATGCGGTGTGCGTTACGACATTCGACAAAATCACGGTGGAAACGCGCGCTAGTAACTCGGCGTGTGTTTATCTAGCCGTTATTTTTCGACGTCTTAACTTTTGACCAACGAGCGCATGCAAGCGTTTAACAACGAGTTCAGAAAGTATACGTATGTTCGACAACTCGACCGATACGTTGGATATCGAGGCGAAATATCCTACCACTGTCTGTGTCGGTTGGTTCTGGACGCGGTTCTTCCCTCGACTTCAGGCGCGTACCTAACGTATACTATATTGTGTACACAGTACATACTGCTATGCACAACTAAACAGAGCGATGTCATCAAAACAGATGTCATAGTGCCTGCTGCATAGCGCCACACGTAAACGAAAAATGACGCACACCCAGAATCGACGTTTCGTGTGTTGCTCCAATCGACGAACGCCGAGTAGAACAAATAGACTTGTAGGCCCAGAAAAGCGACCGAACGACGGCTTGCGTTAGACGCAGCCTGCTGCAGACAGCACAGCTCGTTTGCCCAAATTTAGTTACTTTGGCTGCTGCAGTTTCGCAGCCCAAATGTAAAATACACAATGAACAATCAGCTTTGGCAATGACGTGACACCTAAACTCTTGCTTGTGTGTGTGTTCTAATAAAATAATTAAATCGATACTACAGAAATTGTTACTGGTAATGGTCAAGCCACTTTTGTACCGATGGATGCGCATCATCTGATGACCAGATGATCATACCTCGATGATAGTTGAGTTGGTCATGCAATGGGCCGCCTCATTGGACAGGCGGGCCATGATTACCCGAGCTTGGTCAGAGGCACGTGCCGCATGTGAAGAACTATACGATCAGCACACACACACATACCTAGACGGGCCGATACTTTATGACCTAGAAATATTGCAAAATGTCCTGTATGGCAGATCTAAGTTGGAGAAAGGTTGGACAAAAGTGAAGCGGCGGTGTGAATACACCCTGTGCTGGTGTGTGTATATATGTGTATATATATATATATATATATATATATATATATATATATATATATATATATATATATTTATATATATAGTTAAACCTATCCTGACAAATGACTCTATCCTGGGGGTGGCTGAGTGGCAACGCCTAACCTCATCAGCGTCTACGGCCGAGCACGTAAAAAAAATACGCAGGACTCTGCGCAGGATTAAGCTGTCGATCATTGTCCGCCACATCTGGCTTACTCACCACGCGTTGTTTGAGGCGCACCTGTCGACGACGTGGTCGAGCGAGACGTTTTACGCTAACTATGCGCGAATTTGGTCAACACTTCAACGATGACTGGCCGACAGCTTTGAAGGAACGCGGTGCCATCCTCATCATCTGCGGCGACGAGCGGCTGGCTACAAAGCGGGCGTAGCGAAAAATGACAGCCTTGCACTGTTAACGCCTTGGCAGTGTGTTAGATGTCAATACAGCGTGGCAGACTTCGGCAGGCTTCGGCGGGCTGTTCGGCAGGCCGTGAGCCTCGTTTGGGGGCTCAACGTCAACGGGTGCAACGTTGTGAAGCGAGTCGTCCTGCCAGCTTGAGCTAGCAGGACACGTGGAGTGCGCGAGTGTGCGTGTGTATCCGCGGCCGCGGCAAACTTAAGTAATGCAATTTGTAGGTAACAGTTGGACGTGCCACCAAGGCGCTCATTAGCGTCACCTCGACGCAGCGCGGTCATCTCACGTGACCACCTCCCCGTGGCCGACCTTTCCCACTCGCTTCTCCAGCGAGGCGCTACGGCGGTGGGAACGCAAAAGATCCACAACAGGTGTCGCCGCACCCCTTTCGGTTGTTTAGCTGTTCGCATGGAAAGCATCACTCAGTAGAACGAGGAAGAGAATATCGAAGTCTTTGGTCAGTTGGAGCTACGCAAACGTGCCTGTGGCAATAAGCCGTAGGGTGTAGGGCCGTATGGCTCGCTCATCATAAGCAGGTGTTCCGACGTAACAGATCTAGTCATTGCACGTAGCGGAATTTTTGGTATGGTGGTGCAAGTTATTGCTCCCTTAGAGGATAGCAATGTATGAATGCTAAATTTGCAAGCCGTCACCTACTATCTGCTGTATATTTCACTGTCCGCCCATTTCTCGTAGCGATTGTGAAGCCTTGCACGAACAGTTAGAGGAAGGTGGCAAATGGATCCAACTGCGTTGGCGCGCTTCTAACTTCAACGCAGTTGCATTAAGTTGTATATATATATATATGAACGAAACATACGACACTAGATTTCTCTTCACCTCCCGTCTCATTTAAAAGAAGAAAACATTCTCTCTGCAATTATAGGCCGAGGAGGCTGGCTCATTTCACGATGTTTGCAGTATACGCTAGGTAAATGTAATAAAACTTATTTAAATAGTACAAATAGTATAGTTGCGCTCGGTAACACGCCACAAACCTGCTTACCCTGCCCGATATAGGATATAAAGCGTACTTCCGCAGGGAAACGTTTTAATCACACGTTTGTGTAATGATTTCATTCGGTTCGCCTGCCCTCAAAGCAGTGTGTTTGTATCCAAACTTCAACTTTTAGTAATCATGTATTTAAAAACGGCTGTTGCAACCTGCCGGCCATTAGCCGTGCCTGTGTCAAACGGCGACTTTGTATGTCGATACCGCGCCTTGCAACGTATTCTTTATACGGCTGGAACATTGCACGTTTAATTACTGCTGAGAATAATCTTAGGGGCTCTTTCTCAAATCGTACGAAATGCCCTGCGGCGACTAACGCCACAAATTACGTGTTCCTCATGTCAGTTAGGCATGTCATGGCAATGGCCCGCGATTTTAAAGCTAAGCAACGCTGTTGCAATAAGGTAGCAATATTGTGCCTACGACTATGGTTGCGCAAGCAACATTATTGTACTGCTACTCCAGTAACACGTGGTACTCTCAGAGCTCTTCCTGAGTGTACGATACTTCGCTGCGCTTGTGAGCTTTGCGGGTGTCGTGACTCTACGTTGCTGCCGGCAGCTTTTGACGTAACTGAACCCTACCACCCCCCTACCAAACCTCATCGTCGTATAATGAAGCATGTTTGTTCCCTATGGGTATAAGCTCGTAATATTTGATTGGTTGATTGCTAACGCTAGCAACTTGTTTCCTCTCCAGCGTTCTCTTTATTTTTTGGGAGTACCTCAGCACGCTAGACGTACGATATTGTGTACTGTACGTGCGTTTCTTGTTTGTTTTTTTTGCTAATTTTCTTTTGAAGGAGATTAAAATGCAGCTTTGCACCGGCGGCTGCCGTTCATTGGTCGTCCACGGCAGTGTGGGTCGACTCGACCCTCACTCTGAGTTGTTATGGCTTCGTTGAGACTAATACCCACTTTCTTCACCAGGCGATGGGTGACGGTTTTTTTGCAAATCAGTTAGACAGGCCAAGAAGCACTCTCAGTAACTGTTTTTTTATCTTGTGTTTTACCAATACCCTTTGGGTTATAGCATGATCATCCACCCTAGAGCCACCGCAAATGATAGCCGCCTGAAACCGAATTTTCTACAAGCTAGCACCAGCTTGACATGGTATTACGAGAAAGAGACAATCTAACTCGATTTAAATGCTAGATCGGCGTAGTTTAGCTTCGCAAAACGTGACGTTGCTTTCGTCACACAAAGCGCCAGAACGCAAAACTTAAATTAGCGTTTGCCGGCTGACATTTACAGGGCTCCAGCAGCGTTAAGCCGGACCAGACCGGGAGTCATCGGCGATTCGATGAAACGTACCAACAACGACGACGACGACGACGACATCACCGACAACAACAACAACAACAACAGCGGCAGCATTAGTTCTAACGATGACAACGCAAACGGTGGCAGAGATGGTCATAGTAACCGCCTGCTACCGTAATGGCGGGCGTGGGGGAGAGGACACACCGAAATCGACAGCGTAATCCGGCAGCGTAATGACGTAAACGCAAAGATCCGCAAAGACGACCCGTTGTAAGCGACGTGCGACACGACATTGTAAGCGACGTGCGACACGACATTGTAAGCGACGTGCGACGACACGAAGCGTACAAATGAGCACGCAGAGAGTGGATCCGAAGCCATGACCGAGCGGATTGATCGGCCAAACTTGACCTCGTCAAGGTCGGCCGATAGCAGACGATATTGGCAGACGACGAGAACATACCCGCCATCACCACCGTTACACCCAATAACTGCTAAAATAAACAACTAAGCAACTCACATAGCACACCCACCGCCACAGCACCAACACACATGAATAACAACAATTATTATACTCGCAATTCTAAACGTTATGCTGCTGTTGCTGCTGCGGGCGATACGAACGCATACCAAGACAGCCTCTCTCAGCCTATCTCTCCGCAGATGAAGCCAAATCACGCAGATACATTTCTAACTATTACAAAACGGCGCATGGAAATGAGTATCTCAAAGTTCATTCGTTGAGCACGAAGGGTAAGTGCCTACTAAATGTCCAGCTTCAAATCTAGATAAGAATTATATCGAAGTAGAATCCATTGTATCGAAGTTGCACGTCCGGGAGTACCAGGCAACGATTAAGACATTACGTATATATATATATATATATATATATATATATATACATATATAGATTTTCGACAAGACGAAATCGAAGTAATGTTCGCTACTCTGATGTGGGACGTCGCGAGGTTTAATCCCGGCAAGACAAATAACCTATCAAAGAAACCTTTCTTGAGATTTACAGATTTCGGTTAACGTATATATATATATATATATAAACACAGAAACGGCCAACACTACACTATTAAATTACAGCGATCACGTGTAGGCGTACGCTACGGTGCGCCCCAATCGAGACGTACTAACCTTCAGCTACCCTAAAATGACATGTGAAGGATCAAATGCTTTGACTTTGCTTCAATAAATACAGGCTACCTGCAAATGGACGTCCAATCCTATATTTTTCGTGTTCTTTATTTCTTCCGTTTACGAAAGGATAATATACTCATGTTTCGAAACGGGCACGAGTGCTACAAGCCAGGGCCAACAGAGAAAATCGGTATTGGAAGAATGCTTTTCTTCCCAATGGAGGACGTAAACATGGCCTTTTGAAGGGAGTATGCTATGGTTTACGTCTGTCATAGACAAACAACATGAGCAAAAGCGAAGGTTAGCTGACAGCTAAACCGACGGTGACAACTCAAGCTAGATTCGACGAAGGCGAGCGACTACAGAAAACGGAAGCTCTCTAGGCAAGGAAGTTCTTATGTTTGATCGGCGAATACGTACTAGCATCTGGCTACTTGAAGTATAGCTTTGCTTCTAGTTGCTCGAGAGTATTGCGCTAATCTTTTGAGTCTCGGATAGTAGCCGAGCCGTTCCTACGATACGGGAGACGTTTCGCCTGAATAGTTAAGGAGGGAATGAACTGCAAACATCAATAGCGTTACTGCAAGTTGAAGCTGATTAGAATTCAGAGAAGACACTACTAGTAATATTTAGATGCGACGAAGAAACTACAGTAGACAGAACGATGCTGGTGGATATATTCGACGGAAACGAAAAAGCCGCCAACGGCTGCTTGTGTACATGTGGGCGGTGAAAATCTGTTTGGAAAGTGCCTAGTGCAAGCACTAGTGCTCTATGAAGACCGAGAATAGCAGACCGCGGTTCAAAAATGAAACGAGCGCGCTCAAAGTAAACGTTTACAAAATTCAGGTACAAAAATGCAATGCAACTACCTGTTTTAATTACCAACACGCATTTTAAGTTTGGCAGGTGCGCGGAAGACAGAATTCCTTCACACCAAGACCCCCACAAAGCCGCCATGTCGATGTGGATCAGACAACCTTTTCTCCTCCTAAAGACAAACGAGAGATAGACAAGTTACTACAAGGTGTTCTTGACCTATTTGTATTCAACGTGAACTATGAGTACAATAAAATAATTAACTTAATTGAAACGGCGATCGCATTTGTAAACAGCCAATCTAAGAGCGAAACAATTGTGCATTGGGTTTTAGTATTCGTCCACGACGGGATCTGATGGGGTGAACACTGTTGATATGAACAGCGATGCAAATGCTTCAATTATCGAGAATGAGAGCAAGCTAATCGTTTTAGAATTTGCGCAATGTTTCAATGTCAGAACAGTTTTTTAAACAAAAAAAAACAGTTTTTTTTATTGCTATGGACTTTTAGTATGATAACAACTTTCTTGTGTCATATTTAAAGAGTTAAAGCTAACCCTTTAAAAGCAGTTTTATGAATAATGCTTCATCAGGGGCTCAATATATATATACTGCGATAACCGGTATATATATATATATATATATATATATATATATATATATATATATATGTACCGGTTATCGCGATATTTCTTTCGTCGAGATAGTCTCCCTAATGTGTAGATCTTTCCTGAGTCTCTTGATACCTAGTACACTTACGCTTGGGCGTTCGATCACCTGTTGTGAATATATTTTCCCGTACATTATACTCCAGGACAAGCAATTACTAAAGTGCTGCTGAACAAGATTAGTTCCCTCTACTTAAATATATTAGATTTCAGTAAGACAGATTTAGAGCCATACGTTTCTTAGCTATACGTGTCGTTAGCTTCAGAGCAGTCAGAACCAATATAAATAAAATGGAACGTTTGAATAGTCCTAAGCCTTTACGTATCTCGTCATAAAAGCAAGAGTATTATCGACTTGTATAGATCACACATATAAGTAAGAATGGCAACGTACGCTGTACCGCCGGTTACGGACAGTGTTCTGATCATCTCTTCATCGGGCGTCATTTCGGGTTAACAGACCCCTTAAAGAGGAGATGTTATATGCTTCTAGTGGGTCGTCGGAGGAACGGGCAAACCAGACATCATTCAAAGGGTCGAAAATCACCGTAAAGAAACAAATAGAGACAAAACAATTAATCTCTCTGTATTTTTTTCTAAAGCAATAACCTCACTATGGAACATTTTATTTTGCGTACATTGTTGCGTAAGACTAACTAAAATGTAAAATGTGGATGGCAGTAAATGTACGATCGATGTTAGGTGTTAGAATGTTAGACATAGCTTACACAGAACTCTGCCGATAATAAAATCAGCTATATTTTGTACTAGGTTTAGACAAGAAGTAACTACTCTAATGTTTCAATAACATACTTAAATTTGTATGCAGTTAACGCTATCTGGAAAACTATAAACTGACAAATGGGAGATGCACAATCGATATTGTACGCCGGGCGATATGTGCTCTGCAAGACACTCGGTGAGGTAGGATAGAAAATAAAAGCAGAAGGTGTTTGCAGCGAGCGTCTACAACATAGATTTGTAAGTGAAGGATAACTTAGAAGAATACTTACAGAAGACACCAGTAATCTTATGGACCAGTCGCTTCACAAGCATTTTGTGTGTCCGAGCAACGCTGGCCGCAGATTAGTAGCAAAAGGATTTGCGCAAAAATGCGCTTCGAAAACTGACTATTAGTTGTGAGTCAGGTTTTGCCGCTACGACTTTGCCGTATATCGTCTTTACTAGGCGATGAATTACTAAGCGGTAGTTGTACTAAATGAGGGTTCCTTGAATAGATACTTTACGCCTGACAACCACGAAAAGCGATGGGCTATACTAATTATGGAAATTGTAGGTTAGGCTAGCAGTGAACCTCTTTGCGCCCTCGTGATTTGTGATTATCACTGGTTGGGTTGTATCTGTTTGAATAGATAAAAGGGAGGCGCACGAAGGGAAAGTAAGAAGGGCTCAAATTTTACGCACTGTTGAGCAAAGTTTTTGCTCAATTAACTTCACATGCTTCTCTGAGGGGCACCACGTACTAAACGGAAAGGAGCTTGTGAACAGTAGCAAACTAATTTGCCTCATAATATCCTCTCTTCACAACTCTCTTATATGTCTCTTATCATTAAGTGTTCCCTCCACGGTATAAAAAAAACTTACCAAATTGCGTCCTTCTCTGTGATCATGGCCTCTGCGGTGCTCTGCGATTTAGGTAGCTTACAGCAAAGACACCCTTCTATCACCAACCCGATCAATAATGATTCGGTCTTTGTGAACTGATTTGCGTAAATTTTTACTCAGCAGCCGTGGTTTGCTATTGCCGTACACCAAACGGTGGAAAAGAAAATATTATTAAAAGTTTTTTTTGGGAGTGTTTAGAATAAAGGTTACGTCATAGGTTTTGAGTAATGGTGTGGCTCTCGTATTTCCTGAGATCGAGTATTAGGCCGTGATGATTCTTTGCAAAGTCATTGACGCGAGTGAAAAGCCTGTATCGATATGAATGTGTTTCTTACTACTCTTTGAAAGAAAAGTCGTTTCTCTGACAGAAACCTTTCGTGCAATCCCATGTTAGTGCAACGGCTTCCTCCCTCGCGACAGTAGTTTTAGCTTTTCTTTCGGCAATTCAATGTGTGTTGCACCGCTTAGCTTACACCCACAGGATTTTCATCTAGACAGACATTGGTGAATGACCACCAGATATGACGGGATAGAACGACTATGTTCTCTTTCAATATTGCTTGCTATCCCGGGCTAAGAGTTTTGCAGATTCCCGCTATGCCGAGAGTTAGACCTCGGTCGTGATAAACAACGGCGAGAAAAACCGAGAAGCAGTTTGCTTTCGTAGTCATTGCATCTGCAGTGGGATTTTTGTGCCTGCTTAACACTCCTCGTTTCTCCTTCGGCCCCCTGACCCCTCGCGCATCCCATCGCTTAGGTCACGCTGCTGTGTCCTGGCGAAACTCGGCAACCATTTTCGCCATAGGCCGCCACACAGTCGAGAGATGATCGTTGCCGGAGTGGCGTCTTCTATGGCAATCTGCTCCTGTTCGTCGTGTGGTCTGATAGCGTTTCGGTGGGAAGCGAGCTATTAGCCGATTAAAGCTCACAGCCAAAGTCACGCATTCGCTGATCCATGCCGGGGGTTGCACCTGCAAGGTTGGCGGTGCTTTGGCATTCAGTCAGCAGCAGCAGCAGCCCCAACTGGCTTACGCGGCAGGAATAGAAGCAGGCTCGGATCGGCAAGCAAACCGGCAAAAGCAGATCGTCGACGCTGCGATACAATTACGACGTGCCATTTGCTCTCGGGTCGACAGATGCGTTCCCGGGCTACGCTTGTTATTACTGCCTTTGGCCCGATACGGCGTTATGCTTGCTATCTCGACGCAAACCACCAGGCCGACCCGACGCAACGCGAGGCGGCTCGCTACACACTCGCAGTAGCCGCTGCCTATCTTCGCATGTTGTCGGTCGTGGTCGTAACGTGGCTGAGAGGCCGATCTCAGCTTTGGTGCCCACAATGGCTCGAGAGCAGTGGCAAAGCATTTTGCCCCGCCTTTCGTTTGTTGATGTCAACTTGGGGCGGCCTATGCGCATCGTTTGACACTCCACACCCGGTTTCATGCTTCACCACAGTGTTGTTGAGGTCGCTGTTGAAGACATTGCTGACGCTCAACATTGGCTGTACTGCGGCCATGCTCCTGCCGCAGTACAGTTAGAGTATGCTAGCCTTTGCCCCCTCCCCCTTCCCTCCCATCTACGTAAGATTGACTTTGGACGCTGTTTATTTCTAGCTAATCATGCATAAAAGTAACCAACAGATCTATGGGGTGGGTGCGATGTTAGAAAATCAGTAAAAGGCTGCCGAAAATGTTGCCATAGTTTTTTTCAAGCCTTGCTTGGCGAACAAGAGTGAGCAGGTAGCCGAGGCAGGTTTGCTGCTGATGTGTTCTGATTGTAATTGAATTCGGTTAGTTCGTGTCGAGTCAAAACGTGGCTCGACGGCTAAGCCTAGATAGAAACAATGCAATCAGGAATACAATTAGCAGACGTGTGATTTAAAAGGACTAGCAACGCACTCGCTCATGCGTTGCTAGTCCTACTCGCTCATATAGTGGGTGCCAAACACTGTAGCAAAATCCTCAACTCACCAACAGGAAAGCTTTACGACTTTAAACACTTTCACTCTATCTAGAATCGTTTTAGTTTTGTCTCGGCAGTACGTGTTCGGACTGCGAGAAGTAGGCATACGTGCTCGGATTGCAAGTAGATACTTTGCTCTACACTGAATAAGTAATATAAAAAACATAAGCAAGCCTACATTTCCTGCAGAGGTTCTCACCACTTTGCACGAATACTTTATGGCTTACGAAAATGCGTATATACTCGGGGTGCACGTCATAATGCTAACCAAATTTCAAAAGCATTCAAGTGCAATATGTTACAGAAATCTGATATGTTCTCACTCTTTTTAGGCAAACATTTTCTATATCTCTAAACATGCTTAACTGCTTATTCTTACGAATTATTCCTACGTGTGGAAAAATAATACATTTATTTTATTTTTAGTATATTAAACCATCTTTATTTTTATACGCTACGTCTGAGACGACAATGTTTAAGCGGCCCTTATATCTTACAAGAGGCCAATTAAAAACACTAAAGCGAGCGTCGAATGGCGTCGAGAAGCTTTCGGCTGTTATGCTAGACGAGCAATAAGCTTTTGAACTTGTTTTTTTGTTAGCGGTAGTTAGCTTTAAGATCAGGGTTCAAAGCTGTTTTGCATCGTCTGTATACCAAAAGCCACGATCGGCAGGCTTTTTTGTATTGATTATCTAGTTGAGGCAATACGACAGAATACGAACGCTTGTTTCTGACGATATCTAGCCCATAACTCTATTAAGGGTGTTTCACATATAGTATGCATCCAGGCTAATGCCTCTGTCAGCATGAACTGTAATTAAATCGTTTCAAGATGTGCTACTTCTTCTTGGTATAGATTACCCCAGGCGGTTTTTGTAGGCGGGATTACCGTCGAAATAACTGAACGGGTCTTAAGCTTAGGACCCAATATAAATGTATACCCGGATGTAAGTATTTTCTAATGTATTTTCGCATTGGAAATATATATATATATATATATATATATATATTTATAAAATGTTTGTTAGAGTGCGTGTTAACATTTTCATAGGTACGCAGATAGTATCCTTGTCGCGTAACGCAAGAACAGAGTATGGCCCGTATCCTGAGAAATAAATTGCTCGACAAACAAAATAATCATATCAACTGTAATTTGTTGTTGAGTATAACATTGTATGCATGAGCATCTGGCACCTAGCAACGTGAAAGTGATCGTGTTGAACCTTTCGTTTACACTTCTAACCTTGCAGTTTGTCTACTTATCAGAATCAAACACTCTGTTTTAAGTTAGACAGTCAGCAATATCGGGCTTTGTTTAGCAGGTCGCTCAATCAATTATAAGTGGATAACAGACGATTTGATAAAATCTAAGTTCAGATTTGGAAACGTTTTTGCTATACTTTATTAGATGTTAGAATTCGGTGTCAACTACAAGTTCTGAAAACATTATTTTTAACTATATAGGTATTTGATAGAGTATCTAGCAAGGCTGGACATTATATTTCACGGAGCGCATGTTCAAAATATTGTCGGCGTGGCTGACAATTTGGAACAAAGTCCGGAAACATCGGTTTGGTGACGTGCCCAACAAACGCACTTGAACCTGGGGTATATTATGTTCCGCTTTAACAGTGTAGGTTCCATATAAGATTCAGCTGACACAGGAGCTCAATCCTACAGATCATTAATCTGAAGCGGCCCCTGGTTTAAAGGAACCTTGGACCTGCTGTTTTTGCTCCACTGTGAACAGTGAACGTAATCGCAGCGCGATTCCCAATTGTATTTGACCAATTTTGAACGAAATTTATGTGAGTAAACTCTGGTTTCATCAACAAAATGGTGCCACAAGCCACACAGCCTGCGATACAATTGAGTTTTTGAGAATGAAGTGTCGCAGACGGGTATTTTCGGATAACGGAGACATTTACTGGCCATCAAGAATCGGCGATTTAATTCGACGAGTTTTTCGACGAGTAAAGTATGCGCTAATAGTCGCACGTCCCAATCAGCGAACTAAAGACCAACAAGAAGTAAAGTTTGCGTCCATTTATGCAACTAGGCCGTGCTTATGTGAAAAAAAGTGCTAAAAATAAGCCTTCCGTAGAAAATAAGTGTGGTTGTAAAAACCAAAATAGTTACCACATTACGGCTAACGTATTTCGTTAGAAATGAATGAATCTATGATTAAATAAAGCAGATGAATTGTAAAATAGCTTAACCGCTGTTATTTGTATGGTACTTCAGAGATTTCATGCCTTTTTCGAACACTTTCAAAGGAGAAGGTCAAAAAGAGCGACTCAAACAATTACTGGCTAACCGCAGTGACCAGTTTCTTAACTTATTAGAGCGTTATGTAAAAAGCAGGTATCTAAGCAGGATATAGAGGAACTATCCGCCCAGCGTGCTTCACAGAACATGGACTTTGCGAAATGGCTGAGTGCGTAGCGGCGCGGATGCCGTTGTTGGAGTGTTCTTAGACGCGTCCGAGACATTTGTCGCATGTAGACACATTCTAGAGATCGTGACATTTTTCTTAAATTATTGGAGCACCTGGGTCTAAATTATAAAGCAAACTGGTGAAATGGCTTGATTTGTATCTTGGGGAGGGGCTTTCAACTCTGAATTAGATATACATTGTCGGAGCCAGGGATTATAACCACAGGCATTTCCCAGGGCTCAGTTGCCAGTCTTTTTACTTTGCGTGGTACATCAATCTAGTTTTTTTCAGCCGTTAAGAAATTGCTGCATAACGAGAGAGCTACTGCTCTAACCAAGCGTACGAAAGTGTTGTTTCAGGTCTGATTATCAACTAAAACCTAGAGTGGTCGCTCCTGGCAGATCCAATTGCTGCAAAGGGGTCAAGGGCAGTTGCTTGTTTGTCAAGAACATGCGCTGCTTGTTTTATTTCTCCTATACCTTTCCATGTATACAAAGCTTTTATAGAGAGAAACTTGACCGATGGTGGTCAAGATCCGTCTCTGAGATACGTGTAGATCATGGCATCTTAAGTATAGCAGCTTGAAATGGCGACAACCTATAAGTAGTCTGTTCGAAGGCTTTCGATTGATAAAGTGCTTGATTGGTCTTTTGTTGCGATGTCAGGCTACCAGGTCTTAGACCTGGTAAAAGTCGCAGTTGCATCGTGATCGCACGTTATGCGCACGAAAATGGCCTAGATTTTACTGGCTATGGTCTGGAATAATCTCCCACCCTGCCTCCAGCAAAAACTATACACGCGTTTGTGTTCACGAATGAAGAAAATAAACACTTTTTGTACGGCTGGCATTTCAAGACCCTTTCAGTTGCTCAATCAAGTTCGTTTATAATCAGTCGATAGACTTGCTGTGCGCGCGCAGTATCTTCCTCGTTACACTTCGTTTAATCGGCCTGTGAGTTTGGATTGCACTAATGCTAGCATGCTCGCATGCCTAGCGTTCAACTCGCTTTTTTCGTTGAACTCGAGAACACATCTAAACAACACAGCATCTACCTAATGGCAAGCAAAGTTATTCGACCTTCATAATGACCTTCACAGGCATGAGAGACTCTTCAGTCCACCCAGACGACAGCATCAATGTAAGCTGGCAGCCAGCGTTGCCTGATGCGACGTATTGGCATTGGCGTGCTGGCAACGTATTAGATACGTGCATGTATTTGTACATCATACCGCGTAGTATCTCGTAGTTGGTCTAGCTTGGTGCACAGCCACCATTCCGCCATCCGTACGGTGTGTGCGCGTCCTCTGTTCGTAATGTTGCCGACGTTCGCTAGAGCAAATGCTGATGACCTGGCACGCTTAAAAGTTTACACAAGACACATTAAAAGAGTATACAAGGTGTCCATACAAACATATATATATATATATACGTGCAGCGCACAAGTACACTCACGGGCCCAAACAGAAAACTAATTATATATATATATATATATATATATATATATATATATATATATATATATATATATATAATAAACTAATGATCGAAATCAATCTGCAGCTCTTGTCTTTTTCAGCATGACCTCTCTGTCGTCGCTTGCCGATTCTGTCGTCCGCGGATGAGTGAACGTAGCAGCTAGCAGTCAACAGCAGTCAGAACAAAAAGCAGGTGCACTTACTGCAACACAAATCGAATCTAACCGAACGAACATAGAGACAGTGAATCGGCAGCAGCGAGGATCAGAAAGCGATACAGAGCAAGGGAAATGGAACGAAATAACAGTAGAAGGGGCGTACCTGCAGGCTAGAGTTGGGCAGGCTCTCGGAGGAACCTGACCTCCGACCTCCCCCTCACGAGGTCAACTCGCCAGTCTGTAAGATCGTAGGTGAGGTATGTGCTGCAACTGTTCTAGACAGCAACTACAATAATAACAAATAACAATAGCAGCAGCAGCAGCAAGCAACAGTGGACAGCTACAACACATAGGCGGCCCCCGTCTCACCCGACCCGTATGTGTCTGTGTGTGAAGGGGGAGGTCGATCCCTTTGTACCTTCCTATGCTGTAACGCGGCCGAGCCGGCTGTGACAACATTACGCCCAATGACTGAAGGCCCATGCGCTTTCGGCCACTCTCAAGATAGACATCCACCCCCCGTTAGCTTTTCCTTAGCGTGCTTCGGTCCGTGGGGTGGTACCACCCCTTGTGCGTCGAACGAAAGAGAGGACAGCAGTCTTCGTGGTTCGATTACGTTTGCTGGTTTCGACACGACACGGCTGTTATGCGTGTTACACGGGCAGTCGTCAGGCAGACCGAAGCGGTAGCCAACACGGTAATTGTGTTGGCTCCGAATCTGTGCCGCAATTACGTCAGATCAGGTAGTGAAAGGCCAGCCCAGCCTGGTCATTATTACCATTAATGGCAACCTTGTTGAGCGTGGTAGACAACACGTAGCTGGTCACAGCAACGAGGTCAATGCTACTGTTTCGTCTCAACGACCACGCTTTGTAACCTCGCTCAGCCCAGCAAATGAATATTTATTTTTGGCTTATAACTGAATTGCAACAGTGTCAGGCTTTTTGCCATTACGGTACAACTGTACTTGGAATTTCAGTCTTGCAAAAAGTTTTTCGTAAAACTGCTTTGAATTCGGCGTGTTTAGAAGTTTTTCCATAGTTCTTACCTCATATTAGATACTGGAGTCTATTCTGTTTTGATTGTCGTTCCACAGGCTCTGCTGCTCGAAGGTTTAACAAGAGCTGTCGCTATGCAAAATTTGGTATTGTACTGCAACATGATACCTAGATGCAAGAAAATATAACCTTAAAACACGGCTAAAAGGGTCTTCGGCGGCTGTAAGCCTTGCAGTTGCAAAGCACTTTTTTTTTGCTCTGACGTTGCATCTCTGGTCGCCCAGTGTGCTTGGCTGGCATATTCTGCCCAGGGCCGTGGACCGATTATTTGGTCGGCTGCCGACTGTATCGCATCTTAGTATATTAAGATGGCAAATATCTGGTGCAACTAGCACCTTCGCAATTAAGCCAATCTTAAATAATAATACGACGCAGACATAAGAGCAAGCTCAGTTATCGCTAATATGTCGAGACCTCCTTCCGTGATTAGAAAGCTTGCCATTTTCCGCGTATTGTCATTCGGGCTAGAAAACCAAGAAACAACGGTGAAAATGGTCAGGAAAACCTGTTCGCCCTATTTGTTCGAAAAGTGTCCGGATCATGGCAGCTTCGACGAGGTCGGCCTTAGAGTGGCGGCGTAGTCTAGGGGACTAATGCGCTAGTCATGGTTGTCATCTACCGGGGTGTCGCCGGTTCGATCCCTGTTGTTGATCGAATTTTCTTTGAGCGATGCTCATTGAGAATAGATAGAGAGCCAGCGGCCATGCTGTTACAAGGTCTGTGGCAAAACCCTAAATACCTCATCTCAGATATGTCCGACCCTCGGTGCATTGGAGATATACCTCACGGTGAGCTCCAAGCCCGTAGGGGACGGAGGATGGTGTAGAATTAAAAACAACCTTCTTGAAATATGTTTTTAATTCTAGGTCGGTCCTGGACGTGCCAGTAACTGTAAAGCAGTAACGCCATAGAGGAATTTGGAAAACGACGGATGAGACACCAGCAGCTCAGCGCTACTTAGCCGTAGGCGTGGTATACCTAGGGCAAGCCCACTGGAACCTTTGGGGGTACTCCAGGCCATCACCGGGAGGGCCATCCGACTTAGAAGCGGCATTTATGCACCACTCGTGCACGTCCTAGTGTGGAGGCAAACCAACTTTTCTGCGGAAAGGCCAACGACAAGAGCAGAAACTTAGAAATCTGCACAAGACCTTTAACAAAGTCAGCTTTGATTAGAGCTGCCAACAACTAGAGATACATAAAATTCCATTTAGACACAATAAAACCAGAGCAAGGCTTTCTAACACAGATGTATGGTATTCCCTAAGACGACGAGGGACCTCCTAGCCCACAACATCCTAAGGCTCACCGAGGTATTTATTTTGAAATTTGGTAGAACTCGGCAGAGAAATATTTTTTCCCAATAGAAGGAGGGGCGGAAACGTCTTATATAGGTGTGGGGATGAAATTTATAAAAGTAGCTATTCTACCATTCTATCTCCTACATAGTTGTGCAAAAGTCTACATTCACGGGAGAACCAGTCAACGCATGAATGAACCGATCGTACCCGCATGTTCGGCAGAAAAATCTGCATAATGAATGACATCCGACGAAAGCTAGCGAAAGGCGAATAGCGGAATTAAGGCAAATCATAAAAAGTCTGTATGTAGTTTTGTCATACGTTGAAGCTTTCACGTGCAGAACCGTAAAATGTTGCCATTATGACCAAAAACGTGCGCATAAAAGACCATTCCCAGACATTAGCAAATTTATTGGCCATCATTTCCATTCTAAAGTGATGGTGCTGCGTTACGTAGTTGAGTTCTGCCGTATAATAAAGTCCACTTCTTCTACTATACATATATGCCTGTATCAAGCGACAGACATATATTATCAAGTAGATCAATTGATCTCTCAGCAGGGCTTGAATACATGAAAATAATATATATTTTATCGTTCTGAACATCTAGCCTGGGTAAATGTGTTTATGTTACATGCAAGGGTTTTAATACAGTCATAAATCTAGCGTTTCTCTAGTTCTGCTATGGACTAAACGTGGAATTTCAATACAACGGAGGACCTACAAACAATGGAATCCTTCAGATGCCATCGTTTTGCAAATCCTCCGTCAGAGGCAGACAACCTTCCAGAACGATTCCTGTACGTGTTCGATAGCGCAAAAACCCTTATGAATAAGATTTCATTTCGTTAACTGAACACAACTTTCCATCTCAACTTATCTGAGATTTGTGGAACACTATTTGTGGCGATTGGTGCTATCTGTATCCCGAAAAGAACGGCTGCATGGACCAAAAGTATATGTGGACATGTAGTCGCCGCAACTGCGGTAGTGACCTTGCTGACCCTCCCCTGGGTATGTGTTTTAAGGCTGCTGCCGCTTGTTGACAAAATGATTATGATACTTGATTTACACAATATACAGATGTATATATATATATATTCCGCTAATTTAATCCTTTGAAATTTCATGGCTTTTCTGCCCTATCATTAATGAATGTAGCTAGTCAATCCATGGCTTTTTCACTCTGAAAAACTTACAATCAAAACTCACGTTGTCTACGTACAGTAAAACCAACCAGAAGGCCGGAAAAGATTAGCGGGCTCATCGTCTTGCGCGACATTTGGGGTTTAAGTCAGGTCCCCAAAAACGCCCAACCCGTTATCAATCAGCACCGTGTCTTATCTTAAGATAGCTGAACTAGCAAGAAGAGAGAAGATCCAGTGATGTAAAAGAACCACTAGCTGCTGACTGATATCTATGTTTATAATCTGCCCAACCTGCGTGCTAATAAACTATAATTATAGTATATATGCTTCCTTCCAGGGCCGCAGGAATTTTGCTAGTACTCATTGAGTAGGGCTTGTCCAGCATGGTGCGAGAACCGAGGATATCTCAGTTGTGCTCATTCTATAATAAATCCTTTCCGTGCACTTTGCCCTATGGTACTTTGTTAATCGGCTTCCATTACCTCCCCGAGTGAGATCACTCTCATCATGCTGACCCTTGGTTCCTCTGTCGTCTGATCTCACTAGTCTTCATATTCTGGTAGCGCTTTCGGGGTGTGGGTCTTTGGCCAATATCCTTCCGAAATGCTCAACCAGCTTTCCCGTCGCTAGTGAGCATTATGCCCCCTTTCGCCTCAGCCACGTATATGGCTTTATGTATATATGAATATATATGTATATGTATATACGAATACGTCAGCCTGCCTTTTGGCTGCTCACTCTTTCTTCTAGTGTTTTTGCTGTGATTCCCTATACGATATTTTAACTAATCGTTTAACAGACGAAGCTGACGGTCTCATTACGGGAGCGATTTTTACGTATCCTCGCGTCAATATAACAGCCGCCCTGCACCGCTCATTAAACTAAGATCTTCCGCTTCTTTTATGCGGTTGCAGCATCGCAGGCCTTATTGGCCTATAAGACTGCGGTTGTTGCAATCTATTTGGGTTCGCGCGGAGACAATTGTTCACTCCAAAGTGCTAACATAAAAAAGTTATATAACTAGATCAATCAAATAAATGATACTGATCTATTTGGGTTGACCGTGGCCCCAGGAGTGCCCTATAAGAGGACATTGCCGTTAAGCTTCTTCCTTGAACCCTTTCTCCTTACTTGCTTTTGAATCTTCATTAGAAGCCGGCGCCGGCGGTAGAACGTAACGTCAGTAGTCCGCTGCAGCCGCGCGACCAGGCTGCAGAGACAATGCACTGTACAGAGACAGTCAAGGTAGATCAGCTGGACAACAAAGGCTTCCAGCTGGTGGAGAGACGGAGCAAAAAGAAGAGGAAGCTTGCGAGTGAGAGTGGCGGATTGACCAGCAACAGCCCAGAGAAGCAGGATGGACGCCTGGGGCCGAGGCAGAGCGATCCCTCCCAAATATACAAGCGAACACCAGTGGAAAAACGCAAAAATGAAAGCAATGAAGTTTTGCCGTGGGGGTCGATTGGCTGCCGCAGACGTAATACCCTGTTGTGGTCAACCGCTGGAGTTTGTCAACTCCTTCCCGTATTTGGGTCTGAAACTACACTATACGAGAACGACCTTTACCCAGCGCATCAGCGACAGGTGCCGGGCGGCTATTGCCTCTATTCACACAGAGGTGAGACGACTGTCCTTGAGTGCGGCCGTGCGTCTTTTTGAGCTTAAGATTGTGCCAATGTTGAGGTACAGCCTTGGCAGGGTGTGGAGCCATCTTTCAGCGGCAAATTTTGCACAGCTAGAGAGATGTTTCACAACATATATGAAACGGGTGTATCTCGTCAGGGAGCTTTGGGATGTAATGGCATGCACTAGCCGGCACGTGTACACAAGGTACATTGTGCATGGATATCATCATTTGGTATGTTCGACCCAAGGATTTCACTAAGTTATATGCAGATATGCGCTAAATACCACGTAGCGAGCTGCCAGACGCATCGGCGGTCTTTGCACTTCTTCGCCCGGTGGGACGGTTGCTGAAGTGTTCATATTGTATATAATGAACTGTATTGTAATTTTGTAACATCTTGAAATACAATGTTATTGCGAAATAAACAATATGTATGAATTTTAATTTTTCTTTGATCCAGAGATCCACTACTATATGTTGTCTGGGTTCGGCACCTTCCTGCAAAAAAGTATCTTCTCATGTACATTTTATGTCCTCTATATCTATGTATATCTGTTGCAATAAGATCAATAACTGACGACCCACAGTTGCCTTCAAATGTGCACTCATTCGCTCTGTTGACTACCCGGCCGCCGGTTCGCATCCAATGAGTTTAGCAAAGCCACCGTTGTTTCCGAGTCTATCTTGTCTAATCTTGCATTCAAGTGATGATGCTTTGATCATCGGAGCCTTCTTCGGTAAAACTTCTACTCGTATTATAAAGCGCTCAATCATCGTCTCTGTACGCATCGTCCCCAAGCAGATCTAGCACTACCCCCTTGCAATTCCGTATCACTATCTGAATGCGCCTCTTAGTTTTCACGCTGATTGCTTCGGAAGCCCGCAAAGGTTGCAGAGCAACCTCCGATAGGGATGCACACCTGAGATTTCGGCCTTTCAGTGTGGATAGTCTTTCGCTGATTCTGTTGTCATCTCAACAGAGCTCGCAATCAGTGCGACTTGCTGTCTACTCGAACAGCTTTTTAAAGAGTACGATAAGTTTATTTAATGTTTCATATGTTAATAGTCAAATAATAGTTGCTACTGCTACGGAATTTCTGGCAGTCCTTCCCCCGGTGATGGAAGCGACCCCACTACCGCCACTGCGTTAGCACGTTGAACTTCTATGGAGATACGCTGCACCAGGTACTCCCAGGCTCGCGCATCCTTTGTCACAGCAGTTACCCTCTTCCAAGCTCGAACAGCTGTTTTGTTTATACGCGTTGTAAACGTCGTTTCCGTTCAATGAACCCGAATGCCAACAAACGGGAGAGAGTTTATGAGCTCTAACGGTTGGGTGCAGCATTGTATAACGTCACTTGGAGCGAATCGGTTTTTCGGCAAAATTGTATAGTTTTTGTCTTCCTGGTATTATCTCAAGACCTTTCGAATTAAGGAACGTCTTGGTGATAGAGGTGATTGATGCACCAGGGTCGCGATCACGTGTGTGACCACAAGGGCGCTTTGGTGCTCTTGTCGGACGTAACCAAAAAGTTCAGCAAGAAAAAGGGTAAATGAGACGCAGCTTAGAAGATACCTACGTCGTGCTTAATATTCAATACACCGCGCTCTGGAGAGAGAGAGAGAGAGAGAGAAAGAGAGCCACTTACACCTGCGCGTTGGAATGATTCAACCCGCAAATGTCAAGGGGCTTTGTCACAGGCGTTGTGGCTGTCCACAGAGACTATTTAGATGCACTTAGATAGTCTTTTAGTTGTGCTAAAGCTTTCTCGGTTTCTAACTAGAGAACATAAATTGCATCTCGGGTTTCTTGATTTCCTTTAAAGTCGAATTGCTTCTGTGGAAGGGCCTGCTCAGCCACATGCCCCATTCGCTAGAAAACCAACTTGCAAAAAAATCTTATCCAATGTACGCTCTGACGTCCCCTTGAACAGAAGAAAATGGCCGCCGACATGCATAATATTCTGTTTAAGTAATCTCAACGAGTTTCCATTAAAAGTAGGAGTGACTAGATTCAGTGCTTTCAATTCTCGATAAAAAAAAGTAGTAATAAAGTTGCGAGCATAAAACGAATAACAAACAATATATACACGTACATAATAAAAATAAAACGCCGAAAATGCAAGCAGTCGCTGTGTACAAGTCAGACAAACATAGCACAAAAGCATGTAATGTATTTGCATCACATCACAGAAAAATATCGCATCTCATTTTTGCAACACAGTTGCAGGTTGAAAATTTGCAAGCCAACTATTTAGTTCGTTCTTCAATTCGGCTTTTGGAGCCAGTATGGTGCTATACAGTGTTATGCGTCCCTATATAAAAGAGTGATATGTGCGCGCACCTCAAAATCAATCAATCATGAGTTACCAGAGAGGCGGTCCCACGCAAGACCCAACGAGAGCGACTCTTAACACGTGTACAGTTTGTTTGCCGGGAAGAGGTAATGTGAGATAAAATAGCGCCTAACTTCGTCCCTCCGTTTTCTGGAGAAGATTGCCCGGAGTGCGTCATCCGCCATACAGGTTATTTCTGTCCTGCGGAGTATACCATCATAAAAATCTCAAATGAGTAAGCCGCATGCTGGCAGACCTGCGTCCAGCGCCGTTGATCGATTCTCACGGAAACCAAATCGGTTAGGCAATACAAATGTTATCGATTCAAAGTATCAATCTAGTCGAGCTAACACAATTTTCGATAAACTCAGAGGTATAGTCAGCTGTTGATATAGAGCGATCGCTGGATGCAAGTTACCTTGTTTTTTGTACAAGGTAAACTCCTTGCGACGTAAAGGGAGTACGCCAGTGGAGCACGAGGTCGATAAGCTATGCCAATAATGCGCATATACAACACATATATATATATATATATATATATATAATATATATATATATAAAAAATCGAAATTTGATAAGAAGCTTTTCCGTGTATGGATCCCATCACATAGTTTCCCAGGTGAAACCGCACAACGAGCCTGCTGATCCTTATGCATGTAAATACTATGAACTTACATGTTGAAGCAAATAAAGCAACTCGCAGTGCTTAGAATGTCTTGGCACTGAATTTTCCACCCATTATGTATATTGTGTATAGGAAAGCATTGAGAACCGATTGTATTTGTTTGTCACTTTTACACCTACACACGACGTGTAAAACAAAGTAGCACAGCGGTATGGATGTTTTATATGTAAACATATACAAGGGTCTGGATCAGATCTAAATTGACGCGTACTTTATCGCCCTGTTTGAGCCCATATGTAAATAAATATAAATATTTAGATGCAGTTTGTTGCGTAAGCCGGTGAAGGAACTCCTGACAATCATTTTTATTTAATATAACCTCTACTCACTTTTCAATTTAGGGTCTAAACCGTATACAAGCCCGTACCAAAACATGTTCATATGCTCAGGTACCACTTCTGTAGTAAACAGCTGGTATAAGCAGGAGCGCTATTTTGCTGAAAGACCTATAGCAGTCTCTAGACATTATTATTAGACTATTACTTCTTCATGTCTGAGAGGAGGGAGGAGCAAATAGCATCGATCAAGTATATGGGTTTTTATTGCTTCGGAGGGCATTCGCACGACATTGGAATTGTACCTGAGGTCCTGTGAACAAGCCTGCAGCTGGTCATTATGGCCATGTTTAAATGCTTGCGCACGATTGCTCATCAAGGTAGAAGAATATTATCCTCCTAGTTGGAATGTTCAGTTCTTGAGTCCTAACTGCGCGCCCTCTGTCGTGAGTTTTCCTCTCTACAGTGTAGGGTCCTGGTTCTGTTTCTTCTGTAACCGTGCAGGTCCGTCCGGCGTACAGTCTCGGGCACTAGTTGCTTCTTTTGCTTATATTCTAAAGATGACGCACCATCTCCTGCCATGGTTAACACGTGTTCGTGCTCTACTAAACATGAGCTCTCGCCTGCTAACCGTCAACCGGAAAAGCGCATTTCAAAATGCGAATCGAAAGCGTGCCAAATTAGACGGGAGACTCTATGCATATATTATTAAGTGATTATTATGGTTTATTTACAACCTTCAGACAAATGATAAATATCTGACACAGCTCCTAAAACTATATATATATATCATATCTATATGTGCAACATAAATGCGGCCCAGTACATACCTCTGCGGTACGTTACACACGTACACCATCAGGTGGGATTATCTAATACTCCAAAGTCAGGGGATAATGTGTTCAGGACTGGACGAGCGAGACCTTAAAAGGCTTTAGTCGCATTCATGAAATTGCAACGGTAGCATTGGCACTTGAGGAGGTGCGTTGTGGAAACCCGCCGTTGATCACGCTCTCATAGTGCCAAATAAATATAGAGTACTCTTACTGAAATCTGAATTCATCGACAAAATCTTAGGATAATTTAAGTCCGCGTGCTCTTTAGCAGACTGCGAGCAACAGTTGAAAACACCATTAGGTGAGAGCGTTAGCTTCTGCTTTATAGTAATCATGGGTTTGACCGTGAATACGGCCGAAGTGAATAATAGCTAACAAACTTATCCGTTCCAGTCTGAAATCGCGTTTGCCCCTCTTGTACTTGTGAACGTATGTGAGTACATAGGCGTAAACGTCAATACGAGACTATAGCGTCATGATCGACACAATCGATGTGCTCGGGTAAATGTGAATAGGTTAACAACAGTCGCGGCGTTGGCGAATCTACAGTAAGTTTCCTAAGAGAAATTGGGAAAGGAGCGGCAAGTGAAAGAGATGAAAAAAGGGCGGAAAAATTTCTGCTGCAGAGGAGAATATCCATCGAAGTGCAACGTGGAAATGCGGCCGCGGCGCTAGGCTCGCTGTCCTCAGACAGTGCTTTACTGAGGTTGACCTAATTTTGTAATCCAAGTGTACATGCGTATAATATATAAATAAATTATATAATGTACAAAAAAAAGCTAACAACAGCATATTTTTGCTAGCCACGCTGGGAGGACAGCGAAATTCGACAGACTGGCAGCAGTAGTGACGGATAGTTTGTGACAGAATAACTGTAGTAAATAACTACTGTGGTTGAGTGCGTCCAACGCGAGGTACGGTCCGGATATTTGCCTGCTCGCCAAAGCCCTAAGACTTCGAACGTGCGATACCTCAGCTGAGAACACTTGCGCAGCTGATACTAAGGTCTCACCTCAACGCCCCCATCGTACTATTCAAGCAGAGCGACGTCAATTGCGAGACATCCATAACTACGTCACACGTCCAACTTAACGTTTGAGACTTGCTTCGACATTAATTGGGAGTGCTTGCAGCCATTGGTGGCCCTCGGTCCCAACGGTGCTATGGTGATAGAGTGGGAAGTGTCCATAACGGATCTTCACAACGATGTAAAACAGTTCTCTTGATGTTTCGTGCCGCAACAGCACGCTTAGAGTAGTCGCTTTAACGACACGACGACGAGCCGTCGAGAGCGGTTGGGATTAGACTCAGACGAAACTGCCATCGTGTTAGCTGAGACATACTCTAGAACAGTGGCGGCGATTCGCCGCTGAAGCGTAGGGGAAATGTCGTGATGAAGTAGCAAAAAGGCCAGAAGAGATGGAGATTGTATTGACTATATCCAGGCCGTAAGCATCGTGCGACGTGAGGCAATAGTAGAAAAACGCACCATGTCGCAATTTGCACTATTAAGCGGACCTTGTTCCATAGTCGTTCCTGCGATCTCAAATACGCTGTTCGGCATGCAAACTCGATTACACACATGTGTACATAAAAAAAGACTCTCATTAGGCGCTTTAGAAGAAACCAGTTTTTCTACGCCTACCTAAAGACGACGCCTTGCCGTTGCGAACATATTCCTACCGAGTGTAGGCCGGACATGTCTGGAGGATTTTTACTGTGCAACGTAATGATAGGCTAATTTGTAAGCATCGCCAAACTTACTACTTGCACTTTTAAATGTCTATTGCACTTTAAAAAAAAATATATATATATAAATGTATATATATGCCACTTATATATGTATATAAATAAATATATATATATATATATATAACGGACGCGGCGTCCGTCCGGGGCACGCTGCTAAGTGGTCCCAACCCACTCTATACGAGTAATATCCTAGTGCACACTGTAATGTAGCTCCATTTGCATTCTTAATAAATCAATTATATATATATATATATATATATATATATATATATATATATATATATATATATATATATATATATATATATGACGTTTCCAGTACGCCATATGCACATCTTAATGATTCAGCGGTTTGTTAAACCTTGGCAACACTTTTTACGCAATACAGATACGCCCGCACAAAATCGATCATATGAGACACACAGGCCGCCACTCAACAAGCTATACGCTACGCAGTAACCGGCATAGAGGATACTAACATAATTTGTAAAATAACATAGCGCAAATGGCAACAAAAGCTACAATGGTGTCTGTGTTACCATTTATCAATCCCTTATCAGGTAAATTCAAGTATGATTTCCGTCAGGTGAACTGGCCATATTAAGCAACAGCAGCAGCCGCAGAGGCGGTGGCTAATTCATGACGGGACAACTGTAGTGGATAACTGCTGGTTAAGTGCGTCTGGCGCGCGAGACGGGCCGGGTATTAGCCTGCTTACTAAAGCGCCAAGGACGTGCGCTAGCGCTCAGCTAATGCTTGGGTTAAGAATTAGCCTCATGTATAGACTCGTAGAGACGCCGCAGATCCTCGCCGGCGGGCACCCATCAATATTTGATCGCACAAGGAAGCGAGGTGGCGAGCATTATCAACAGCTAGAAGCCTGCAATTTGGCCCTCACCTCAACAACGACCCCACCATGCTATTCAAGCAACGCGCCAAGTGCGACCGACTTCAACGACTACGTCCCACGTCCTTAAAGGTGTGGTACTTGCCTCGACATTAACCTGGAGAGCTTGCACTCGTCTCTTGCCTTTTCGACCGTGCTGGTGTAGGTTGACTAGCACAAATCTCAACGATGCAAAACAGTTAGATTAGTGTCTTGTGTATTGTTAGCTATAAGAAAGCTGTGCTTTTAGTATTACAACGAGACGCCGATTCAAGCAGTTGAGATCAGACTCAGCCGAAACTGACATCTTGCTAGCTGATGGATAGTCTGAATTTCAAGCATCAGTCGCGACTCGCCGATAAAGCTTAGACACAGTGTCGTCTCGAAATAGTAAAGAGGGCAGAATGTAGAGATTATACGGACTATATATTGAGGTTCTATGGAGCTCGACGTGAAACAACGGTAGAAAGTGCTATTTGCAACTATTTGCAATGGTAAGCAAGCGTTGTTTCTTAGTTGTTCCATAGTCAATTACGTATCTGCATACGTAAAATGTTAATTAGGCGTTTAGATTAAACTAGTTTTTCTTACTCGTTAATACGGTTTGCCCTTGTGATTTTTGTTACCGGAAGTAGGCCGGGCACATCTATTTAACTGTTCAAAGTAATTGTTGGCTAATCTCCGTGCACTGCATCGTCAGACTTACCATTTAAGGTTTTTATATACGTGTGTCTGTATATATGAATCCATAATTTGAACAATTATAGTATATTCTCCGTCACGTGAATGAAAAAACTCTGTTTTTTAAGATTTTTGGAGCGTATATCAGAAACCTTTCCATTTTGCACTACAACCAAATAAAAAAAGTCTACCATAATTACAGCTCATAAAATGTAAACAGTATGCGAGAAAACAAGCAAAAAGTGCCTTCAGCCATTTGTCAAGCGGGTAAAATCCTTACGGGCGGGGTCCGATATTCAAAAACTTTTTTAAGATAACCCTCAGCCAACATTCAACGCCCACGGGTTTGCTTTCACGTTGCTTCGTAAGACGGACCCCATAAATACATTGTGCAACGGTGGGTGTCGAAGTCGCGCACCTATGTATCTCCTCCGGTCGTGAGGCGCACGCGAATGTACCTCGCCACCGAGCTCGACGGGTGTAAATCCGTAAGGGGGGAGCTCAGGAGCTACCTCACCTTGCCTGCTTCTTGTGAGAGCTGAAACATGACCAGCCCGGGATGCGCCAGCACTGACCATAAGATCTATCTATATATACGGTGTTTAAATTTTCAGGTGGCATATTTTTACAATTTCCGCGTTCAGCTCTACCGTCTCCGCGGTCTGCTCTCGTAAAAACATGGTAGGGATACCAAATTCAAGCTGCAGCTTATTCAACGGAAGAGCGTATAGAAATTGTAAAACTTTATCATGAAATGAGCAACTTTGTGAAAAGACGGGCATGCTGGCAACTTTTCCAGAAAATCTACAGGACAGGTGTAGTACGTGGACCAAGCTAAACTTAGCTAACCTGAAATTTCAAGATGATGCATCCTGATGCCAATTTGTGAAGAAAATTGCCTTTTCCGGCAAGAAAAGTGTGAAAAGCAAATACGTCACATCTGGGCAACCGAGAACCTCTAATGGTTCATAGGGAGCAGCTGCGTAGGCCATCGATGAGTTTCGTGTGGCCCCTGGCCCAAAGAAATCATTTGACTTAAATGATTTGGGCTACACGGTGAACGACGAGTGTTCTCGCAGCATTTGGACAAAGTCGATGCAAGTGAGCTCTGGTTTCAACAATATAGGGCCACACATCACACAGCCGACGGTATAATTGAACTTTTGAGGATAAAGTATTCCGGACGGGAAATCTTACGTGAACGGGAACATTCACTGGCTTTCAAGACCTTGCGATCAATCGCCGTTGGACTTTTGAAGAATAGAGTTTTCACCAGAAGTCCCACGACATCATCATTAAATCACGGACGTGGAACAATCGTGGAACGTAAAGGTTCCGCGGTTGTCTTAATGTGACACCGATATGTTGTTGGGCTACCATGTTTGCTTACAAGTTCATCAACGGTCTTATAGAGGCAGGCGGCATTTTGCAGACCACATTTTGTATTGATGCACCATACTCCCTCAGAGACAGGCGGGCGACCTTACCTCGCCATTACTTTTTCGCCAACACGCTTTTTTGAGAATGGACTATGTCACCACTCATTTACCGTTCGAAGTTAACTTCATTCCATCACTGCCATTCTCCATCCTTCGACCTTCAAGAGAGGCCTTAGAAAGTTTGTTTCTTCCTTGTAGTTTCGTTTTTTACCGGCGTCCCCTCCTGCTAACAATATCAGTTTCAAATTAATTTGACTTTACTGCAGTCAAAATTACTGCACTACCACATAATTTCCATATATTATGTTTATTATTGACATTGCATTATCATTCCCTTAAAATACTTTTTTTTTAAATTAATTAAATTAGTACACACGTTTTATACTAATAGTTGTTTAAGCATATATGATTATTTTGTTTAATATCTATTTCTATTTATTTCGATGCACCGAACACTTAATCTGATCTAGCCCCCTGTGCAACTTCCTCAGTACAAAGGCTGTATGCTTTTGAGTGTATTCGCAAGTATTCAATAATAAAGCTATGCCGTTACATTCAAAAGACTAACATTCTAGCGTACGATAACGCTATTGCACCTTATTTGTTTGCAAAAGTGCGAAAAGTTTTAAAAACAATAGCATCAATATTATCATATCTCAAACAGTCTTTTTTATACGTTATAATAAATATATGTACATACACATTTGTGCAATTGCAAGTAGTCATTGTTTGGCTATGGTTACAAGCAAAGTGCCAAAGTAGTACCAAGCCCTGTCGCCGTCCACTTTCATGACAGAGAGAGAGAGAGAGAGAAATAGCGAGAAAACACACAACACAGTGCACGCGACGAAACAGAGAGGACGAATCCGTAGAAAGTTGACCCCACGTGCAGCTAAGCAAAAGTTGCTTGGTGACTATTCCCAGATCGAGCGATGAAAAAGGCTAACTGCCAGTGTGTTAGCCAATCAACTGTGTGTTTGCGTATGTACGTATGCATGCTTGCCCAACCGTATGACAAATTATGCTCGACATTGGCGTTTGTGAGGGCGAATGGCTTTGCGCGGGTAGCAACTGCTCACCCGGAGGCTCGCTTGCTGATGATGCAATTGCTAATTAGTGGCGGGATTGTTATTCCGATTGCGTTTGATGTCCTTGAAGAGAGAGAGAGAGAGAGAGAGAACGAGAGGAAGGGAGGTGATCCCAAAGGGATCCCAAAGCTGAAGGAGGCTTCAAAAGAAAAGGCAGAGTGGGTTTTTCCTCTACCGCAAACGGATAGAAGGAAGCGATATAATAGCAGGATATGTGTGAGCTCGTCTAGTAAGAGCTCGGATACTATAATACTTGATACACAGAGATCAGATAGTCAACAATGCCACGTATTCATTGATGTAGGGGTCTTCACCCCCCCCCCCCCACCCCTTCCCACCTCGACGGGAAAGATAGACATGAGTTGGCTTATGTGTCAAATAGAGGGAGATTACAACAAGAAGACAAAAACCACCAGATAATGAGCAAGAAGGACAGGGCGAGATAGAGAGCGAAAGACCTTCGATGCGTTTGCTTTTTTGAGATGACAAATTTTGGCAATGCACACGCGTCCCTGGCAGCTAAGTGGCGCACAAGTGTAGAACACACAAAGCCACGAAGTACGGGCTTATTTCTACTGCTGCTCAGAACCGTCAAAGAGTATGTTTTTTGTATAGGTACGCGTGTGTGCCTACGGGACAGTAAACAGCAGACAGAAGAATCTAGCGAAAAAAAAACAACCACTGTTGACATTGCTATAGTATGTTTATTATTATTATTATTATTATTATTATTATTATTATTATTATTATTATATATTAGATACATGTACATATTGATAAAATAAACACTTGTTCCAAAAAAAAACAAAAAAAAATAATATTATTATTATTAATATTATTATAGCTATCACTACTGTTCAGTTCATCGCTGCTGCTACTGCGAGATAACGCAGAGTAAAATTCGCCTCCAAACGTCTATTTCCTCATATATATCCTGGACTCAAACCCGCATCGCTGTTATGTCGATAAAAAAGAACAATTGCAACATTTAATAATGACACCAACAACAACAACAACAACACGGCATTACTGGCTGTCAGTGTTTCGGCGTGGTACAGCCTGAATATAGCCGTTTCTAGTGTAGGCTGCGTCCGCTTGCCAACATAGCCACAACAGGGCGAGTACGACGACAACGACGACGGAAACGTCGAACAAATTTGCTGCGTCGGCACAAACCTCTACGGCTGAGCAGGTGGTCAGCTTCCACCGGCTGCCGGCATAGCGTAGCAAAGTCAGCGCGCGCAGTTTCAAAGGACCGCGGACGGAGAATAGAAAATAGATAGGCATATATATATATATATATATATATATATATATATATAGAGAGAGAGAGAGGGGGGGGAAGCGTGCAGAAGAAAAATGGGCGGCAAAGAAATCCACCGGCGCCGGTAGATGATACGGGAAGCATACAATATTTATGCTTCACTAAACATCTCAGATCATCATTATCATTGTCGTCGTTGTCGTTCTAGACTACCTTTGATGCCATCGTAAGCCAGCTACTGCCTATTAGCAGCTGGTTGGCCGACCAATGCCAACAACGAGACATCAACAATAAGAGAAACGTGACGGCAGCAGCAACAGCAACAGCAACAACAACAACAACAACAACAACAACAACAACAACAACAACATCATCATCATCATCATCAACAACAACATCAACAACATCAGCAACATCAACAACAACAACAACAACAACAAAACACGCAGACGACGGCGACGTCTCGTCTACAATCGTTCATAAGTACCCTACACACAAACACACACACGTTCAACGTTACGGGATGGCCACGACGCAGGCAGCGGAAATCGCGTTGGGAAGCGATCAAAAAAGAAACGGGAAACTTCTCCCGACGGAGCACCTGCTCGCTTTGCATCACTGAGCCAGGCGATTTCCACACGTCGAACATCGACCGAGGTCCACTTAGACACAGATAGAAAGATACTCTGTTTACGGCAAGGATACGTTACGGCCTTCGTCGTTCTTTTCTTCCTGTTCGCTTCTTGTCTTTTGCTGTGTCCTTTTCGTTGCGTCTGCAGACGATTCGATTCCAGTGCGAAACAAACTCCTCGGGGTCCATTCGGAGACGAACCAAAAACGGCGCCCAATGGCCGTAAGGATATCCTGCGGCATACGTCGTAGAATTCTTTACCGCTGTGTGGTTATATGGTACTTGTGTAAAGGACGAGGTAAGCGAACACTGTGTGAGTGTTCTGTAGCGCAGGTTATAATAGCATCTATCCCCTGCAAATCGTTCTTACCATTCTCAGCGTAGGTTGCTGGTGTGGCGCACCACCGAGAACCCCGAAACTGTACATTTTTTCGGGTTGTGTACACGGTTACAGAGAGGGGTTGTGGTGCTAAACCAAACGGATCTGGCAGACGACTTTGTGTTAGTAGGACTGAAATGGGCTGTAAAACGTTTGCAATGATTCCAGCAGCGGTCGCAATTTACCAGCAATGCGACCCTGCAAAACTAACCTCTTTGCAGAAATATTGCACTAGAAAAATGTCTATAACTTAGCCCGCAGAGGCCAGCGAGAGCAAGTTGCTTCCTGCCCCTCCGCCCAGCATGTCGGGCGCCTTTGTGACACATTGGCGGTATCATCGAAGGGACTTTTCTCGCGCATCACTAGACGTCTCCTGGGAGCACTTGATTTGGCCAGCCACTTTCCTAATATTGGCCGCTTTAAGAGGCGCCGTGAGATCGGTGTGCTATGGTGGAAATGACCAGCGGTTGCGGTTATTAGAGGCAAAGCCACCCCTGGGAACGTTCGAGTGTAGATCATTGGTCGCCCCTGCTAGTGCTTCTCTGCACCCTCTGAACTCATAGTCGAACATTGTGGCCTACTGCTACAATTGCCGTTATTTCTTGTTGGAGTAAAAATGGATTTCTACATGTCTACCACGTCCAACACAAAAAGCCACAATATTTGCGCCGGGTTTTACATTAGATTTCATTGCAGCATCAGTTATTCCAAGCCCTATTTCTGACAGCATTTAATATGTGCCGTTTTTGGGACGACAAACGCTCCTGCCAAGTGACGTTGGTTTGCCGAAGCAATTAGCTGCGCACATATATCGTTTGTCGCTATAATTATTTTTATTGCATGTTGTGTTTTTGTATATATTGTTTTGTTAATGCCAAACAATTGATCAATATGTTACAAACTAAATACAAAGCGAATTAGAAGCCTTTTCCTTTTATAAGATAACAATTTATCAATTGCTAACATTGAACCTTAGCAATTGAGAATGCACATACGTCATCAGTACGCCAGGCGACTTATCCTACATATGTTTGCGCTTTTTTTCTTGCTTCTTCTTGCGTTCTCAGACCGACTGTGTGCTATTCGTATGGCCATTCACAATTTTGCCGAGTTTGCACAAATACCTTCGCAATCATGCTATGACTAAAACACTCCAGTTCTGGATCGACAACCTATATATATATATATACACACCCATACATACACATGGATTTAGTGCACGATGCCTGTGTCATGTTTACGCTCTAAGTGAAGTCAGGCAGCAGTAACGGTTATGGTAGCACAAATGGTAAATATTCAACGCTGACTGAACGGCCACTTATGGTCGTTTAGGCAACAACTCGAGCAGACCAAGCAGACGGCGACCATACAACAGGGACTCTTACTTCTAGTTCTAAACCCATTCATTGGGTCGTTTCAGCGTGAACAGCTAAGAGAACTGGCCTGGCTTTTTTCGTCTGCCCGCACGGTTATAGCCTACTGATATTTACTTGTATGTTTCGTCTAAGTGCATATACATATATATATATATATATATATATATATATACATACATCGAGAGAGAGGGAAAACCTTCACATCGTAGCAGTGTGTCGTACGTACGTTTGACGTTAATATACCACAAACAACAATACTTAACTTGACAAAGTGCCTATTCGGTAACCTGCGACTGGTGTGCGTCGACAACAGAGTCTCCAATATTACCCTGTTTGTCTTACGAAGGCAGTCTCGGCTGGCCGGCAGTCAGAGTATGGTTTTTGGGGCCTTTTTAAAGTTGACAGGAGCCATGCTGCTTTGAGTTAGCAGCAATAATAAAAATAATCATCATCATCATCATCATCATGCAAGTACTTCCCAGAATATTTAACGAGACGCAGCACATGTCGTAGCGTATTATGCTGCAAAAATCGAACTAAAAAGCAACCATGTTGGCTGATGCGACAATAAGCAGCCAATATTACACTGGCTCTCTAAAAGAGCACCTGAACCGACATACGCTCGACGCTTGTAAAAGTAAGAAATCGACACACGGGATGTCATGAATGACCGAACATCTGTACGAGAATGTATCGTTTTAGAGGCTCAGCATTCCTTTAGCGGGCAATGGTTTCAATCTCTGCCCTCCCGTCAGTTTGCAGCACCATGCTATTTACTAACACTTTTCGCATGGCGCTGGCTATTAGGATAGATGGACTCACACAGTCTACACCGGTTAAGCTACCTAAAAAGTCTCGGCGGGCTCACAAGACATGCGGGGCTCAACGGACTAGTGAAGAGAGCAAAAATACCATCCACACTGGAGTTCAAAGGTATGACAGGAGACATTGAGTTATGATTTAACGAAGTTGCAACACATTTAAGTTCACACACGGCCGCAGAACAAGCCGATTTAGAAAAGCAAACAAAGTAGCTGGAGCTAATACTAAATCATGGTTGTTAATTTGAAGACACACGCTTTGCTCGTAGAAGTGGAGCATACCGCAGAATGTTTAAGAGATATCGACAAACATACGGAACATTATGCGGGCGACCGACGCAAAACGATGTTTTCAAGGCATATGAGAGACTGCACTCTAACTAGCACTAGAGCGCAGTCGAGTAAGAATGCGGTCAGTCGCTGGCCCGGCCAGAGCGCAACCGATCAGCAGGAAATGTGCAGCCCAGACTCCCAGGCTCCCAAATTCCAAGACATTGACTTGGGCAGGGACCTGCGTCCAGGAACCGGTCGACGAGAACGTCCGCTTATACATGTCACTGTCCCCAGGAAGACAGTGACAGTTCTCAGGATATAGTGTGCAACACATCATCTTCTTAGTGCTTTAATTACTGCAACCGTAGATCCAACTACGGCACTTCCACATTACATTGGCCGTAGACTGCTATTTAACGGGCTCAAATGATTGTAATTGATCGCTCAAAAATTATTCGTATTAGACTCAGCAACATCTGTGATTCAACATTGGACTTGAGAGTCAACGTCGTTTCACCAAAGTTTACTTGTTAAATAGTTCATTCACAAGCTTTACAACCAAGCGTGTACCCCAGCGGTGGCAGCGCCATTATCAACAACAACGGAAAGGACAACAACCCCACAACAACACAATAACAACGACGACAACCACAACCTGCTTTACTGACGCGTGAAGCCGTCAACGACGCACTTGCCGGCCACTCTGTGCCCAAGGGCTAATGCATGTTTCATGTGGCAGTTGTGCTCGAGAGGTGCACCTTGTCTGTACAGGCATTCAGCTTAGGAAAAAGTAGAACTGGTATGCACTTTGTGCAAAGCTGTTGGCGAATATAATGACACTGGCTCACTGCCCGTAATTGACTATGCTGTCAAAAAATCACATAACGGAGAGCTATCAACTATCTTAGCATGGCTATTCAAACGTGTGTGCGTTCTCACTAGGGAGGTGGACGCCTGTAAGCAGCATTGCAATGCACCGCTGGCAACACTCGCAATAACAGCTCCGCCGGACATAATAGAACCGGCGATAAGAATATCTATAAGTTTGGGGATATGCTTCTTAAGGGCTGCCAGAAGCAACTATCGCTCCTCAAGAGGTTTAAACAACTTTATATTTCCTTAAGATCATTCAGTAATGATGTCAAGCAGGTTTTCACCGACACTTTGCAGATCATGATTAGTGACACCTCGGACCCGCTACAAGTTATCATTCATGTAGGGCATGCAGAGTGCATTAAGCTAGAAGCTGACGAGGCGCTGGCTCTGTACGAAGGTTTTTGAGTTAAGGCGAAGGACAAACCTATGTATATAGCACATATGTATAGGCCAAGTTGTTAGACATAACTAATATACAGGCAGCAACAAGATTCTCTCAGGTGTTCAGATACGACGAGATTTTGGCGAATAAGATTGCGAACGTTCTAGTGCGATATCCATTAACATTTGTTGGAGTGAGTAATCTCTTGCCGTCCGTGCTGCGCACTTCGAAGAAGACCACCAACGTCAACAAAATTGTTTACAAACAACAGACAGTAGTGGGCAGCGGCAAAGAACGACGTGAACAAGCTGCTAAATCACCAGATTCGTTATGCCATACAAAGTCGTCAGAAGCAGAAACGACAAGCTAATAACCAAGCAACCAGAATCAACAACCAAATGCTAAAAACAACAACAACAACAACCACTGGCAGCAGCAACGTAGACTGAACATCACTCGGACCAACCGTAATGGTAGCCCGGGTGATTTGTTAGCGTTTCCCCCAATGATGGCCAACCCCTACCTCTCATACCGAGAATCCGTTCGCTGCTCTATCCGAGAATTACTGGATGGGCGTGGGTCAGTACCCATTCCAACCCAGTAATTCTCGATTTCCAGTGTCCGGCCAGGGGACCAGGACGCAGCAGGACTATGACTCCGTGGGTAATAAACTGCCCGATAATTAAGCCCAGAAATAGTAGATGCAGATTGCTGATCAACACCTTAAATGATCGAGGCCTGTGGCCACCTCCCCAGATGTGCATACATTTGTGGAACCACAGGCAGCTTTCGAAGCCAAATTGCATCTTCCGGTTAGGCCAAGTGCGCGGCTGCAAGCGGAATCTCTAGTTCAACGGAGATCAAAATGGTCGAAGTCGCTAGACATTCGTCTTCCCAAGAAATTCTACCGCCTCCAAAGGAGTTTCGGTTGATGAGTACGCCAGTCGAATTATTTCAGTCATGCGACGGAGCGTCTGCGAAAAGCGATTCAGACGCAGCATCCCTTGGATGAACACAAAGCTGCGTAAGTTTAAGCAGTATGTTCATACTAATAGCAAACTCTCGTAAAGTACCAGGACCGAATCAAGTGCAAAATGAACACCTGCACCAAGTTATGCTGGTGGTTCTCGCAATACACGCTTTATTTAACAAGATACAAGAATATGCATATTTGCCCTCGTCAAGGAGAAAAATTATTTGTGAGTGTCATTCCAAGAAGGAAATGCAACCCGCTTTCCCCGTCATCATGGCGTGGTTTTGCGAAGAAGAGTGTTGTAAACAAGCTTTTGGCTAGTATATTGACCAAGCGACTAAAGGCGTTCTTCGATGACATGAATGGCTTGCCGGAAGAGCAGCATGGATTTTGAAGAGGAAAGTCGACGATGACTACTTGTTCCGTGCTTCTCTGCGAGATTCGATCGAATCTCGTGCAAAAACGGTTAATTTTGTACGCCGTTTTTGTGGGCTTTAAATCTGCCTTCGACACAGCGTCGCGGAAATTGATTGTGGCTAAGCTGATATCTCGGACTGCCGTTTACATTTCTCCAGCTAATTGCTCAATCAATTCTTCATGGCACAGTTATTCTTGATGACGGAGTGTCTGAGCACGAACCTTTGGTTCAAACAACAGGGATGGCTCAGGGGGACAATCTTAGTCCCCTCCTATTCTCTGTTCTGGTATCGGACTTGCCATCAATAATCAATAAGAGACACAACTTCGTCAAGGTGTTGCTCTATGACGACGATTTAGTTCTGTTTTCCAGCAGGCGTTTTTACACTTAGCAGGCGCTCGCAACTCTGCAAAAGTATGTGAATGCTAATGGCCTAGTAAAAAATGTGAATACAACGAAGGCTATTCAATTCAGGGGAGTCGGACGGCTGGCTAGCGATGATAGACTTCATCTTCAGAAAAACCCTGTTGAGTACGTAAAACACTTCAGCTACCTTGGCGTCGAATTAACAATCACTGGGTTGTGTTTTACGGGACGTGTCAAAGGTCCGTAAGGGTCTTATGGCATTTCACAAATCCGTAAGTGTCTTATGGCATTTCACAGTATTCATATGCCAGTGCGTCTGCCGTTACAAGCAGCCTTGCAGCTATTTGATATAAAAATAGGCCCCCTAGCTGGGTATGGGATACAAGTGATTTGGCCGTAGCCATAATTAAAATAGGCCTCAGCCTTGAGGCATTTAAGCAGCACATTCCGAATTCGGAAGCAAAACTGGCCGATGTCGATCCAGGCTTCTTTATGACGTCTGCCCTCACCTCGGACACGTGGGGGATCCCAATATGGCAAATCGTTATCTTAGTCTTCGATTTGCTATGAAATTTATGTTCGACCTGGCTACCATGAAGCTGACGAATCATGTACTTGTCAACGCTTCTGTCATCAGTGATTAACATATCATTTACTTGAATGTTCCAATCCGGTTTCTGTATACCGTCTTATATAACATAATATAAAACCTGCTATTTGGTCACTAAACTTAAACTTACATGATGTGACTGGCTGATTGTAGAGGGAACTCGGATTCTATTATAGGCGCCATGGGTTGACACTAATTGACTGATAATAGTGAAAACGTTTATTTATCCCAATTGTAGAAACTTTTAGGAATAAAAAACCCTCATCATAGTCACGTTTGGGTGTAGGGATTGTATGCAATCCCTCAATTGTAGGGAATACTGAAAAATTTAATAATAATAATATCTACGACGTCGGTGGAGACATTGCCTGTTGCTTACTTAGGTGCGGATCGATATTTTTTCACACCTCTTTTCTATCTCCCGCCTGATTTGCTGTGGTGTCGCAGGTCTGCACGAACTGCAGACTGAAAGCTCCTGTTGGCAGTCTAGTAATTGTTTTAATAGCATAGCTGACCTCATGACTATCGTGCTTCAGAAGGGCCATTAACTTGTTTTGGTGAAATGGGAACTTGCTGCGTGCAAATATGATTCGGCCATCATTAAAGGACAAGTAATGAATATAAAGACAAGGAAAAAACGCCACGGAACTCAGTGCCGTTTGACAAGCTAGTTCTACATTTAGTTACATAACTAGCTTATCCAGTCAATCTTCGCATAATAGAGTAGATAGGCGCCCACTCCTAATCGGATCAGCTGCATCGAACCCTGGCTTTGTTCCCTCAGTTGCGAAGGTGATAAGGAAGCTCATCATTTTCATTTTTCGTATAACGCCCAATCGTGCCGCCTAGTCTCTATGTTGCAGTCAAGCCGAAGGCTAAAGCTTTATAGTGGACTGATCCAAAAGGGGTGGCGGTGTCTGTATCCTAGTCGAAAAAGCTTTTCGCGTGAGAAACTGATGCTGTCCGTGGAGAGCCCAGTGATCTTGAACATGGACAGCGGCCATTCCTCCTTTACGAGGTCAATAAGCTTTCAAATTAAGCACACGTCCGCACTCCTATCGGCTAGTAAAAAAAGCTATGCATGAGCTCATTTTCTCTTCATCCGGCAACAACGAGAGACAAAAAACAACAACAAAAATAAGGCAGATACCTACCAACAAGAAGCGAGATGCCCTCTACGTACAACCACGCGTTGATTCTTGTAAATAAGGAATAGGACATTAGGACATGAATAGATACGTTTTTCTCCAAGGCATTGACAGCGGGCGGCCTAGCAATAAACTAGTTTTGGTTCACATAAGAATACAAATTAGATATTTGTAAGTGATTAGGAAAAACACACGTTTTGGAAACGGTTATACACAAGTTTATTTCACCAGAAATTGGTAGATCTTACCTAAAATTCAAATCGGCTAATAACATCTGTCGCTACTGCATGCATCGAACCAGCTTCTATTTCCTTGCATTGCAGTATGTGGTATCGGTCAATATTACATGTGCCACAGTATTTACATACGCAGTCTTCTATTTCAAAACAGTACCCTTTTAGGCATATATATTAGTGGTAGCCATGCCAGGTAAGTCTACAGAGTATGCGTCTGTTTGCTTGCATTCCCCGCTTCCAACGGTCTGTCGAAAATGCGGGACCGTCGGTGAAAATCTTTACGGCAGAGTTCAAATTACGCTTTTCTCTGTAAGCGCGATATTGCTTTACGACCAGCGCGCTGAAATCGTATTTGTCCAGGATAAGGTCTTCCACAAAGGTTCGCTCCTGGCATAGTTCCAGCGCCAACGTTGTTGAAGCGTTATGCGGCAGTCCGAGCATATACTTTACAAAATTAGCTTTTATTTTATCTATCTCTTTAATGTTTTCAAAGGCCAAGTTTGGTGCGATGGCCCGAAGGCAGTAAGTTATAATTGGAGCTATTTTTATCTTGAAAAGGTTCATTCCAGTCTTAGTGTCGATCGGTGTAAGATCTCCGAGTAGCATCATGGCCGCTATCGCCTTTGCACGCTTGTTCTCTATGTGCTTTGTAAAAGATAAACCAGGGGTCAAGATTACCCCGAGATAGCTAAATTGACTTACTAATTCAATATTTTGGTTATTGACCCTGATGATGTAGTCAAGACTGGCGTGTCGACCTCCTCGGGAAAATCGAAGAATTTTTGTCTTGGATATATTAATTGTCAGCTTATACTGTGCGCACCATTGGCTCATTTCATTCAGGTAAAACTGTAGATGTGGTCTTGACTTGGCCATCATGATAAGATCGTCAGCGTAGAATACATGCAGGGGCTTTAGCATTTCGAAGTATTTAGCTTAACCCTGTGACATAAAGAATGAATAAGAAAGGGCTTGCCGTGTCGCCCTGTGCTAGCCCAATTGTCTGTATAACTTCTTGCGCAATACAGTGAGGCCCATTTCTGATTAGTGATGTAGTTCGCAGTGAGAATGCTTCTCATTAGGTTGAACATTCGACCTTTGATGCCAAAATGCTGTCGCATAATTTCTAGGAGGCAGTTTCTATGTACACTATCAAAAGCAGTTTTGAAGTCAACAAACGCTGCGTGGGTCATCTGTCCGTCGTGGAAAACGTTCCCGCACGTGACAGACTTCCCTGAAAGCTCGTTCAGTTGAGCGACCTTCCAAGAACCCATTATGTTCCGTTGGTATTAGGTCTTTACATTTGCTGAATAGTCGAGTCACAATTAGTGAGGTTAATATTTTGTAGACTACGCTAGTTAATGCTATCCCGCGGTATTTCGCTGGGTCTGTGGCGTCAGCTTTGTTTTTGTAAATTGGTTGCAGGTAGCTTCGGCGCCATTGCTCGGGGATGTGCCCTTGTTCTAAGCATGCATTGAACAGCGCTGTTAGCTTTGGGGCTACGTGCTCTATTCCCTGTTTAAGATGTTCGTAGTAAATATCATCAGGACCTGATGATTTTCCGTCTTTCTTCGCTAGTATAGCCATTCGGACCTCCCCTACCGTAAAATCTTCCCAGTCAGGCTCTATATGGGGTGCGTGTTTATTGTCAGGCAGTTGTACATCGTAGCTCAGTAGGGTTATGAAATGCGAGACCCATTCTTCATCGTTTATTAGTGGGTTTGCTACAGCAGGTCTCTTCGGTAAGAGGATCCATGGTGGTTTCTGGATGCTTTCCTTTACCTGTTGTGTGCGCTGCGCGGTCTCGTATTCATATTTCTTCCTCTGAATCATTCGTTTATACGTTTTCTTTAGAGTCAGCTAGATTTGCCAGCCCTGATAGGCTCCAATCGTTGTGGCAACAAATGTGCGTTTTGATGGTTTTGCACTCGTGATCGAACCATGGTTTGTGTCTCGTCGCAGTGTTCCTCTTATATGATGCTGCAGATTGAATGGCCCACCGAAGTGAACGCTCGTAAAAGTCTGTGTCTACTTCGGTCGCATCTGGGAGTAGATATAAGGCTTGTTCTAGCTTGCTGAGACTTATCTTGCGGGCGAGGGAAATTCGTTTGTCTCGGCCAGTTATCTTCGTATGCGCGAGGCTGAAGGTAACCTTACAGTGTTTCCGCTCGGCTGAAATTGTCGTTTTATGGTCTTTTATGTAAGCTCCCGGTTCACTAGAGGTACTCATAATTAGGTCTACAGCACTCTTTCCATTCCATGCTATATATGTAGCGTCGGAATAATTACCTTCTATTTGCAAGCCCATTTCCCTCACTCCCTCGATAAAAGCTGTCGCTCGTGAGTCATTTTTAGCGAGGTTACAGTTCATGTCCGCTGCTATGATAGTGTGTTTATAATTGTCTGTGCATAACATCCAGGACTCTCCTATATCAAGTAGAATGTCTGGCACGTTGCGGTCAGGTGGGCTGTATATAAATATTAAATAAAAGTCCCTTATTTCAACAACAAGTAGTCTAGCCGTGGATCTAAGTAATCTAGACCATTCGGTCGCGCGTACAGCGACTGAGACCCCCTATTTCGGTTGTCCTCTACCGGGAGTCTTTATAGCTTCATCATGGTAGATCTTGTGTTTGTGTAGCACAATAGCTGCTGGGTTTGTTACAAATGTTTCGGTAAGAAACATGATGTCATATTGTTCAAACTCGTTTTCCCCACAACTTTATAATACTGAATTAAGCCCTTCTACATTCCAAAGGATACATTGGGGTATTGTCTTGATTTTTGCACACTTGGTCGTGTTAACAAGTGTGTTGTTGTCGCATTCGACTTGAAGTCAGTTTGGCGGGCTACCCTCGACCAGCATTGTATCAGACTGTTCGGTTCGGGGTCGTTTGTTACCTAGTCCTTAAGACAGTGGTTGTGGTGCACCAAATACTCTGTATGGTTTTGATTGGCCTCGAAACGGCCTAAACCGTGTACCCTCCGGCCATACAGCTGGATCTAATAGATTAGAAAAAGTGTCCTGATTGACTATAATATGGAAGGTGTTGTAGTATGCTTGGTTAAGCCCAGCAAACTTTGTTACTTTTACGCCCGAGTTAGTACCAACGATTCGAGTAACATAATCTTGAATATCTGACTCGTTGTGTGTGAGATCAATACGGCATACAAACAGTGCTCTTTGCCGTGGTCGCTCAGGTGCGTCTTCATCTTTGACTACCTTCAGATGTGTCATCCTGTTCGTGCCGGTGGTGGTGGCTTTGGTTGTGCGAGCTCTCCATCCTTGTGTACGCCACCTGTCGTCACGTTTCTCTGGCTTCGCTGGTGTGCGTCCATGTAGGTTTTTTTAAACGGGTATATTTAATACCAATATTAATCATATTAGTAATGAAAGTGTCTTGCGTGCGCCTTTACTGTGTAATGTAAACTCGGTTTTTCTTTTAGTATTTTCTGAATTTACATTGCTTACTTTCTTTGCCATTAGCTGTACACGTGGTTTTTGTAAGTACTTTGTTTAAGCGTGTTTTCAGCGTTAGCAGAGGGCGTTTACACGGGCTCATTCTCTCATAGGTTCATAACGGCCACCGTCGCCGCGAAGCTTATCCCTCTAGAGATTTGCGGTGAGCCGTCCAGACCCTACTAACAAAAAGCGAGATGGCCTCTGCCACAACCACGTGTTACTTCTTTGTTTTGTCAGTAAGGAACGGAACATCTGTACATGAATGGATGCGTTCATCTCTAATACATTGACAGCGGGCGGCTAAAACTAAATAAACTTATATGTATATACATATATATACATTTCATCCATCACAAATGCATATCTTTATACACATAAATAAATAATGAATATATATATATATATATATATATATATTCATTATTTATTTATGTATATACATATATATATACATTTCATCCATCACAAATGTATATATTTATACACATAAATAAATAATGAATATATATATATACATCCGTATGATTAACTACTTGTGTTTTCTGTGTTACCAGAGGGCTTCTACATGGGCTCATTCTCTCATCGGCCCATGACGGCTGCTGTCGCCTGTGTTTTGAGTCAGCCGCGAAACTTATTCCTCTAGAGATTTGCGGTAAGCAGCCCAGGCCCTCTAAGCATCTCGAACATCGCCGGTTGAAATAGAAAGGAGTTTTGTAGGTCAGCATACATGCGTAGTTTCGCGTGTTGCGCCGCGGCAGCCGAAGAAAGCGGATCGTTACTCGAGTGTACCGGTTTATATATATATATATATATATGAAACTGGATTCCGTAGATGGAGGACGCTGATATTGCTGTAGCTAGCAGCCGATAGCGGCGATGACGCAGTTCTGTTGTTGGAGTATCTGGCTCGCTGTTCCACAAACAAAGCCTCATCTACGTATTTTCTACGGAATTTCCGGGAGCGTTTACCATGTAGATCTTTGTGCCACAAATCACCGATTTGCGGGGAGCTCTAATTTCTATCATCAGTTGAAAAAGTCTGCGACCGAAGACTCACTATCAACATACGCCGCAGCCGATCGCCGCATCAAAATTAATGTCACTGCATTAGATATCGTCAGCCACCTTCCTTATCTCGGCGTTACACTGACACCACGACTCAATTTTGTCAAGCTTATCGAGAAAATACTAGCCAGGGCAAAACTGTCATGCTTCCCGGTGAACTTCGAGATATCGACCTGACACAGCGCTAAATATACTTTGTCTAAAAATTGTCTTTATAGCACGATATATATATACATATTTTTTTAATGTGAACTAAATCATTGTATTATGCAGTGCTAATAATAAACCACGTTTTGAATCTATAAAAGACTGGAGCGTTTAAAGGCACTTTATATCAAGTGCATGCTAGGCCTACTCAAAAACACAGCTGCTACGTCTGCGCGTGATCTGTGCCGCGAACGAATCCTTTCAGAAAATTTCGCTCTAGTCGGACTTCCGTTTAATTGGGCGGGGAAATTAAACTCACACTATATCGAGAGTTTCAGGAGATACGCAACTTTAAGTTTGCGGCGTTACGACCGGCGTTTTGCTCGGACAGATGGAACAGTAGAGCCCGAAATAACCGAGCACTAGTTTGTCGAGCGATATGGCATTGCTACCATCACTATATGTGCTGGATTGGACAGTGTTTTGAGGTCGATGGTTGTGTGTGCCGATTCTGTGGAGAATGTGACATTGATAGATAAAATATACTTGTATGCACTGAACTAGACACAGCGTCCCCACAATCACGTACACACTACATAAGATTGGTGCACGTTTTGCATAACATCCGATGTATACTGCTACCTGTATTATGGTGAATAAATATGTACGTGAAAATCATCCATTTCCGGAGAGCTCCCATTTTCTGCTATCATTTGATCATTTCTGCGACCGAGGCGCATAAATGCTTTTCCAAGGTTGCGGCAAGAATGTTCGCAGGGGCAGATCACTGTGTGTTGAGTGGTAACACGCAAATGCAAGAAGAACTCGCTGCTCAACTACACGTGTGCAGGCGCTTGAAGGCCATGGGGAGGATTCTGAAGCTCTCAAGATGGGTTCCACATGAACTGAATAAAAGACAGCAACAGAACCAAGGAAGCACTTGTGAGTTTTTGCTTGCCAGGTTCGAATAGAAGTCGTTCGTGCATCGAATTGTGGCCGGAGACGAAAACTGGATTCTCGACAATCCCAAGTGCCAAAAGGCATGGTTAGATCCTGGTGCAGCAGCTTTATCGACGGTAAGGCCGAATTGCTTCGGAAAACGACAATGCTTTGTGTTTAGTGGGATTAAGAAGGCGGTGTGTATTTTGAACTGCTAAAACCTGGTGAAACCGTCTATTCTGCTGTTACAGTCCACAAAAATCGATTTAAAGAACGACCAGAATACAAAAGATAGCACAACAAATTGATTTTGCTCCACAACAACGCGTCATCGCACAAATATACATATACATACACGAAAACATTAATAAAGTATTTTCAGTGGAAAACCCTTTTCCACCTTGTTAATTTGCCAAGCTTGGCTTCATCCTATTGCCAGCTCGTCGCATCGCTGGGACACGCTCTGACTAAGCAGACATTTTCTTCGTAGGAAAACGTCCCAAAAAGGAATCTACAGGTTTAGCTAGCCAGGACTATTTCTTTGAATAAAATATCACACAATTTATTTCCACACCAGATTGGGTAAAATGTGTAATTGTATAATCAATATCACTACAACCTTGTAACAATAGTCAAATTAAAAATCGCTCAGTGCCAGCTTTGTTAACGAAGAGACTGCAGTCTTGAGATTGCATTCACATTTTTTTTGAATGAAAAGAAAACATACTTTTACGCACTCCTGAAGCGGATTGTGTAGGACTCGATGCCGATACTGTTGGCATAATACCCACTGAAAACCTCTCACCTAAATTACCCCAGGAAGAGGCAAGCGAAACTTGGAACCGTTCTTTAATACTATCTCAACCCCTACTTCTTGCAACTTGGGGTTGCATGGGCAGAGCACACATCGCGGTCTGCACCAAATATCTTCGTATGACCGCGGCAAGGTCCTTCATGATGTGCCAGCTGTGGGTGTCGTGCAAGAGAGCCTGCGTCATTCGTTTACATGTTACCGGGAGTTCCCGGTCTAAGAGCCCCGCCAGCTTCGCCCTGTCCGTGCTGAACGCCGCACATACTTCGAAAGCATTGCACTCACTGATATCTTACACATATACCATAACAATATTTACATGATATCTTACACATACACATATACCATAACAATATTCACATGATATATTACACATACACAAATACCAACAACATACCAATAACAATATTCACATGATATCTTACACATATAATATAACATTCACAAACACATCTGTCACAGGGTTCATGATAAACGTCTTTCTTGCATAGGAGGTGATAAAAAACCGTGTACAGCAAAATGGACGATTATGTGCATATTTGCCCTGCCCATGTCTTTCTATTTTGACCCAATCATTGTATCTGTCGTATAAAAATCGACCTTTGTCTTCTCTTCATATCGCCGTATAAACTTGCCGTATGCGGGGGTGTCTGGGAGTTTGAACTGTTTTTTACCTGTTCCACGAATAGTGGAGCATCGCACAGCAAATATGTGAGGCGACTGTATGCTGACGTATGTAAACCTAGCATCCGTTTCCAAAATACTGGTATATATATATATATATATATATATATATATATATATATATATATATATATATATATATATAGATATATATATAGATATATTCTGCTCTGATCGAGTTCACCTTGTTGAGTCGAGCTTTGCCTACTAAAGCTGGATCTGGATATGAACAGATCTAACGCTGTCTTAATCGAGAGCATCTGGGGCTTCTTAAGGGCTGTCTCTATGTGTGCACTGAAAGTCCTGGCTACGAGAGTCATTGCGATACCGAGATATGTAAGCCTATTCAGATAGTTCATGTCCTGACCATTTACCCTAGTAGGTGCCATGACGCACTGTCTTCACGCTGCGGGTAGTCGTCCGTTGTGAATGCACCTTTTGCTAGCGCGGTGCAGTGTGCGCTCATTGTGGCTGTCTGCTGCAATTGTTCATTACAGATGCCATTTGTCCCGGGTGCTTTGTTTCTGGGAAGTTGACGCAGTGCCTCCGCCTCTTTTTGGACGGTGAAGTAATCGTCCAGTTGGCATCTTTATTGCAGGTTCTCTTCTGACCAGAGAGACATGAAAGTGGGCATTGTTCTTGGCATTGTGTCATGTGAGCTAAGGGTTTATCTTAAATGGCCATAGAGATCGTTGGATATGCAGATCTCTCCTGCAAAGTGTTACGGAGCCACAGATATGGATTTCGTTTGATCTTCTGGAGCTGCCGAGTCTCCAGTTGATGCTTGTGTTGCCTTTTTGCATTTGCAAAGTTTACCGAAAAATAGATCTCGTCGCTGGAAAGAGAGGTCTCATATTCGACCTTATGCGTTCCAGCTCCTTTGCTTGGTAGAGGATGGGCTTCGCTTGGTTCCTTGTCCACCATCTCCTTTCACATCTCTGCGCATCCTTTGAGTGCTTGGGTGAGCAGTTTATTGAAGCTCTTGCTCTGCTCTTTCCGGTGCCGAGAACTTTGGAGACGGTCCGGTCTAAAAGTATTCCTGAATCAAATATCTCGATTTTTGCGACATTTGTATTTGCTAAAAAAAATCCAGCTTTATGTGCATAGACTTAGTCTCTAATTGTAATGTGTTCACCAATAATTTGGGTAAAATGACGACTCACAATGCAATATGTTCCATATATTTTTCCACATCTTATATAATCCCAATTTAGTCACAATGGCATGGTGTTGATTTCCTTCTAGGTTACGCAGGATGCTATATTTCTATTCCTGTGCGCCGAATTTTTCCATCGACTCGATATGTAGGCAGACCCGTCAGTGTAGTTGCGACATGCAAACTCTACACTATGTTCTATGAAATTGTAGTATAATTCCAAGGCGATTGTGTTGCATAGAATTTGGTCTAGCGCAAAGTCTTCGACTACGGTTCGTGTCCGAGTAAAATCAAGTCAGTTTTGGCGGCGTATTTTGGCAGCCCCAACATCATTTAATACAACACGATAATACAACACGACGAACTACATACGCGTTTCATAAAATCCAGTTCACTCAAAATAATGGCTGTTGTGGACTTTTTCAAACTCCTTTGAGGTGTGACACTTTCACTGAAGTATAAGAATTGGCTGACAGACTCGAGGTAGGTACCGCTAATCTTTAATCGGTGGTTTGCTGCAGCATTTGAGCCGCCCAGACTGAATCTAAGGGTCTTCTTTGGCTGTTGATTGAAAGACCGTTTGCGTAGCAGCAGTTTGCAACTTCTCTCAACTTAAACTGAAGGTGATTTCGTAACTTGACTGAAACCAAGTCACGGAGAGCTTCTGCCAACTCACTGATATAGAGTGAAAAATAGGCTTGCTAAATCTCCTTGGACAGTGACAATATTCTGCATCGCCGTGATTGTGACGCAGTAAAATTATGTTATTAATAATAATAATAATAATAAAAAGGAGAGAGACGTTTCGAACGTCGAAGCGAGCGGACGTGTTTTCGATTGCTTGTGAAGAGTGTGACGGTACTCAGCTGTGGAGCCGCAGCTTGACGTGGCGGTGCCCTGGTTGGACTGCGGTCGGCCTGCGCTTCATTTGAATTCGAGAGGTGTCCCATGTGCGAGCGGTGAGGTGTTTGTTCGGTGCATTGGTGTTGTGCGGTTTCAGTCGCTTCATTTTCGTCTCATAACAGCCACGCTGTGACACGGTACACATCCGTCGATTACGTGCATTTGTCCCGTCGGTTAAGAACACTGACTCCGTTGATCCAAACGGTGGAACACTTGGGAACAGCTGTGCCAACTCGTCTATATCTGGCGTCGGTTGACTGTTTGTAAACAACGATCGGTTGGGGGTGACATATATATACGTGTGTATGTACATACATATAGAGCATAGGTGACACTTATTATATATATATATATATATATATATATATATATATATTTGGCGAAACAAAAGTAAGCGGTTTTGCAAGTGAATGTGATAGCGGCCATAATTTCAAGCGCCCCTGACGGGGGAGGGTTACCTTCCGCGAGCCTCAACATAGCGAACCTACGCACGGGTGAACCCGCAGCTAATGACGATATGTCGAGGCCGGCGAGTGCTATGAGCAATGCATCCGTTGGTGTCAAACGGAGAAGAGAGGGCGCTGACGTCGACTCGGCTGTCGATGAGCTGCAAAGAGACGGTTTCACTGTCGTCACGAACGCGAAAGTGAAAAAAACAGTGATACGAGAGCAGAAAAAACTAGACAGGTTGAAAGACGAGGTCAATTCGGGAGCACTCGGAGCATTCAGGGTCCGGATCAGGCACCGAGAGAATTCGGACGGGAGTCTGGCTGAATTCAAGGAGGGTTCGATGATGCGCCTATTTAAGGCAATTCACACCTTGGTGCCGGAGGGTCAAATCTCGGGCAATAGGAGCAGCATTTTCCATGGACGTAGCTCAGAGGCTCTCACGCTTAACGAACATTGATGAAATTCCGGTCACCGTTTCCTGCCCGGGCCTAGCATCGTTTAAAGCCAGAATCCAAGGTGTTTGCACCTCGATCACGGAAGAGGAGATTGTGACAGAGCTCGCAAACCTGGGCGTTACAGACGCTCGAAGACTGTTTGTATCGTCTGGGGACCAAAAGAAGCCGTTGCCTAAAGTCATTCTGACGTTTAACCGTCAACCACCGGCGTCAATATTCTTGGGATACCGCTCCCACGCGGTAGTTCTGGAACCCGATCAGCCCAGAATATGCTTCAATTGTTCCAGGGTTGGTCATATAGCGGCAAACTGTTCCCTCCCTAAAGCCTGTCGCAACTGCGGCAACGAAGGCCTACTGACTGTCCGAATGCGTCCAAGTGTGTCAACTGCGGGGGACCTCACGATGCCAAATCACCTAGTTGCCCGCAACTTTTTTATCTAAGAGAAAGGAACAGGATCCTGATGGAAGCCAGGACTCTCCACCAGGTCCGTGCTACCCACCCAGACGCATCCATTAACGAGACCCTGACGACGCCTACACCTTATTCACAAGGCTCAAATGCTGTCGGTCAAAGTTCAGGCCCCCCCAGAAGGGCCGACATTTGCCTCGGTGGTGCGTGGCATTGCAGTTGGGGGTGACGTCACTCCGCAGCTCTTACTGCCCCGGCCAAGAACAGCACCTAGAAAGCGTCTACCAGTTAAGAAACGAACGAAGGCCACACCCGGGGATCTCATAAGGCAGCGACTCTCGGGTCGGTTGGATTGGTCCGGGACTTGCTCTCTCTTAAGACGGAGCTGTCAAAAATGGTGAAATCAATAACAAACGCGTTACAACCCTTACTGGCGTTGTTGTCGGTTGCCAACAGCCTTAAACAAACACAATGATGAATGATCACAATAATCACACAACGGCGGCAGAGTCTACACGAGCAACTGAGCCGGGTCCCCCAGAGCGCCCTGGCCCAAGCGTAATACCCGAGCCCGGCTCTGCGACAGTACCAAATTTACAGGGGACCAACAGGGTTACTTGTAATTTTTGTCGCCAGACCTTTACCAGGCGAGGTCTCCGTAGACACGTCACCGTCAAACATGGGGGCGCGGACACCACACATATCCGTGACGAAGCCATGAACGAGTCCAACCCAGACCTCACGGAGCTCATTCAATCCTTCATGAAAAGCGGGAAGCTGGTACGAATCCTACCGAAAGCAGTAAGGAAATCGGTGGCTGACGCCTTATCGGAGGTGTGCTCAAGAGCAGCCCTGGACAACGACGACGCTGCCTGGCTTGGGCTGTTCTCGTTCGCCTCAGTCGTGTTGAGGTTACCTGTAGGCCGCAGGGATACACGCTCCCTGACAGTTATCATCAGAAAGAACCTCGTGGAATTTCAACGTGGAGTCCGGCTGACTCACTTGGGTTCCTCGTCTGGTACAGACGAGTCAGGCCCTAGTGTTGAGCGGATTCGTCCAAACGCGCGAGCCGTGCTGGCCAAACTATCCGACGGGGACGCTGCAGGGGCAGCCCGCCTCCTTCTATCGGATGACGTTATGGTTGATGAGCCAGCTGCTATAGCATCGTTACGGGCGAAGCACCCCGTCGGACAGTCGGACCCGGTTTCGCCGTCCCCCCCCTCTCAACAGCTCATGCCTTCTTCCACCTCGGCTGAGGATGTGCGCTACGCGATGGGTTCATTTTCAAAGAGCTCGAGTGCCGGCCTAGATTTCATCCGGCCCCGTCTGCTGCAAGACCTTCTTTCACCGAGTCTTGGCAGCTCCTCCGAGAGACTTGGCAAAGCGCTGGCAAAGCTGATTGACGTATTGCGTTGGGGAGCCCCACATCCTGGGTGGCGTCCTCTCATTTTTGGGGCAAGGCTGTTCGCACTGAAAAAGAACGACGGCTCATATAGACCCATTGCCTGTTCATCGGTGATACGCAGAGTCGCGGCAAAACTGGCAGTGAGGGACTCCAGAGATGTCATCCGCCGTGTTATAGGGCGTCACCAGTTGGGTTTCTCTACCAAGCGGGGTGCAGAAATAATGGTGCACGCTACCAGGACATTCATCGACTCTCGGCAGGAGTCCTCCGTACTAGTCAAACTGGATTTTAAAAACGCGTTCAACACCGTGAAGAGAGATCACTTGCTAAAAACAGTTGCAGAAGAAGCTCCCGCCATCTACCATCAAGTCAAACTGGCCTACGGTGATCCATCACACCTGATCTTACCCTCGGAATTGCTTACCTCGGCAGTGGGTGTCCAGCAGGGAGATCATCTCGCTCCCCCTTTGTTCTGCCTTGCCGTGAAAGAGCTGGTCAACTCCCTCGAAAGTCCACTTAACCTGTGGTATTTGGACGATGGTATCATAGGAGGTAGCGCCAGTACAGTATGTGAGGACATAAAGAAAATACTAAGCTTCGCTACATGCAGCGGCCTAGAACTGAACCCGACCAAGTGTGAAGTCCATATAAAAGGAATGGGCGCAAATGACACCCCTGTCATCCTGGAATTACTTCCGGGGTGCCGTGTAGTTGGCGAGGACCTAGACCTTCTTGGGGTGCCTTTATCCCCCGACAACCTCACCTCGACGATCGAGCGATGGAGAGAAAAACTGCAGGTCGGTCTCAACCGCCTCCCTCAGCTTGGCGCTCATAGGGGATTGTACCTTCTACGTTTGTGTTTCTCCGCTTCGAATCTGAACTACCTGTTCAGAGGTGTCAACTGTATAGCCTTTTCATCTCACTTGGAAGAACTAAATGTGAAGCAAGGCGACGCGTTGGAATCTCTACTTAATCTGCGGCTACGGGGCGACCCCTTAACCCAAGCATCACTACCGGTCGCAAGAGGCGGGTTGGGACTCCCCGAGGCAGTTGCCCTCTCAGTTGCGGCGCATATTGCCTCCCAGCATTCAGCGATCAGCGACATCGAGGCCATCCTAGACCCCCACGCTGTGGTGCATTTCCGATCTACGTTGGAAAAGACCCAAAATGAAGCCATCGCATTCTGCGGGGCTCTCCCGGAGACCCCTTCTCTTCAGTCTGCGTGGTCAGATTTGACACACGATCGTCGATGGAGCGACCTGTGGAGCCGAGCAACTTCCGACGCGGACAAAGCGAGGTTACAAGCCGTCTTCTCGCCGGGTGCAAGCGTATGGCTACACGCCCTCCCGAGTCCTCAACTGGGTACCCTTTTAGACGATGAATCTACACGAATATTAGTCGGTTTGAGAGTGGGAGCAGAACTGGTTTCCCCCCATCGCTGTGGTTGTGGTGACGAAGTCGACTCCCTAGGCCACCACGGTCTTTCTTGCGCCTAGAGTTCAGGCAGGATCGCACGCCACTCGGCCCTGAACGAGACGTTCTGCAGAGGATTACGGTTGGCAGGCTACCCATGTGTGCTGGAGCCCCCCGGCTTAGTCAGAGATGACGGAAAAAGGCCTGACGGAATGACTCTGACCCCATTCGATCGGGGCCAGATGCTGGTGTGGGACGCGACTGTTACCGACTCTTTAGCCCCTTCATTGGTCGGTACTGGCGCAGCCCGCTCTGGGCATGCGGTTGCCTTAGCGGAAACAGCCAAGTGCAGGAAGTACTCAAGCCTGGACTATCCCCACTTGTTCTCACCTCTAGCTTTTGAGACGTTAGGGGGACCAGGGTTGCTTACCAAAAAATTACTCAGAGACGTCGGGAGAAGATTGGTGGTTGCTACAGGAGACAAAAGAGCGGGGGAGTACTAACTGCAGCGCTTGTCGTTAGACGTTCAGAGGGGGAACGCCGCGTCGGTGAGAGGAACTTTGGCCAGGTGGACCAGCCCCATCTTGGACCTAGAGCCTTGAGTCGTTAGTTTTCAGTGCGTTATGTGACACATTGTGATAACAGACAACATGGACAAATAAATTTGCCGGCGGGCTATGTCGGTCCAAATATAATAATAATAATAATAATAATAATAATATAATAATAATAATAATAATAATAATAATAATAATAATAATAATAATAATAATAATAATAATAATAATAATAATATGTGACCTCATGATCCGAAGGCTTGTAGCAAAGGTGGCGATCGCCATCAGTAAGAAATCCATATTGAAAGCTTTAAGACCAAAGCAAATAGGGGTGTCTATAAAGGGAGACGCGGAGACAGCTGTTCACGCAGTACGAGCATATAAAACAGACGAACCTGTGTGGATTTTTGTCAAGCTAGACTTTAGCAATGCTTTTAATACGGCACGACGCGACGTAATATAGAAGAAGTGAGAATATACGTACCTGAAACTCCTGCCGCTGGTATGGCAAAGCTACCGTCCGATCCGTCACTTCTACCCTGGTGTGACAAAGAACCACTCAATTCGACAAATGAAGAGCAGCAGGGAGGCTCAATTGACCCTGTCCTATTCCGCCGATTTATAATTCAATTTATGATTTGTATTATATTTATAATTAATGCTACTAAATTGTAGATACACTAAAGGGTATCTAAAATTTAGCGGCATGAATGAGGAGCCCGCTGAATATCTGGTACCTGGACAATGGTACATTAGGAGGACCGGCAGAAGTCGTGGCCGCTGACATACTCAAGGTAATGGATTTATTTGCGGATAGGGGAGAGACAGTTCTCAATCTTTCCAAATGCCAGGTTATAACGGTTAGGGAAAATACCAAAGCACGATATCTTAGTAGATAAGCGCCGCGCGTTGCCACAGGCACGACCTCGACTGTTGGCTATGTGCTCGCAAGCGGCACGATGCCTTTGAAGATATAGTGTAGGCTCTCCGAAATTCAACTACACACTGCGCAACTAACCGACAAGCCCATGTCCCGACGTCCTGCAAACGTATGACGAGTCTACGAGGGACAGGCTGTCCTTCGCAGTAATGTCCTTAATGACATTGACTTCGCGGACAGTACGTGTTGAAGAGCAAGCCTCCTCATAAAAAGGTGGACTGGGTATTTGATAAGCCACAGATTTGGCCCTCATATGTTACGCAGCGTCGCTAATAGAATTTGGCCAGCTGGCAGAGCCGCAGGAGGCTGAGTCGCTAGTCAAACTGAGGTTGGATCCAAGTTCTTGGGAAACACATACATCGCAGAGTATGCTTGACAACTACAGATGCAAAGTCGTAGTCCGTGAGATCATCGAAAGCCTTGAGTCTCCTCGAAGGCTGTCTTCTAGGCCGCACGAGATATCTTTAGTGGCGGATTCCTCAGGGCTCTCCCGTCACCGCAGCGTCATCACTGCATATTCTATAACGGGTTGAAATCTCGTCAATATCATAGTAGAACATGTAGATATGATGAGGCACGATTATATCTACATGTTGTCTTGTTGTTATAAAATTACGTGTAGATATGATTCCCAGATTGAGAAAGCGGCACGTAAATATTTAAATAATGAATATTATTGCACTACAATAACATTGCTATAACGTTAGCAATGTTCTAAGGTGTTTGCGATGTATGTAATATTAATTTAATAAGGGTTAGTATTGTTGTTTAATTAGAGGCGTACAACCAGACATTCTGACTGTTTCTAGAGTTATGTGGAAACGATGCGCGCTGCCCAGTAAAGTAAAATGACGCAGGGCAGCTGCTCTTTTACTAAGAGTGCATTACAATGCCGGGGCGTATGAATATTTTAAAGGAAGAATGGCAAAAAGGATCCCTTGTACTGGAGAGCTGAGCACGAGGCATCTACCTGTGTTCCACCTACCAGAGGGCTATATTCTTATCTTAGATCAATTTCATTGTTATACCTGGACAACAGAAGCTTCCGTACCGTTGGCAGAGACGTCACGCCAAATCCACGATGTTAATCTCCCAAAGCTCCGCGCTGCTGGCCGTAGGCCAAGTTCCATAGAACCGGGCATACGTCGCCTGCTCTTTAGCTGCGGTGGCCAGCTCCATGACCATCTACGATGCTCCGATCTGGAAGACTTGGCCCTAAAAGCAGCCAGATATAAGAGGGCACTGCCCTCGGTGCAGCGTAATCTGCCGCGCGTACGTCACGTCCTTAATGCGTGCGGAGATACAGTGGAGGCTGGTCCGCCTACTACCGTGAAATCTTCTCGCAAAAAATGTTTTTATTTTAGTACGGAATTTTGACGATGCCCTAGACCTAGCACCGGGATGCCATTCTGGCCGCGTGGATAGCAGAATGGGCAGGGCCCCGCCGAAGCGAGTCCATGGGCCTATAGACCGGAAACCTCCTTCTGGACCTCCTTACAGATGATACGAACTATGGCAGTTTAACATGCCACGTCACGCAGGTCCTGATCGGGCACAAGCAAATCCAAGCACAGTTGGTAAGGATCGGCAAGGCGGAACCACTGCTTATCGCTCACGTCTGTGTCCCTCCCAGTTCCTTCCCCTCGGCAAGTCCAAGCTAATGGGGTAGTTCACGTATGACGCATCCGGAAATACATTAGCGTGTATGTGTGTGCTTGCTTAGGTATTCATTGGCATACACGTATGCATCGCACACATTGTACACCGATGGTAAACGACTCACGTCGACCACTTGCCGACAAGACAAACTGGCAGTCATTATGGCTGCTGGGGCGTCGTTGTCGTCTCCCGCTGCTAGGCTTGCTTTTAAACTGGCGCCGTCAACGCGAGAGACTCGCAAGGCTAACGCTAGGGGTCTTCTCGACTTGACCCACTCGGGCTGAACATGCTGACTACAATTCAGCCTAATGGAGGAGAAATTAACCGAGTCATTTGCGATGCGTGCTAATTGGGATTCGATTGTGTCACATGATCTCCGTTGGTTGGCTGCGAAAAAGAATAGCGCATAGCACATGAGCTAGCCAGTAAAAAGGCAGCATGATATATATATATATATATATATATATATATATATATACATATTTACAGGGCAGAAATTTGATAATTATTACCACAATCTCCAATGACATCAATCGACTTGCAACTAGCTGATCGGCGACAGCCAGAGTAATGTCGTATACAACATGCAGCAAAACTGTTTTTTCTTAGGCATTTCCGTATCAAAATATTCATTGCGTGCAAAACCTATCTGCTGTTAAAGACCGAGTATGCTAAGTGGAAGAAACAGTAGAGAGGGGTTTGCTTTACATGGCGCACGTTGTACACAGCGCGAGTTCCTGGTTAGATTCTAGTCCAATACGAAAACTAAATTATTATTATTATTATTTGATTACTGGTGTTAAATGAAATGTTTGAGCCGATACAAAGAAAACTTGCCTTGTGATCCTCTCCATCAGCGTTCCCTTCAAGGTGAACTAAGTATAAAATCTGCTTCGAGAACTGACGCCTTGTTGGCCGTTTGTGATCCTGTGTGGATCATGTTTGGCAAAGAAGTATCTTATTGCCAGTTCAGAGTTACGCCGTTTTGGTGAAGTCGGCGGTGTTTCGCCATATATGTGGCTTAACTGAGCTATGATATAAGTAGGAACTGGAAGCCTTATTGGAGGAAGACTGTTATGCTCTGGACTGAGTGCTTTCCAATTAACCATAATAATGCGTTAACTAATATTACCTTTTTGTGTGCTTTGGCTCGTATAAATGTTGTTCTGATTAGGCTATTGAATTCCGCGTGTTTCTCGTCAGAGTAGGAAATCTAGCCGCCAAAAAGGCGGTGTATCTCTATATATGACATAGAATCTACAAAATATATTTGTTTGACCACTCTGCTTTTAGTGTATGTTGATTAGGGCGTTTTTTTAGTCAACTCTTATTAAGTATGCTTCTAACGGTGAATTCTGCCATACGTTTCAAAAGCAGTAAAAAATATATATATATAATATATATATATATATATATATATATATATATATATATATATATATATTACTATTATATATTATTGTTATGTTACTGTAGAGGTGGCACCACACCTAGTTCTCTACTATTGCAAATTATAAACATAGTACGTACTATGTTTATAATTTGCAATAGTAGAGAACTAGGTGTGGTGCCACCTCTACAGTAACGAATGTATGTACGTAGAGCGTGCTGGGATAGCGGCGAATCGGTTAATCCAATATTGGGACAGTGATGTAGAGAGAGGGTGACACCCTTCGGTGCACCGTGCACACAGGCGGCCAGATAGTTTTATGACAGAGCCCAACCTCGATCTAGACACAGTGCCTACAAACACAAGACCGGCCGGACTTCCGGACACACCCATCCGGCAACTGGTCGAAGGACCTAAAGACGCGGATTGCAACCTTTGTCATTGCCGTTTCTATACGTTGTGTCAGTGCTGCCCGTAATTGGGGTGCGCGAACAGCGAGACCCAAGCATCGGCCCGCCCTAGTGTACCTGGCCGCGTCTGCCTATCTCCTATCTGAGGGCTAACAAATAGCCCCCAGTCCCTGGGGCCTGTTTGTTAGGGCTGCCTACCCCTTCCACGCAGTCCAAGGCACAAGTTGCATCGTTCCGCACGTTGTAGCCCCAGCAGACTCTGGCACCAGCCACACCTGCGCGGTACACATTGGCTTGTTTGTGTCTCTGTGTATGCACGATACGAATTACAGTGATGAACACACGGAAAGCTAGCGACCCCGGTAAGTCACAGTACCGACGCCGTTGCTTTTAGCAACAATGCAACTGGTGCAGCGTCAAACAAATACGGCAACAAACAAATATTTCAAGGAAGGTAAAGATGATGGCATAAAGCAGCTAACACATCAAAATATAAGAACAAGATTCTACGTTCGTAGTTTGACTAACTTAAACAGTGAATAATGTGAATACTTCTGTTTACATCTAGCATTCTCGACTATGAGGCTTTTACACAAGTGATAATCAGAGAAATTCTAGGAAAACTAGATCTCGAAATATTTGCATATATACCTCAGGTTTTGACAAAGCAACAATAAATTGTTTTAGCATATTTTGCGCGTTTTGTTTTTGCATTTTATGTACGTTTATTTCACTCAAATTAAATATAACTAACAATTCAAAAATGTTTTTTGTTCATAATGCTTTATCTTCTTCACGCTTTCGGCGAGAGAAGTAGTGCAATGATTTTTGATTCAGAGCTGTGCATTCCACTGCATGGTACTTGGTACACTTCATGCAAAACGTTCTGCCTGCTTCTTGCAGGCAGAAACGGCAGGTGCACAACTCGTACTCTTCGTGAAAGGCTGCGTACCTACATACCAAGTAGTGATATCCATACACTATGAACCTGGTGTATGCCTGGCATATTGAACCAACGCAGGGATGTGATGAGAAGAGTCGCCCTCAGGTTTTTCAAACACGTCAATTTGCCTTTTAAGCTGTGAAAATGGTTTGCATTAGCCGTCCAGGTAATAATCTTATTTCGTCATGCCTACTAGGAGCATTTTTGTTTCGAGATTTTAATGCCCATCTTTTAAGTCGGAGAGCGACATCATTAACGACAAGTTCTGAGAGGCCTAGATTTTGATTACATTTTTGTTGAGAATTTGAAATATAGTACATGCTAATGGTACTTTGCCGGCTGTATAATATGCGTGTGTTTGAACTTGTTTAAATAAAAGACAATTTCGTTATAGCAAGCGTACAATACGAATGCTTTAAAGGTAGCCGAAGAGGGCTCGTGTTGTTCATGATGGATCGGTATACAATTTAAATTGTCGAAAACTATCAAGTTAGATGTTTACAAGATTAAACTGATATTTAGTGTATTCACTTTATTATTCTGTTCTACCCTCTACTCAAATAGTCAGATCAAGCAAGGCTAGCGCCAAATACAGGAAGGTAAAGGTGCAACGCTGTTAACTATCTCGCCACAATATAGCATAGCCATCGACACCAAATATGAAAGATTAACAGTCTTTAATTGGTACTTGGTGAAGGTTCTTCCGTTACGTACTGCCTGCAATTTATCATGCCTCATATGGGCTCGTTATATCTCAATGTAGAGTCAACGCATGCGCTCATTAAGTTTCACGAGCTACCATCCTGTAGCATACGTGAGATCATCTTTTTAATAGTAAGTGCGCCATCCAATATGCAATCAAACGCACTACTCTTCTTAGTAAACCTTGAGCAACGCAGCAAAGTCTGTGATACGTCGCCCGCCCGTTTCTCTGCTGTTACAAATAACCAGTGTCGGGTCGGAAGCAAAACAAATCTTACACAGGTATTCCTAAAAATGCCCGTAGCCTGTCTGAACCTGTATGATGAGTCAACTCGCCATATTTACGAAAGAATTAAGCCCGTAGATCACAAATTAGAAATTCATACTACCGAGTTAACCAGCTTCGCTACATAGCTGTCGTCCACTTTTCTCGAGCGTTTTCTCGAGTTTCTTTATTCTGTCGAGTAGCGCTCATTTCCCTCTGGAATATTCTCGATATCAAAAGAGTCTGAGTTCGTAACAGCTACATCCTGTTTCGTCGGATCTTCAGGGTTAAATAGGCACAGCATACAGCACAATGGAAGTGGCTACCCTTGCCAGTAGCCGACTTGTGCCTTTGCTAGCGCCGCTGATGCGCATTGATGACCGCTTTGTATGCCGCTCGATCTGCCTGTCAGACCCCTAGGCGAAAATAACGCTTATACACCTGGCATGTTTGCTAAGAGTTATGCATTTGTTTAATCAAATCTTCAGCTGACCACATCGCTTTGTTCCGATTGCTTGCGCTCCTCGGTGGCGAGTGTCAGGGAGTTTTGTATAATCCAAACACTGACACTGCTTCGGGAGATTAATTAAAATAACCCTCGAGCGTCTTTCGCCACTATCAGTATTAGATAAGTAAGTCGGCAGCCATATCTAACGTCTAAGAATTAGAGATAAGTCGCAAGCGGGTGCTGCAAATCAACGACTTCAGCTGTTTTTGTTTCGAAGACCCCGTTGTATGCGGGGTCTTCAATTGCTACAAATTGCTGCCACAAACAACAGCACCCTAACACGGGTTACTGAGGGACCTGGAACATGTTTCCACCATACGTGATTTTACGCATAGGCATTCTATCTAGACAGCTTCGGATCATTTTTCAGAGATAGAGTGATATTACCCTCCATGCCATTATATCCAGAATAACCTTCTAGCTTGTTAAAGGCAGTTTGCTTACTGAACACGGCGGAGATGGCAATGAAATCCATTATTACCGGACTACTGACAGAGGAACCTAAGGAAAGGTGTGCTGTCACGTATAAATCATATATATAAATCATATGGAGTCTGGAAGTACAGAAGCACCTATACGACATTACCAGCGGCTCGGCGCTGGTGACTCTGTGCCGAAGAGCTATGCTATGGACGAAGCCATAAATCAGGAGTAACTAATTACGGGAGTATGACAATGACTTTCTCTCCAGCACCTTCCTCGCGAATAGAAAGTTGGTCAGATGTGTAAGCTCTTTATAGTAACATTTCCTAGGTATGTTGACCATGGGAGGTTAGACATACGATATAAATTATTCAATGAATTAATACCGTTATGTTGGCGTAGTCTACCTGAGGACTGTAAAGGCTAGTAACTATACGGAAACGTGACGGCTACTGATTCCGCACCTACTGGTTAACGCTCCGAGCCTAGTCATCCAAAAGTACCGGTTGGGTTGCCTGCTGCCTTGGCTTAATAGGCATAATGAAAAAGGCAGCAGAGCATGAACTTTACTTTCGTGAGATGTGGTGTATCCAGGGAAATCTCTGAATAAATGAGCAATTCTAATATCAGGGTGAAAATAAGCATAACCGTAATGGTTCAAGAGTCATTTAAACTGTGCTAGTTGCTTACAATATTATTATATCAAGGAGCTTTAAAGATACCGGCAAATTGGACAACATTATATATATATATATATATGGTTCTTTCGCGATCACACATTTCGTGCGCCTATGTCGGGTAGCAGTACCAGTGTCACAGATTTGAGTAGTTTTACTTTAACAAGCTCTACAATAGCCTATATTGATTTCTAATTGCTTTCCAGGCACTATATATAACATAATTATATATATATATATTATATATATATATATATATATATATATATATATATATATATATGTTGGATATATTTATTTACTTTTCGCTTGACATCTATACCTAAATACGCATGTCACCTTATTATATCAGGGCATCTTAGAGCGACAGCATGAGCACCATCCCTAAAAGTCCCTACGGCAACATGGTTCTCACAGCAATATGTTTTATCAATAATTCTCGACGAGCATCGCTCAGAAAAAACAGTGGCAGTACACCTTGGACTTTAAAAATTCTCCAGGCAGAAAAATTCATGGGGTTAAACTCGGACAGTATGGCGCTCATTGCCCTGTTGTCGCGAAGCTATGGTTGAGTTTGCCAGCGACCGAGAAGCCTGTTGTAACATGTATGCAATACTGCAAAAATTGGCTCTTGCGCCCAAGGCTTCATACAATCCACGGTACCAATGAGCAGTAAAGGGAAGTATTTGGCTTTGTTCTATTCGGGATTATTACAAGGGGATTTCGACCCGAGGTAGTTATCCTAGCCCAAACCATAACAGACTCCTCACCCTTTGTCCGAGTAGGTTGTGATTGGTCAGCATTATCCTGGCAATCTCCATTGGACGCATGCCAGCCAAATCGAGCAAAAGAGCGGCATTTGCTTCTATCGTGGGCGAAACTTAAGTCCAGCGACTACAAACGATTATTTTGAACATGTCTTACCACCGTAACATTGTATATATATATATATATATATATATATATATATATATAAACCTATGTTGCAGGCATATATTAATCTGCTTTCTTCAGAATTCGGTCCAAAGTTTTCCTCAACTACAAAATGTTTGGGTGTCGCCTTGTTAGAGCCTCACGAAAGTTTGAGTTGGCGTGCGTGCATAAGCCATATTTGAACTCTATATACGAATATGTCCGTGAATGAGCTCACTAAATGCACCTCCCCCTTAAGCTTCATTCTCTGTCAGCCCGGCTTGTCCTTCGGATCAATTGGCCTCATCTCAGTCTTTGGCCCTATGCGTCTCTCCACCTGCGAAACGGTTCTTCTGGAGGTACAGGCGTATTATATCCTGTCTGTTGCAAATCAGTCTCTCCTGAGGCGCTCCAGGTGCCCTTTTCTAGCCAGTACCTCTCGCGCCACTGCAGCTTCTAAATGCCGTGCCTTCACAAATGAATTGCACAAATTATCTCTTGAGTAGGCAGGTCCAGAGGGACCGTAGAGATTAGCTCTCCGCCCAACTTCAACCGGCCCAACACTTTTTTTCGAGCCTCTATTCTAACTTGCGCAAAGATTGGGCATACCAACAGAGTACGCGCTGCGTCGTCGTCCACATTTAGGTCACAGTGTACGTACCTGTCCGAGGAGGATTTTCCTATCCTTGACAGATATGTCTAAAAGTTGCCCTGGCCCAACCTGCGTCAGAAAGTGTTATATATATATATATATATATAAATATATATATATATATACATATATATATATATATATATATATATATATATATATATATATATATATATATATAAATATATATATACATATATATATATATATATATATATATATATATATATATTGCGTGCTTTTCTCGATTCTCGCGAACGTTCAGGGGTTCTTGTGAAGCTCGATTTTAGAAACGCTTTTAACAGTATGAGACGCGATCATCTGATGAAGGTCGTTGCATCCCACGCCCCTCATCTATTGCACCACGTCGGGCTGGCTTATCGGCATCCTTCCCATCTGGTCCTGCCTGAGCATGTTATTTCGTCCGCCACCGGACTGCAGCAGGGAGACCCGTTAGCACCACCATTTCTGTTTTGTCTGGGTATTAAGGATCTGGTAGATTCCTTCCAAAGCCCGCTGAACCTCTGGTACCTTGACGATGGCCTACTAGGAGGAAACGTTCATACAGTAGCGGAGGACATTCGACGGGTCCTTAACTTTGGTATAATATCTGGGCTGGAGTTAAAACTTTGTCCCGAAGGGCTTACAGCAGCAATCGAGCGCTGAAGATTAAAGCTGGAAAATGCCGCCGCTCGCCTTCCTCTTCTAGGAGCCCATCGGGGACTCTTCTTACTCAGGTCTTCTTTCTCTTCCTTAAGACTCATTCACTTTCTTCGAGGAGCTGACCTATCCAATCGGGTCGACGACTTGCAAGCGCTCAACGAGTTGACACTGTCTACCCTCGAGGCTCTGCTCAACACATCTTTACCACCTAGCGCACGGCAACAGGCATTACTGCCCGTCTCTCAAGGAGGCCTTGAGGTTCCGAACTTACAGACCTTGGCCGGTCCTGCCATAGTCTCCTCCATGCTAAGCGCAGAAAACAGGGCAACCCCTCTTTTAGATACAGCAGGAGTTGGCCAGTTTAGAAGCCGCTTAGCCCAGCTTCAGGAGAACCTTGAGGCCCGGTGCGGTGGCAGGCCTGACAACATACTATCTCAACATAACTGGAGTGCCCTATTTGCACGCTGAAGTACAACGACGGCTCTTTAATGAAGCTGCCGACGACACGACCAGAGCTCGCCTAAACGCCATTTCCGCCAAGGATTCAGGCGCCTTGTTACACGCGCTTCCCAGTGCACCCATAGACACCCTTCTTGACGACGAGACGATTCGTATAGCAGTAGGCCTACGACTGGGGACAGACCTGGTTAGCCCCCATCGGTGTCAATGTGGTCACCCCGTCGACAAACTGGGACATCACGGCCTATCGTGTATCATCAGCGCAGGCCGACGCCCTCGACATGCCGCTATCAATGAGACCTTCAGCAGAGCCCTCAGATCATGCGGTCGTCCGTGCATCCTCGAACCCCCGGGCCTCTGCGTGGAGGACGGCAGGCGTCCAGACAGGATGACACTTACACCATTCGAGCGAGGCAAAATGCTGGTTTGAGATGCAACCGTTACCGACTCCTTAGCACCTTCTATGGTCGGTGGCGGCGCATCCGAAGCCGGTTACGCAGCCCACCTTGCGGAGACCAGCAAGCTAAAAAAATACTCATCAATTGGGTATCCCCACGAATTCTGGCCACTTGCGTTTGAAACCATGGGTGGTCCTGGTGTTCGGACCAGACAGCTGATCCACAAAGTCGGCACTTTGTTAGATCAGTCAACCGGTGATAACAGATCGTCATCCTTTTTTAAACAACGTCTGGATCTCGACATACAACGTGGAGACGCGGCCTCCGTTCGGGGCACACTTCTAAAGTGGTCTCGGCCTAGCCTAGACGAGGCGGACACGTGATAGTCACAATACATACCCGCTAGGCCCACTGGCTTAGCTAATCTCTTGTAATATGTGTCCCACAAACATATTGTAATATACGAAAAATAAATATATATATATATATATATATATATATATATACGATTCAGGAAACAAAGCTAAAGCGAGAAATTGCTTTAATTCTTAGCATAAGAAAAACGAAGGCGTAAAGGATTATAGTGATTATATCACCGTAAGTTTTAAGGGATGTACAGAGCACATAAATTAATACACAAGGCCCCCTGCTGAAACCCACAGTGCTTACAGCTAGGTTTCTCTAAAACCAGGAAAACTATTGCAAAGAGGTCGCAAACGTTCTGGTATCACGGTCAAGATTTATGTACCAAATAACTATAAAGATCATAAAATAAAGATAATTATTAAAGCGAAATTCGCACAAAATAGGGATTTCTTTCAATCGAAGGGGCAGCGCGTCTTATTTCATATGTCACTGCCTTATATATATATATATATATATTCATCCTTTATCAAAGTTAACTATCCGGTAAATCGGGATGTATAACGAGACTCGCTGCAAGGTATCTTATGCCCGGAGTAATTCTTAAGGAAACGTTCGGGCTAAGCAGCTTCACGGGGTCTGATGAATCAAACTGGCTTAGAGCTCTTAATGTGGAAAATACACAAGGCGGTGACAGTACTACCAAAGAGAAAATCGATTATGCCGGACTAGAGTTTCAACTGACAAATATATAAAGGCGGTTTAGTGACAAAGCCACTGTCTTGCGTTCGAGAGGCCGTCGGCTCACGACCTAGACCAGCCACTCTAATATAGGTTTTAAATTTCATTGAACTTCGTGAGACGGGATCAGGTCTTAGATGCTGTCGCGACACACTGCCCCCACCTAACGAACTACGCTAATCAAGCGTATCATAACGTTTCTTACCTGGTCCTCCCAGATAATGCCACAGCTTCGACGTTTCAAGGTCTTTTGCAGCCAGACTGGCGCCGCAAAGAGTGCAATTGGCTCGGTAACCTACATAAGTAATCGCCGACACTCATCTCAACCTTGCCCATCGCGTTAGCCGCTTTAGCCGCCGTGGCCGTGGACTTTCTAATGTGATTAGCGCTCCTGAGACCCTTGTCTAGTAGGGCACAAAGGTATCTGACCTCTGTTACTTGCCTGATCTCCTGGCCCGCCAACATCATGCTGTTTCATGCTGTTCACTTTTTGCTCTCTGTCAGGGGCATGGCCTCGCTCCTGTCCGGGACAAGTTGTAGCTCAGACCTATCCATCCATCTCTTTTTTGACCGGAGAGCCATGTTTGTCCTTAACTCTAGTTCTTCCTCTGTCTATGCTTGAGTAATGACAACCAAGTCATCTGCGTACGCAATCATCTCCACTACTTGCGCGCGATTTTTCTGTTTCAAGACCTCGTCATATGTTATGCTGTTATGTCTATCTCCACTGTACTGTTAAACACTTTTCTGTCTTCCAGGTACCCTGAGACGGCTCTTACGAGAAAGGAGCCGCTTTTTTACAAGGGTGTCTACCTGCGGTTGGATAAAATCCCTTTACAAGATGAACTGTTAAACGCGTTTCTGATATCCAGACGGACTACCAGAAGGAGCTTCTGTTTGTACAAAGGCAAACCGTCTGCTTTGGCTGTTATTTGTGGTATTGCTGTGAGAATTGATCTGTTCTTGCGAAATTTGTATTAGTCGGCTGATAGAAAACCATAATTCCGCAAACGCCCTAAGTTTGTCTTTTATAATTAATCAGAGATCAATATATATATATATATATATATATATATATATATTACTTAACAATTACGTTCTAGTAGCACTGGGCTAATCACGATTTGGACAATACCTTGGTTATGGCGATTGGTATGGTTGATCAAAGAACATTATTTTAACTATTCCCTCCCTCGACGCATATATTTGTTAGTGCCTTATTTTGTGTGTCCACTCCTCGCATTCAAGACATTGGGGCATCTATAAGTGCTCTGAAACAGGCTCTTTCCGATGTTTGAGTGGCGTTGCCGGTATTTAGAAATTTGCAACTAAGTTTGGAAGCCATACTACTAATTTTAACAATATATTCATTGTGCAGTGTGTACTGGAGTTTTTAAGAATTTCGTGACTTACAATAGCTTGTTTGCTATGTTATTATTTGTTTAGATGGTTAGACGTTTTTACTTACGTTGTTGACCTAAACTAAGTCACTGCTGGACCACCCTCTGTCAAGATTTTGACGAGACTGTCCCATTTTTATTAATAGAATGAACACGTGGTTTTGCAGAAGGAAACTCGCTTCTTTTTGTTATACAGTTTTCCATTCTCTCGTTTTACGCTTTAGCTCCAGTAATTTACCGAGATTATCGTCGAAAAAGACAACCACGTGCTTGCGCTTTTCAAGTAGTCGAGAGCTATTCATGGGTAGGCTGCAAATTTGTGGTGGGAATAGCTTAGAGTAATAGTAAGTGGCTGGTCGTCTGATTGTTTCCGTTTGCGTGTGCATTCTTTATTTTTCAGCAGAAAGGGTGCCAGGAAGCGGTCTGCATAAATATGCTTTTGATGGTAGAATCCTCAGTGACATCGGCGGCTGTTTAAATTCTGTTGTGGCAACTGAACGTACTTGCCTAAGAATTGGGATGCCGTTTCTCAGTTTCCGGGCTATACATTCGACATGAGGGCTTTATGACATATCGGTACTACTCATCATACCCACATATTTTATTGTTTTTGTTTTTTGTATGTGTGGTCAGGTACAGTTAGTGTTTGTTATGCGGTTATTTAACTGGAGGTTTGACATCGTTGTGTCTGTGCAATTGCGTAGCTTGACCTAAATGAACAGGGGGTTTGTGTGAGCGATGCTGAGTCCATTTCTCTAAACCATTGCTCTGTATATCTGAGTCCATGTACTATTAATTGGCAGAATTGATGAGCGTCTTGTGTGGATACTACTAGCGCGGTGTTATCTGCGTGCATGAACTTCGTTGATCTATCGTTTAGTTGAAAAATAGCATGCAGTACATAATATTTGTGAGGGGATCTATGACATATTGTGGAACGCCGAAACGTTCCAGCGGATCCTACGCCATCCTGCTTCCGTACTCCTAGATTTGTCTTCAATCTTAAACATTAATGGTGCTCATATTTATCGCATTTGATGAGATCCTACCGTCGCCATTTCATTAGACAGGTAGTCATGCGGTGTGGTGTTGAGGGCCCTCGAAAAGTTAAGAGATAGGTGGGGTAACCATCCCCCCTGTTCTATTTCTCTGGATATCTTCTTCTGTAGCGCCATTCATGTGGCTTCGGTACTTCGACCTTTTGTAAAGCCAAACTTGTGTTTGTTTAGTGAATTGTTATTGTCCAAGTGTTGGCGTAGTCTGAACGGAAAAAGCCTTTGTGCAAAAACTGCATTCGTTTGTGTTTGTTATGTGTGTATACATGTCTTTGTGTTTCCTAATAACAGTGTTGGCTCTTTGACCTTCTCCCAGTGCCTTATCGTTATATAGGTTGCTCTGTTTGTATTTCTGATTTGGTTGAGGGTGTGAGAGACCGTGATAGTTCAAGATGAATGTATGCAGACAAGCTAATTCTGTTCATTGTGGGTTCGTTTTGTATTCGTTCTCCCATTGTGGCGATACATATGTTTATTACATTAGTTTTCTCGTAGTGTTTCCTATCCGACACATATTCATATGCTAGTCTTGTTCTTGTTTTCCATGCATTTATTTGTAAATAAACTGTATTTTTTTTCTCTCTCGATTGTATCTTAATATGATGTTTTACTTATTAGACTCAATTGTATAGTAATACAAGTTCTTAATTTATAGAAAATATGCTCTTGTTCTCTCATTTTTGTTAGGATTTTTACAGTGATCCAAGGTGTGAAATAAATGATGCGCGCGGTTGTTGTCCAGCTGCTGTGTGTAAACATATTTGATCTGGAATGTCTCTGTACGATAAGAGGTCAGTCCAGTTTATCTTACTAATTCCACGAATTAATTGATATGTTTATTTTTGTGTGTAGTGTTTTATTTTTGTTATATTTTTTATTCTGATGAAGGTGCGATAGCTGTCGATTGTTATTCCTTCTTGTTGATAGTCTCTTATTTAGGTTACCGTGAATTCCAGTGATTTAAACGCTGGTTGTGCGGACAGTATGTCCAGCAAGAGCTCAATAAACAGAGAACAAGAGCGGGAATACGAGCAATTTTAATATTTAATAACTATACACTGAATAAAATGTGACTGACTTCTATCTGTGAGAATCAAATATTAGAGAGATTTAGTTGGTTTAAGTCGTATTTGTCTGTGCAATGCTGTGCATCACGGTTAACTCATATGGTCGCTTCTGCATGTGATTCTCTTTTGTTTTGTCGCTTTTTTGAGTTGTCTCACCTACTCCGTAAGTAGCTCTAACGCCACCAATAAACAAGTTTTCCTGACCTGTTTTGTTCGTTAAGTGGCTCGAGCATTTGTGGATGTTGGTCCTGCTCTTTAGGTTGAATCTCCTCTTCATGTCATTGCATGCAGCCTTTAGTCATTACTTAAGGCAATGGTGGCATTGCTGGTACTGCGCACTCATCAGCCAGGATGAGGAGGAAATCTTATACAAAAGCCAACAGCCGGCGGAGGGCACAAATTCTACAAGGATGGAGAGCCGAGAGAAACCTCGTAGCACTTAATGACAGAAGAAGGACGCCATAAATGTTCACAGACGCATTTTTCCTTATATAGATTACACTAAACATCAAAGGATCCACACGAAGACGCAGAGCTCGCTGGGTAAAATAACCAAGAGGGGAAACAGGCTGGACGAGGCAGATATGGGATAAGCCGACTTTCAACTAGCCGAGTACAACACCGTCCAATCGACACTGCGAGAACTTATCGCTAAAAGCACGGCGCGAGCGAGGAAAGAGCTGATAGATTGCGATTGGCAGTTACATGCGGGCTTGCCATGCTAGATCGTTATGGCTATGCTTCGGAGAGCCCTCTAGAAGCTAACGCCGAACGTGCTGCAATAGATCATTTCTGCTCTCTTTCGGGTACAGCCCTGAACGTGCAATGAGGAGTTCCGGATTGCCCTAGAGGATTCCAGGGGTGACGCTGACGCCTAGAAAAGGTTCTAGCCTCGACGGTATACCCCCTGGGGTAGCCCAGCTATTCGTTAAGCGGTGCCGAAGATCTTCCAGACTTTGGCCAACGAACTGTTTAAAAAAGGAAGGTTCCAAGGCCATGGAAGGAAGCAAGCATTGGCCTCATCCCTAAACCTAGAAATAAACCGCTCGTCATATACGCCAATCTGCGTCCTCGGGACGCAGAAACCGGGAAGACTCCTAATGTGAGGACATTCGTGTTTCTGATCCTCTTAGATGGTAAAAGTGCTTTCAACACGATGAACTGAAAAGCAGTGGTAGACACGCTTAAGGAGAAGGGAATATCTACGGTCTTCTGCCGAGTAATTGTATCCTACCTGGCTGAACGAAGTTTAGTTGCAGAGAGACAAAAGAAGAGGGTACTGCCCCAAAAAGCGTCCCACAGAGTTCAATTTTGGAGTTCCCTGGAACGACATACTGTGGTACTAGACATTAAAATGGAGTTTACATTATAATGACTGGCCTTCTAATAAAAATTGGTACCGAATCATCGGCTGTCTACGCGGCGCCTGTTTTAGCGGACATGGCACTACAGACCTACAGACAGGGAACAATATAAAAGCACTAAAACGAACAACTAGCCAGGTATACCGACATCAGGGGTAGCCGGGGATACCGGACGGTCTCAACCGAAGACTGCGATCCTATCTAAGATGCTGCCATGGGGCTTACTAGCGGGAGAGAGAAACAATATGTTTCTGGAGTAGATTTCGCCGGGGCCAAAAGCGCGTTTAGGGAGGCAGAAAGCATGGAATACCACCATTTCTAAACGGCTCTTCAACTAAGCCAGTTATTCTTTGACTTCTTTAGTTTGCTATGGTTTTGTTGACAGGTCCTTGGAGGAGTAGATTGATATAAGTCATGCACAACTGAAGGGTAGGGATAATCACCACAGCGTTGGTTTCGGAATAGAAGTTAGCGTGGAGGTAATTGCTTTTTGTGTTGGCGTTTGTGCCGGGCGAATCTCGCAGTTAAGTCTGTCTTATGAAGACATTTCAAACTGTTTTGTTAGGCCCCAGCAGACTGGGTGCATGATGGTCTTAATAGCTGCATTTCCCGTTCAGACAATGACAGTGCAAATTCCATAATAGGACAAGCCGCACCGTTCTCTTGTACAATAAGGAACTTCAGCTGTCATCAGGAGTAAGTCTATGCTACGCTATCTTATAAGTGCAACGTTGAACGCCTAATCTAACATTCAAACATAGTAGCGGTCAATTAATTTGTCAAATCGCTACTCTAAGAGACTCATCATGCATGTCGTGAAATGTTGTCCAGCTTAAGAGCAGCCAATTGGGTAACTATCGACAAGTTTATTTGCCTCGAATAGTCTATACAAATAGCCATATCAAATCCAATGCCATTTTCAGCATTGTTAAAATGTATATAGATTTTCTAAACGCGCGATTTGAGCCTCAACCTCAATGCGATTCCGTTTTAAAGGCAGTAATAGTTGTTACCTAATTGTTTGTCTTAAAGTACCACCTTTTTGTAAACGATATACATGCTATCGGATCGGTAGCAATCCGATTTCGCTAGATTTCTTACACTCTTTAGTCGACTAACAACCTGTGGAGCACGCTGCCTATGGTAATTTTTTAATAAGTTACAACTTGATATTATTAACACCCGGACTGGGCAAATGTGTTTATGCTACATCAAAGGGTTTCGAGGCAACCATGCATCTAGCGTATTGCTAGTTCTGGTCTGACCGAATCGTCGGACATACCGCGGCGTAATATCTGTCACATTTGCCCCAGCTTTATCTGCATCGGCATCCATCCTGTGGTTCATGGAAACCCTTCACGTTGCACGGAACGTAATAAAGTCCGTAGTCTGCAAAAGTCGTTGCTAAATGCCAATCTTTTACACCACTAGCTCGCCATGCAGTCCTCCTCATTGCTGCTGTTCCATAAATCCTTATGTCCACCTCATTTACTTTCGTTCGCCAGTTCAGCATATTAACGTCAAATGCGCACGTTTTCTCCAGATTTCACAGTTTTTGCATTTTTATTAAAAATGTGCGCGTGCAGTGGTTTCGAGTTTTGAATCGGGCAAATATGTTTCTTATAGCTCCAGAAAATCACTAAGTAACACACTTTTGTGTAAGGAAATCTTAGTAATAAGGTAAAATTGGAGCTGTGAATTCGGACATCCTGCTGCAGGTAATTCAGATCCTGTGTGGATGTGTTTATGGTGTGGCGTATAAGCGTAAACCTGCATATCCTATCCAAGCTGCTTACGGATCGCTGTACCAAGTACATCTAGGTACTGATATGCCAAGAAAATAATTGCAACGTCATCTGCTACCATGTATTGTCATCCTCCGCGATCTTTTCAAACGTCTTTCCATGGAAATAGGTTTTAGTTAAAAATCTTCTACTGTGTTGTGAACAATCGTCTATTGAAATTTTGCACGATGGCCATACTTGTAACATGGTTCAGATGTATTGCCAATAGCTAGACACAAAGTAAGCCCTTCAGGTGTTCAGCATCTCACCTCTTTTACATAAAAGGATTTAACTTTTAAGGTGTATGTTATGTATTATTATTATTATTATTATTATTATTATTATTATTATACTTATTATTATTTATCATTATTTAGTTAATACAATTGTGAGGTATGAACGTTTAAATCATGTTTATCCTGCTCTGTTCGCTTTCTGTCAGTTCATGGCGCCTATAATGGAAGCCACGTTCCCTCTACACACGGCCAAAGACATTATTATTATTATTATTATTATTATTATTATTATTATTATTATTATTATTATTATTATTATATTTTAATAGTATCTAACCCACAATTAGTTCAAGACCAGAAACATAATAACTCAGCACATAAAATACTTACACCTCTCCATCTTCAACCAGAATGATACTTTTATTTGCCTGTTTAATCTCAAATGTGAGGTTCATTCATGGAAACGCAATTTCTTAATGCTTAAATTCTCGTGAACAAAAATATTTAAAATATGTAAATGCACCAACATAAATTATTTCATACGTATCTCATTCCATTTCAGGCATTCTTCATTTTATGCAAAACTAACAATTTAAATCGCTAAAACTTTTTCCGTACGCACACATTAAATAATCTGACTGAGGTGAGTACGCAAAATGCTTAGGATGTTTTGTCCAGATAGTCAGCAGGATGTATGCGAGAGCATGATGGGTGGACTCTCTTAGAACTACCGGTCAGAAATTCCGTTGCGCGTTGAGTTGTGCGTCTCACAGCAGCTTTTATAGAAAAAGCAGCATTGTCCGGAATAACTCCTCTATATATCTTAAATTGAAGCAAGACAATTTTTACCCTGTAAATACACCTTAGCGGCTTAAAGTCAAGGAAATACTTACGAACCGAATCGCTACGACGCAAGTTGAAAACTGCTCTAAGGACATCATTCTAAATTACTTCCGCTCTATGAGTTATAGTCATATTATGAATTCCCCAACTAGAGATACTAAAACAGAAAATTAGCACTAATAGTATATTATACACCATAAGAAGACCCTCAACAGGCCATCCTAGTTTTCGTAGACGATGAATCGATGAAATAACCGCATAAGATTTATGCGTAAAACATCTAATTGATCATGACATCTAAGCGTCTCATGTAAAGTTAAACATTTGATAGTAGGGGGAAGCGTTACTTCCGTTCCACTCAAAACTTCAGTATCTGAACCTGTGTAGCCTTTTGAATAGGGCGAAACAACGTGAGTCCAGTTTTGGTTGCATTTATCACCAGATTGAATTTTTCAAACACAAGGACAGCACACTCCACTACTTGCACGGCCTTCTATACGTCAGCCTGCATAAATAATAGTTAAACACGAAAAAGTAGGGTCGTATCACCAGCATAGGCAATGGGCTTACAAGACCCACCTGATGCGATCTCTTCAATAATGAAGTTGATCAAAATGATAAACATAAACAGACATAAGATTGACCCTTGCGGCGTCCCAATGTTTACACATTTTAAAGGCGATTTAAAACAACCTTCCCATGACTTAAACCAAAACACAGCGGTGCCATCGCAATCAAAACATTTGAGCATATAAAAAACAACGAATGATCTAGGCAGTTAAAGGTAGCAGAAACATAAAAAATAAGACCAAGGTAAAATTGGTTATTTTGAAAAGAAGTCATAATTTCTTGAAAAAGATGAGCGAAAGCAAGTTCCAGTGAGCGTGCCGTACGAAGTCCAAACTGATTCCTCGAAAAAGAATCAATCAATGTAAGATGTCTTTCGAATCTGGAGCTGAGCACATTTTTAAATATTTTGGAGAGGTGATCCAATAAAGAAATTGGACGGTAAGAAAGTTTCTTTCGAAGCTGACTATCAGCCAAGATTTAACGTCCATGGGACTGCTTTTTGCATTGCTTCATAGACGGCCCCCCATAAATACAAATGTGCAACGGTGGGGTTCGAACCCGCGCACCTATGTGTCTCCTCCGGTCGCGAAGCGCAGACGCATGCCACCACGCCACTGGGCTCGACAAAAATAGGACGGTTACGCGAAAAATATCTTACAGTTAAGAACACTATCACAGGGTAGTGATTTGAAAACAGCCTGGAATAGATTTCCAAAAAATCCTTGCATTGTTTAACAGCAATATGGTTAATAGATGTACCGGAAGCAGGGCAAGCCACTTGTTTGACGACACGAAAGATACTTCTTGCTGAGGAAAATAGTATATAGCTTTCCTTGTCTGTATTAGCCAGCAAATCGAGGTTTGAGTCACTTAATACGATTACGATATATGAGTAAGCTGAACCCATTTAAAGTACTTTTTCCAACAAACCCAGCAAAACGTCCTTATGTGTAACTCTACTGGAGTACATACCAACAAGAAACTCTTTAAAACTTTTTTTTTTCCTTTTTTTTTATTCTAATGAAGTTCTATTCCTGAAACATTGGGAAAGATACTTCTTCTTTTAAGAATTAAAATTATTTTTGTTAGTAAAATTATCGTCAAATACAATTTAGATTTAATTTTTCTACACATTTCTATTTGCACACACTGGATAAACTTGCTGGCAGTGGTCGTTTATTATAACTGGTTTGCAGTTATTATGCGAGGGATTATCATGTGTTTAACCATGTTCGTTCACTTTGTATAGTCGTGATAACATTCTTAAAATATTGTGTTGTTATATAATCTGTTGCCTAAGATATATATTATAGTTTTGATTCTATCTAAGGATATATTTGTCACAATGCCGGAAGCCCTATGCGGCAAGCAACGAATACAGGCGGTTTGTAATAACTTTAATACAATATCTGATACCACTAAACCCGTTAATCTGCTAGGAGGTTTTAACATTTGCAATACATTACCAGTGAGTCGCTGTTAAACTAATCCAACGGAGACAACCTTTAGAAATTATTATTTTATAAATGGCCTATGTCAGTGCCAGCTAAGAAAGTAATTAAGTCGGCGGTTAGTTGAAAACACGCAAGTTGTTCGGTCATGGCACACTTATATATTTGCTTTTTTACATTTTACCCAATTGTATTCAAATATTTGAAAATATTTCCTTTTTTATTACGTCACATCACACGGCTGTTGGAATTAATGCATCCTGAGTTATTGGCTTTACTAATTAGGCCACAAAAACCACAATTTCTGAAAAAGCGACTATAACAGTATTTAGTTCCGTTTATTGCGCACTATATGGGTGACACTATAATCCACAGTCTGAATCCTAAACGACAAGTGGCAATACCCACAACGATCCGTCGTACACTCCTGATCGTTTTTGAAATATATTTTATGTGCATTTAGTAATCAAACCTCTTAATCTATTATCAGTAAAGTCATCATGCTCGACTTAATTAGGAAGTCAGTAATAACGCTCATTTGTAAGAATAATTGTAAGACTAACGTAGGTAGCTATAGACTAGTTTCTTAATTTTAAATTGATTGTCTAACACTAGAGCGATGAAGCGTTTACGGTCGTTGGCGGTCGTTAGGCAACTGTTCATACAGTTTTAGAGTAAATATAGTGGGGCTAGAATATCTGCTCATCGGGAACTGGTTACTCGAAGCTGGTTTTCTTAACTCAATGATTTGTGTTTAAATTTTGGACATAAAAGACCTCCTTTCTCACAGTTTTTGTCATATGTCAGCATATATGTATATATGCTGATGACAGAATTGTGCAGCTACTCCAGCACAGCAGAGGGGGAAGACTTACGGCCGTCTCCTAGTGGTGCAATGACAATTATATGATAATTTTAGTACAAAAATATGCCTATATATACATACTACTAGTAAATACTGCAAACAAGAACTACACTTATTTTTTAGGTAAGAAATCAAGACGTACTGCTTGCTCGTATAAGTACCTTGATCTTATTAAATTCGCAATCTCTATCTTTCAATTCAATTTCAATTCAGACATGGTTTATTTACGGAACTGCTTACATTCACATGCTAAAGTTCTCGTTATGAAAAGTGGTACAAGGGTTTGGGAATAAAAGGAGAAAAAGAAAAAGATAAAAGCAGAAGATAATACCTATACCATATTATTGGCGATACTGACATACAAGGCAAAGGAGCACACTGAGCTATAACTTGATAAACATTATAACTCGAAATGACAAGTGAAAACTAAAAAAATAGATCATCGCCCTGAGTACGTTCCCTTTTTCCGTCATGTACTCCTATTTAAAAGCCATATTTTGACGTCTCGGGTAAAACATCGGTTAGGGACTTCGAGTGACGGATTTCATGCGGGATACTCTCCCACACGACGGGCAGTCTATATACAAGAGATTGGGTACTAGATCTTTTCTGTACCCGAGGTATCACAAAAGTGGTGGCCCGTCGCGAGGTTTTCCGCCGCTGAAGGACTAGAGGGAAGGCAACCTCAACAGGTACTAAACCACGACTGATCTTGAAGCCGAAGGTACCTACTTGAAGACGATACAGCAAATCGATGGATAGGATCTTATAATCACAATATATATTTCTAACAGATTGGCTACGTCTCATCCCAAATATAGTCTTTAGTGCATCGTTTTTCATGACCTGAGCCCGATGCAGAACGTGATCATAACCACTTCCTCACAAGAGAATGCCGTACGTGAGTACCGGCACAAACAGCGTTTTGTAGATCAATAACAGACCATCCAACGGAACTCCTACACGACGCAAACGTCGCAAGGCCGATATAACTGCATAACATTTTGGTGTTATATGATCAATATGAGCGCCTTCGTGTAAGATGAGGCCTAAACATTTAGTAGTTGACGAAAACTTCAGACCGAATTCTGAAGAAAGCCGATCAAGATCCGCCCGCAACTTTAGTGAGGAGAGCGAAACAAAGTGAGACTAGTCTTGCTAGCATTAACAACGAGGCCGAAATAATTAAAGATTTTGATTACCTCCTTCACTTGAGATAGTGAGCGCGGTATATCGAGGGCTGGAGAGTCAACCCTAAATAAAAGTGAAGTATCATCGGCAAAAGCTAGCGGTTTACAAATGTTCTCTTTTTCAATATTAAGCAGAATGAAATTAATAAGAATCATAAAAAGAAGCGGTCCTAGCACCGATCCTTGTGGAGTTCCAATATTAACAGATCTCCACGAGGAAACCACTTGTCCTATACGAACAGACTGCAATCTAGAGGATAGAAATGAATTAAACCACTCTACTGTACTTGCAGAACACCCAAGGTTTTGCAAGGTTTGAAGAATGAAAGAATGGCGAACGCAATTGAATGCCGCGGTGACATCGAGAAAAACGCCTAGACAGGCTTTTGTCGATTCAACGGAGTCGGTTACAAACTGCCAGAGATGCGCGAGTGCCAGGCCCGTGGACCGACCGTGACGAAATCCAAATTGATTAGGCAAAAGAAAGCTGCAGGATTCGAGGAAGTGTTCCAGCTGCAAGAGAGCAAGCTTCTCGAATAGCTTTGAAATGCAGTCAACCAAGCTGATAGGTCTGTAGTTTTTAAGCTCCGCAACGCCGCCTTTCTTTTTATAAATAGGTGTAACAAAAGAAGCCTTAAGGGCGGTTGGAAACACTCCAGATGCGAGTGAAAGGTTCGCTATGTGCGTAAGAGGACCAGCAATGTAAGGAGTACCAAGTTTTAGTAGTTGAGCAGGAAGTCCCGTTGCACCGCAGCTCCAGCTCCGTTTCTGCTTAAGTAATATCGAGGCTACCTCAATTACTGATCTGCAAACACAATTTTCATAATTTTTTGTTATTTGTAAGTTATGGGTTGTTTCACTATACAAGTACGTGTCATATAGTGAAACAACCTGCTTTTTACATAAAACGTAGTAAAACCGAAGTTAGCTTACTGCTTTGAGAAGACAGTGGATTACTAAGCATATTGAGACAATTACCCGTGAAATTGGGATTTTTTTAACGTACTTCATTCTTGTGTATATATAAAAGGGTTGGATATATTGGGTAGAAGTGAGCGGAAGGAAAAGAAGCCAGGCGCGTAGTTGTACAAAAGAAATGTTTGGGTGAGCACAAACGAGATGCATAGGAATATTAAAGACGCATATGACAACTGTTGTACGATAGGGAAGAGAATTCAAAAGGGATGAGAACAAGGGTGGTGGAATGATCAAATAAATAAGTCAATCAAGGAGCGGAAAAGGTGGAGTAAGGAGCATAGAAGCGTAATGGGAAGGGACAAAAACAAGGCAGAAGAGTATTGGGAAAATTACAAGGAATAAAGCTCAAATGTTAATACAAGCAAATAAAAATACAGGCGAGACGGAATTTAACAGGATTTTGAGGGCTCCTAAGGGCCAGCGAGCAAAACAGTTTTATGGGTATGTCAGACAGAAAAAGACAGAAAAATTAATCTAAAAACGGCGTGTGGTCTTGTCAGTATTTTGGTAGAAATTATCCATGCGTTGGGACGGGAGTACGTGTATTATATAACGATGCAATTAAATAATATATTTAGAGGAGGCAGACTCCCGGAGGGTTGGCGCAAGGGAAGGGTTTCTTTTCTTTCCAAGGAGGGGGTAGATAATGACACTTTAAAAATAGGCGACCAATCACAGTTACATCTATACCGTATCGAATATTTATGCAGGTGTTTAAAAGTAGAGTGCAGAGTATTCTGGAGACAAATGAGAAAATAGGAACATGGCAGTGCGGACTTAGGAAAGGATATATATATTTTTTGTATTAACTCAAGCTGTGGAAAACATCGAGATTGCAGGGACAAGGGTTTGTGGCAGGCTTTTTAGATGTTAAAAACGCATAGGGTTTGTAGAGAAGCTGGGTGGAGTTACTATAAGAAATTTACAGGAATAAAACTGTAAGTATAATAAGAAGAAGAAGAATAATAATAAGTAAGAATAATAATAGCAGCCGAACAATCTAGGGTGTTTATAGTCGCTAAGGGGGCCAGGCAAGACTGTCCGTTGTCATCGGTGATTTTTTATGTATAGAGAGAGCGTATGATTAATAAAACTGATTTAGGATGACAGATAGGGGGAAAGGGTGTATATATCAAGACACCCGTGCTGTGTTTGCTGACGATATGGTAGTGTTAGGGCGTTTAAAAGAGCGCAGCTCTAGTATTTAATGGGAAGGGGGCAAGGAAGCTTGTAGTACAGGGGAAATAATTAGATTATAAAAGTCAGTACAGGTATCTTGGGGTGACAATGACTACATGGTATCATTATTTAGATGGAAACGAGATAATACGGAGGAAAAAGGCTGAAAGAGGGAGAAATGCAGTAAGGTGTAAGGGGCTCTGGGGGTTTGATAAATATATAGTAACAAGGAATATATGGAACGCCATGTATGTATCAGAATTGACCTTTGCCTCCCTAGTCCACAGCGCGGGGTTAAGAAAGAAGTTAAAAACAATACAAAGAGAGGTGATAAAATCTGAATTGGATTGCCGTTTTAATTGCGCCAGGGAATTTCTTGAGGGGAAAGGGGGAATGTCAAAATGTATACAAAGGGAAGTACAAAGTAAGCTAAGCCGGGGACATTTTATCCAACAATGACTCAGATTTTTAAAAATATAGGGCTAAACTGCAACCGCAGCAGAGGAGACCACACCATGCACCAGGAGACCAGCAACCGGCTAGGTGCTGTGCTGTTGTCGGATAGCGAGCCTAAGATCCTGTGGGCAGAAAATGTCCTACCGGATTGGATTGTAGATGGCCTAAAATGACTAGCGTTGTACTTAGCAACCGCTGTTGCCTTCAGATCTGTAGGTACGGCAGTGGGCACGATTCTCCGAGGATCGACGTAGCTGATTTAGGCGTTTTTACTCTTGCTTTTGCAGCCCTAACGTTTTAAATTATATTTTAAACAATCTCGGAGATGGCTTATCTCCCTCATTGAGGCAAGGTGACATTCTATTTTTAGTTATAATCAGATATTTCGATACCGCCGACAACGCATAGGGCTCCGCTAAGATCAACAGGAGGGCACCGCCATCATTCATTCGAGTCCTCAAATGGATGGCGGCGGAGAACCTTATCTTTCGTAACACTGGTTCTCCCACCTTCCACAGAGGTTGGCGCATCTCTTGCATTGATCTAACAATAAAGCGAGAAGAGGCCCACCGGATCTTAAACTGAACAGTCTTACTGAATGAAGAATCTCTTAGCGGCCATTATTTCATATAGGTCGACATCAGAATGGTTTGCGAGAATGCCATTTGCCAGAATGGTTTCTTGGGGAGCCGTTCTATGCGGGAGAATTGTTTTCTTACTTCCTACGCGGAAGAGCGCCGTCTGTGTGAAGAACCTACACTCAAGAAAGAAAACGATGAGCAAATTAGTCAATCAACACACCGAAAACGCTGGGGACCTGCTTGGCATGTGCATGTCAATGAAGTTTCTTGTCGGGTGGCATTAAGTGACGAGGATTTTTAAATCGCAGTATCCGCACCCCTCAGGCCTTCTGTTTGAGATAAGAAGCTAGCCACGAGTAGACTCGCTTTACGCTAATAACAGACGAAACCTTATAAACAGTTCGTGATATTTTACTTACCAGTCAGAATGATACCATCAAGGAGATAACTGCAAATTTGGAGATATCTCATGGATCAATTGTAGCAAACGTAGCCAATATTGCAAGCGCCAGAATACCGAGAGCAAAGCTCGTTTAAAAAATGTTTAATTTACACCAAATTGACGCCTTCCAGAAAATGTCCGAATTAAACATTCACATGGTAGCAGAAAAATCTAGATTGCTTCAGAGAGACTACAGAGGACGAGACATGAGTATATAGGTACGACATTAAAAGTGCTTAATCCTCTCAATTGTGTTTACAATAACAGAGTAGATTCAATAAATTCAGACAAATCAGATTTAACCAATATTCTTTTAACTAATTTTTAATGTCAGAAAATGATCTTACACAAGTTTTTGTCAACTGGTGCTATGCTCAATGAATGGTACTACCGCACCTTTTTTATGAGCCAAAATCTCCGTACGTCTCACCGTGTTGTCCTCATCCTAACAGTAGCAGACGGTGCGCAAAATTTTGATTCGATATTTTGAAGGGAGCAAAAACTCTTTGAAAGATAAAATAAGTATTATTTCTTTAATTTTTCGAATTACCCTCGTAGCTCTGGTTTTCCGGACTAAATGTTATTGAGGTAGACGTCGGCCTGTGCTCGCTAACCCGAGCAGGGTTCTAAAAGTTGGTTGCGCTACCTTGTCCCGTGACCCAGAGTTCTATCATTGTCTGAGGGGCAGTGGTTAAACTAGAATTGAAACATTTGCGCAGAATGTCTAAGTCCGCTGTTGATGTAGTGTCCATCGCGGCCGATGTGACCTTCCTTTTCTAAGAAGCGCACAGAGATAGTGCGCTATGCATTTGATACTAAGCGGTGATGGGTTGCCTCTTCGTTAGCATTCTAGCAAGGGGTGAACGCGTAGATAAAGCTAACTTACCAGTCATGTCACTAGCCGGCTGTAGTGTATTTTCTCCTCCGTAGGCGGGAGATGAGTTGCCCGGGCTGGGGTTTGGTCACAAAAAAATCTAGCGTTCGTAAGTATCATCCTTCTGAAGGTACATTCGTGACAAGAGCCCCGAACTCTTCTTCTGCAAGAAAACCTGTGAGGCCCTTTTTATTGCTTTCGCCTCCGTATCTTCTCTCGGCTCGAAGTTTTTAGTGACTTTGTTTGCCTGGGTAAAGGACGCTAGGCGGGCTCGGCACGGGAGGCTGATTGACTGGGGGAAGGGTGGGAGCAATAGAAAAGGTGAAGTTGGGGAAGGGGTGGGGGATAATGAAGGTTCTCCATGTGTACGCGTCATGTGTATATGCACATGCCCATATGCATATCCATACACGCAGCTATTACATGTTACACGCGGATATATATATACTACTTTTGTATATACCTGTTATTGAAAATATATGCACTGTTGGAGACTGTGTTTGTATACACACTAGCCGTGCAGGACGACTGGTGTTCTAAACTACTGAACTACTTGTTCCATACACTGTTTGTAGACAACTCGACCTGCAGGGTAGGCGCTTGAAGTTTAATAAGTTGGTGGTCCAATGACTCTGCACGAGGACAGGGATCCGTACCGGTCGAGATACGCACCGGTGTCAACACCTAAGATGAACGCACGTATGCACCGCACAGCACCTGTGAGGTGTTTAAGGTGTGTGCTAGATTGCCCATTAATGCGGTTCCCGAGTGCGATTGTTCAGTTCGTTCAAAACTTTAGGTTTTTGCACATTTTACCAAATTTCCGCAGAGCGAAGTCCCTATGCATTGATTGATTGGTTTATTCGCTTGATAAGTGTGTGCACATATATCACCCTTTTGTATCAGGGACGCGTAACGCTACGCAACTGCTCAGGGTTAGTGCTAGCAGCCGACTGAGTATGCTGCTGAAACGGCGTGGGCGGCGGTCGTTTGGGGCGGCCACTCCATGAAATTGCAGCAAGGGTGGAGTGCAGCGCGCGGTCGCCAGAATGAGCACATGGACACGCGGTGAGGTTGGCCGCCGTCTACCTTGTGACGGTCGCCGAAAGCAACCGTAATAGCCTAGGCGCAAGTAGCACTAGCAGTAATCACTAACGACAGTCTCAGCGTTAGCGTGGCATTTCTAACTCATATCAGTCGCCAGTATATTGTAATACACGAAAAATAAATATATCAAGTTTTCAATCACCAGTACATACCACAGTACCTCAGCAAGTACCGAAAGAAATTCGCGTTTTCTAAGCTCGATCTGGACTGTCCAACTGAATGCTCATATTTTACCGTAATGAACACGCAATACACACACATATATATATATATATATATATATATATATATATATATATATATATATATATATATATATATCTATAACTAGCGTGTCTGCTGAAACACAAAGCGCACAAAGAACGGCTAGTGTTTTTAGACCTTTAATAAAATATGGTTTGGATAGAAATAGATGGGCGGCTTTAGTCAGGCTGGTCATCCTTTTTAAATATCTATTACGGTATTATAGTGACCATATGATGCTGATGGTGTTGGAGGTGCAGACTCATCCGCTTGTCGTTGGGTACCGCGGCTCAATCAGCTCCTACTCCGTAAGTCAATGCCAAACTTAGCACCAACGACGGTACTACGGTAAAAAATCCAAGCAAGGAAGACAGTTTTTGCTGCAGTTCGATCTCTTCCGAGAGGTTACTTAGCAGGATTGGACTGCATCAGTCCGAGACTACTAGCCAACATGCTGTCTCCAAACCTGGGAGATAATAACCAAGTCTACCTTTGGCAGTTGTCTGGCGCGGTCGCGTTTCGCTTCTATTCGTAAAAGTTGACTAAAAACCGGAAACCCGAGATCCATAACGGGCAGATTAATCGCATTGGACAGGCGTTACGGCAGGGAGTGCGAAGCGCGCGAACAAACCACGTCAATGGTACTTTGCACTAATGAAAAAACAAAGAAAAAACAATACAACATTTCTAACAGTGACTCCTAAATGTTCGAAATCAAACGTCGGCGGCACCGTAGCTCGATTGTTTACAGGTTGAAGTGTTTACAGGAAGGCCTGTGGTATCAGCTGCGCGGTGGGACCGCTGTGTGCATATGTGTAGTGATCGGTGTGTTGCACAGTTTCGTGTATATTGTGGTGTAGATACGTGTGAGGACGCACACATGCTCTGTATACTAACGTGCCTGTGTATATAGATCACTGACAGTCGTCAAGTGCGCACCAGGCTACCTCTACGACAGGCTACCTCTACGGCAGGCTACCTTTACGAGAAGTAGCGGGTGGCAGAGTGGACAGCACCGGTGACTTAGAGAATCTGCCGAGGCAAGATCGGTTTGGGTTCAAACCCCAATGTGTTTTTTGTTAATTAAAAACTTAGATTTTGATTCCTATTTTACAATTACTGACTTCTAAACAAGCCTGGACTAAAAGAACATGTTTCGCTTACTGCCACCCAAGAAGCGCGGCAGAAGCGCCAGCAAAGCGTCGCAACTCTTCACGGACACTATGACGACTCCTGGCGGAGAAAAGGCTAACCCCCACGAAACGGCACCTAGGAACCGCCTGGACAAGGTCATGAAATTGGTGGACAGGCTGCTTTGCCACACGGCGAACAGGAAAAAATTGGACAACATGGTTAAGAGCCTGTGTGCGTGAGGAATGTGCAATGGATTGGCGGGCTAAGAAAATAAATGCTCTACTTGGCGTCTGCGACACGGAGGAGGACCCCAAGCCCCTCCTCACCAAAGTCTGGTCATCAACCGCTTGCATAAGGCTAATACACCTTGAAGCCAGCATCCTGAAGGAAGGCGTCCTTTGGATTTTGGTGGCCAGGTTATCTAGACTGGCTAGAGACGTGACTAGGCTACAGGAGACAGCATAATATCTACCGCATTGTAGTTTACAACGAAGGCACACACATGAGTCTGAGGGATCATGAAGCCCGGCAATCGCGCACAGCATATGATGAAAACCGTGCACGGCTAATCTAGTACCCATATGGCGGTTAGACCGACTCGGCCCCTCGCATGCCTGGTTTTGCATTGCTCCGGTGCTGAAGAAATAATTGTCAGATTTATAGATTCCACCACGTACGGTCAAACAGCCTACGGAGTCACCGTTCTATTCAACTGCCTGAGATTGCCAGTGTGGCAGTCGTTAACCACTCACTTGTTTGTTAAACAGCTTGCCTAGCCCGCGCATGCGAGCAATTCATTTCGTTTGTTTGACTTATTTTTAAATAAAGGAGATATTTGCATTGTATTGTATTGCAGGTCGTGATGCTGGCACGCCTGACCCAAGGTCAGGTCTATTTCTCGGTCTAGTAAACGCTTGCTTTCCTGCTCCCCGAGCAGATCCCATAAAAGCATCCGAGCTATAACCAGGATGGCTTTCATTCAGGATGGCATTCGAGCTATAACCAAGATGGATTCGGTCAAAACCGTCCTGTATGCGCGGTTTACCCCAATCGACAGCGTCCGCTGGAGTGACGCTGGAAGGCCTCCCGCCGAGGATTGCCCCCTGAGCCAACCTGCTCAATCGCTCTATAGTCTGTTATCATGCTGTGGGCTTGTAGTGTAGCCTTGAGAAGATTCAAGTTTATTATTGGAAATACTGCATATTTGCAAGCCCGAATTCAATGCAGTCCGAGAATCTATAAAAACACCGTAAACGAATTGAGATTTCCTTCAAAATGCCTGTTTAAGTTTATTTGAAAATGTTGAGCATGATGAGAAGTTGGATCGCTTTGCCTGCCATTTGTGCGTCTTATGTGGTAACGCATCCTTCTGATCTAGATATATCACTAGCCGATGCACGAGAATACTTGCCGAATGCTTGAAAATATGACTGTTCTTGACAATTCGCCTCGACTTGATGGCTCTGTCAGTGCTTCGTTACATCTTGTAATCGTAATCAACTTTTGCCGGAAAGCACAACTGCTAACGCATTTCACTTGTCACAATAACACGCTACTGTAGAAATAAACCTGCAAGAGTCTCTGCGATAGCAATCGGTGGCACCTTTTTAAAACTGTTTTTGTCTACGGGGCATAATTGCATAAAAAATGTCAAAAAAGTGTACATCAGCGGGTTGCACCTATATTATTGTTACTATTAATCGGAAAATGTTATCGACGAGAAACAAGACGTTATACCAGTTCTAAAATATGGTGCGTAGTCTGCGTGAAATTTCTGAGAAAAAGAGCCAAAATTGGGAACGTTTACAATGACCAAATTAAATATTATTGTTCAATCTACTTGCAAATGATTTTTCTTTAGGTCGGGCGAACGTGCAGGTTGCTCTAATAAGTTACGTCGAGCTTCTACATCTCGGTTTACGCGGTACCCTCGAACACGCCCAGCTGAATGCGTTGTCGCGCATGAGTATAATAAGATATCATCAGCAGCCCTTTACAAGGCAGAAAGTGGGGCGTCAGAATCTCATCATTGTACCGTTAGGCACCTGAGCTATTGGAAGTAAGGAACACCCCCATTGGAACCGTCGACCTGAGAAACCTCCACGACTTCGGTTTTCCTCGACGACTTCGTTTTACATATTACACCCCCAAGCCATGATTGAACCGCCACCGTCTCACATGCTTTACAGTGCAAGGTTGCGCAAACCGCTCTCCTTGTCGCCGGCGGCACAATATCTCCCGTCGATCGTTACCATAGAAAGATGTCCTGACCTCACCCGGGAACAATAAATCAAATAAAATACGACGGCCTGTCATGGGACGGTGGCCCAGCCGGCGGGCTGCGGTCAGTTGTGGATATACAGCGGGCGTGTAGAGCCCATTGTTAACGCGATGCATCTTTTAGTCTGCACCTTACAGTACGCATACAAACAACTGCTCTGAAAACACTGCAAAGCACCTGTTGGAACATCTGGACAGCAGAATGTCGGCGATTTTGCAAAACGTTTATTAAAATTTGCCCGTTTATCCTGAGTAGCTGTAGCTCCTGCTATGGCCGAATCCGCCCTCCGATGGAAACTGCCGGTGAGCTGATACTTCTGCTAGACTCTGTGAATAACAGATTCCTCTATATTTTTAGTTGACGAGCTGCGAGAACGTTGACTAGCCAAGCTCAAACAATGCAATGAGCTAGACGGCTATCTGCTCTCAGAGCTCGCTGTTAGCTGTATCATTGGCAAGTGACTGACAATGAACCTAATAGATACATGGTTATAAGTTTGTGAGAAACCGAAGAATAGAACACGGAGACCACTAAGCCAAGCTCGTATATTCGAGCACTTTCCAGTTTACTGCTTTATTGGGCTAAGAGTCGTACGTATCGCCCAAGCAATACTTTATTAGTTTTGAAAGCTAATTTTAACAAAACTTTAAAACAAACCATTTAATTTTTATAGATATAGAACTTCACATTAAAAACAAATACCATTTTTAATAAACAATTAAATCATACATTTGTCTCATATCAAAATTTATTTGAATAGTGATATTGCTGTTACGCACGACATCTCCGATATCGAGCGTTGAGCATTTGGCGCCGCAGTATTAGTTATTTTGGAGCGCGCCAGCAGACGCCACTCGTCTCAGATATGATCAATATGCTACAGGTCAACGGCGTCAGGTCAGAATACGACGACACCACGCGCACTAAGATGCGCACTAAGAAGAAACACGACTCTGTGTAGAGAACAAGAGTGAAACTTATACGATGAATAAACTAGGTCAAGAGGTGAGAGGGACAAGCGAAAGGTGAGGCGTGGTTCGTAGTGCTAACCGAGATCGGACCGAATAGTCACTCGCAAACCAGCAGTCAACGGGAGTGGTTAGCTGCCACTCTATAAGGTAGCCGCGGGATATCTCGCCTTCGGGGAGATACCCAAACCCCAGTAGTAGCCACCTTCGCTTGGCTACCTCGGATCCTCGCGATCCACCCCCAGATCTAATTGTTGTCAATTAGTAATAAGCGCTAGGTACGTAACAATTGCTATTTTACGTCACACGTCACTTAAACAATTTGAACAATAATAAAGACGGCAGTTCCAACGCAACAATCAGATCGTGTTTAAATGCTAAGTTAATTTTATTTTGAATAGTAATTTTATTCAATATGGTACAACTGTTAGAAGACAAACTACGCATATATTCAAATACGATTGTTATTCTTACTTACATATAGTCTCGATTAGAAAAACGAGATGGTAGATATGGCATGGCTGGTCGCAAAAACGGCGCACACGTCATGATCCTGGAAGTCTCGTTTTTGGCAGAGTTTATGGTAGAACCCATGCATTGAATAGCTGGTTACACTGATGTGCTGATTGGGCTGTAGTTCTTTATCTGAACTTACGAAGATAGACAGGGGTTTCCGAGGGACCAAATCTAGTACCTAGATCTTCTACAAGCGGTTATAAGGTGAACTAGCTGATGTTGGCGTTCTGTGACTAGACCTAATAGCTAGCTTTAAAAAGGCGCGATTCACTTCAACTTCGTTTTTCTAGACTTGATGCGCTGAATTGCTCCCAAATGACTTGAATGCCGTAGGCCGCTACCGAAACAACCTGCAAATCAAAGTGCTTATTGCGTGTTTAGAGCGTATTGCTGGCTTGGGAATTCTACTGTAGAGATTAAAACCTTATGTATCACACTTTCATGTGTTGTCCAAAGGTTGTATTTGTATATGCGTGATGTTGAAGGCAGAGCTAAGTATAGTTTGCAACTAAGCGTACCGAAGCGTGCGGCCGAATAGAGGAAAGAATTCCTTTCCTACTGTTTCCACCTCTTCTACTAAACAAGAGTTGGCGAGGGTATGCGTCTCTCATCCAGGTGCTAATGATGTCTCATACTATACGCTGTTGCACCAAATTGCAACTCAAACTGACGGAATGCACTGTTTTCGACGAAAGTACCCGATAAAGGAGGTAAGGGTCCTAACGGATTATTCTTGCAGCAACAATGCAAAATATGGACCCGACATCCAGGCCAAACAAAATGCCTCGTCGGTTTGCTCTACCGTAGTAACATCGCTACTGGCGCTTGCTACAAACAAAAGAACGCGGCCCTTGACAAATGAAACTATCTAGAGCTAATATAATGTGCATTGGTTTTAACTATATATATAGGCCGCTTGGTATAATAGCTTAATAGTTCAAGTGGTTCGAATATTTTAATAATAATAATAATAATAATAATAATAATAATAATAATAATAATAATAATAATAATAATAATAATAATAATAATAATAATAATAATAACCGCGGCTTCCTATTTACACCACAGCTCCGTTGAACCGGGGTGGGCGGCAAAGCACGCGGACGCCAGAAAACGGGTTAAATATGCTGGACTGGAAACAAGATATATTTTTGTGCCTATTGCCATGGAGACACTAGGACTAATCACCAAGGGAACCGAAGCATTTCTCAAGGATTTAAGTAAGCGAATTCAGGAGGTCACAAGCGACCGAAGAGAGGGTCAATTCTTGAGGCAAGCGTTGTCCTTGGCCGTTTGCAGAGGGAACGCGGCATCTATTTTGGGCGCCATGGAGTGAACTAATTATTTAAAAAACTTTGCAATAATACGTTCGGATCTCACAACTGTAACCTCACAACTTTATTACATCGTTTAATAAATAATAATAATAATAATAATAATAATAATAATAATAATAATAATAATAATAATAATAATAATAATCGAGGGATGACGGAAAAAGGCCTGACGGCCTGACTCTGACGCCCTTTGAGCGTGGCCGCATGCTTGTTTGGGACGCAACTGTAACCGACTCATTAGCCCCTTCGATGGTCGGTGCAGGTGCGGACCGAGCAGGTCATGCTTCCAGGTTAGCTGAGGCTAAGAAATGCAGAAAATATTCCAGTGTGGATTATCCGCACGAACTTTGTGCGTTGGCGTTCGAGACTATGGGAACTGCAAGCCCCCTTACGCTCAAACTGATTCAACTCGTAGGCAGAAGCCTTAATCTTTCGACAGGAGACTCGAGAGCATCCGAATTCTTGCGTCAGAGGCTGTCGCTCGACATTCAACGAGGAAATGCAGCGTCTGTTCGGGGCACATTGTTGAACTGGGCTAACCCTGGGTTAGAGAATCCGTAATCACACGTTCGCGTGGAGACAAGAGTAAATAATAATAATAATAAATCTCAGAGTTGAAAAAAAATATTAATACGTAGAAATCCAGATTTCCCTTCGCGCAACAACGCGGCCTAAGAACCTCTTTTTATTTATTAAAATATACGCAGTCGATACGTCTCTACCTGATAAATCCTGCGCCCGGCTGGTGTCGAACACCCCTAATAAGAACAAAAGAAAACAGCTAAGAGTGCGATTCAGGTATTTCATTTCATTTATTGTAAAAGACGCAGTTGACACGCGCCTCTACCGGAGACATCTATGTTTAGAATTTACAACCGTAAACTTATCATCTTGCACAATTATTCCATGACTATGTTTTTTCTGCCATTAAAAAAGCATTGTGCTCATTTGGTTAAATTTGTGTTCAGCCTATGTGTTTAAAACCAGGATTCACTATGACACAGCTAATTTTACTTGCTTGATAAAATTGCTTAATTACCGTGTGTTATATTGCTAGATTTTACATAATTTCATATTCATAAATACTCTGAGTAAATTAAGAAATATTAAGATGAGGGTCCAAATAGATTTGTAACCCTAGAGTACGCCGACTGTTGATGCTTCATGTGGTGTATGATTGCAAAAGAAGTTGTCTGCAACCTATTTGCAGATTCACGTTAAAAAAGTACAATGAGCCATGTGTCGACACATGATATTTAATAGAATGGACCCTGTCGATATCAATAAAAACAGCTGCGACAAATTACGGTAATGTTTTAAAAGTGCGTGAGGAAAAGGCTTGTGTTACAAAATTCAAATCGTTTGAAATGTATACATCCCATTAGTGTGAACTAATCTGTTAGTGGATATATAACTAGTGGTTTTAACGATTAACCTTGAAATACACGCAGCTTATTTAGGGATAGCTATTTGAACATAATGACATTTTGAGAGAGGTGCTGTGCCGTTTTTAATTCTAGCGGACGTATTTATTCTCCTAGGCAGCCTTTGTAAAGTTTAGCAAAGACTATAATGTGCCCGCCTTGAGAAGTAGCAATAGATGTGAGTGTTTACTTTACCTTTTGCTGTTGTGGGGAGCTTCTGTTCCCCGGTAGATTCCGTAAGCGCTGCGAACATAGGTATGCGGTCAGCACCTCGCATATTGTTATCAATTCAGAACCCAACGCTGCCTGGATATTATTTTGTTTATACGTAACAAAACAAGTTCATTTGATTTCATACAAGCCAAAACGTGGTTGTACTTCAAGTGTAATTCAGATTAACTTTAGTACATGAATGTTGAAACCTCTTATAATCATGATTCAAATATCTGTAGCCGAGCTACCATCCCTATTATATACTGTGATTACCAGTACGTTTGTGTTTAAGCAACTTAGTTTAGACGGCGACGTCCGCACGCTCAGATGGAAAAAGTAAATTTTGTTTAACCAGCGCGCCCATAAACAGTTCCCCAGAAGCTTATAGCCTAGCGCCTTGCTGCCGCGATTATTTTATCGTATGCGTAATATGCTAGACTAGATGTGCAAAGTAGCCTAAGGCCCTTTCAATTTGGTTGATGCAGCTCGAATAAAGGTACTATGTAGCATTGACTGGAGGGGTCAAGCAGGCCGTATGAGGGGTCGAGATGAAGTTTAAATTGAGGCATGAGGCGTACGTTTAAAAAGGGACCAGAGTGCGTTATCCAAGTCATGCTTGGTATCAATACGCTCGTCGGGTATATGAAAAACAACCCAAAACTTCATCAAGACCATTTGCCTCACTGTTGAGGGCGGCTTTCCGTTTTATGCTAATGTATCTATCACGTATCCGTAGGGAGCATCGATCTGAAATTTCAAATGAATTCACGTAATGTTCATAGCTTGACTATATACTAGTAAACGCATGAAAATCAAGATAGATAAGAAAAAGCCTTCATTTCAAACAAGTAAAATGATCTGGCTCTTATCTTTCCTCTAGTTCCTGGGCCTTCATTTTTGTTCGATTCGCTGTCGCCGCTGCTAAACAAAACAAACTCCATAATGTGGCAAGCAGTTTACAGCAAAAAATGCATAATTTTTAGAAGTGCACGAAAACGAATAGACGTATCTCAATACACTAGAAAATGAAGGTTCATTATTGTTCACCACCGAAAAGGTACGTTCTTCTGGATTACATTAACCTAGGTAACTTATTATGTACTATCAACACTCGGTAATATAAGATCATCAGCAAATTTTTGTAAATTAGAGAGTCGACGAGTTGAATGCAACTTTTTATAAACTGAATTAGTTTGTAGCTCAGTGCCAATAGGTTAGCTGTCATGTCTGCAGAGTGAATGTAAACAATCTGCGCAGTGTAGTAAGAGACTATATGGCTGTCTCCAGTCTCTCGGTCTACTGTAGCAGCAAAATATGAACAAGACGTCAAGCCATTGCTAATACTTCTCATTCATTCTTGAACTACCTTGCAATAATTACATGCGACACTGGCCATATGGTGGCGGCGTGGTCTAGGGGGCTGGTGCGCTAATCATGATTGTCAGCTATTGGGGTGTCGCCGGTTTGATCCCTGCTGTTGATCGATGTTTTGAGCGACGCTATTGAGAATAGATGATAGACTATACTGCTGGGAGTCAACGACCATGCTGCCACAAGGACTGTTCCGAAAACCTTAGATACCTCACCCAACAACACTCAAAAACAATCTCCTTTAAAAATGTTTTGAACTCTAGATATCTCAACATACCTGCACATGCTGCCGCTTTCCGAGCCCCTAATAGAAACAAGGTAACATGTGTATCTAGGTATATATATCAAACAAAAATAAAGCATTTCATTCTGTAACATTACTGTTAGTGCAGTTGACGGAACTTTCGGCACTGTTATAAAATTACCCAAAGCTGCAAAAATGATTCACTATAAACAGGGCACTACTACGTGAGACCTTTTAACTGCTTTTTTTAACTTGAGAACTTTGTGGTGCAGGAACGTAGCAAACGATACGGTGCATCGCATTACTCCACTATAGGGAGGAAGGCTAGAACAGTATCTAAGTGCAAGCGCTCTTCTGAAGAGAATTGGCAATCTTGGACACGTGCAAACAGTGCCTCTTTTTCATGAAACAAATATATATAAATGTATTTATATAACTTTTTATGTTAGCACTTTAGAGTGAACAGTTAGCTTTGCGTGAACGTGTAATCACGGGTTCTCTAACCCAGGATTGGCCCAGTTTGACAATGTGCCCCGAACGGACCGGTGCGGATAACCAACGCCAGAGTATTTTCTACATTTGTTAGCCTCTGCTAACCGGACGCATGACCTGTCTGGTCCGCACCTGCACCGACCATCGAATGGGCTAATAAGTCGGTTGCAGTTGCGTCCCAAACAAGCATGCGCCTACGCTCAAAGAGAGTAAGACCGTCAGGTCTTTTTCGTCGTCCCTTGATAGACCAGGTGGTTCTAGTACATACGGAAAGCTAGCAGACCTCAGTGCTCGACTGAAAGTGTCATTCAAAGCCGAGTGGCGTGCTCTTCGACCTGCACTTAAGACGCATGGCAAGCCATGATGGGCCAACGCGTCCACAAGGTAACCACAACGACATCAGCGAGGAACGACTGGGTCAACACCATGCCACACTCCTGTGCCAATGCGCGTCGTCTCGTCATCCAAAAGGGTCCCTATTCGTGACAGGGTACGGCGCGTAACCAAGCTCCACCCCCTTAACTACTAACGGCTCAAAGCCTAGCTTTATCAGCCACGGTGGATGCTCTATCGATCAGGCTTACTAATCGCCTACCTTGCAAGGAGGCTCTGCTTAGTCCCTTTACCAGAAGGGGAGTCGAAGAATGACGACAACAGTGCCTCTTACTTCATGAGAATTTAAATGGCTGACAGTAAATGAAAGTGTGTTAGTGTAACTTGTCGGCGTCCTAACTTTTAACGATTCTATTGGGCCACCGTACTAGTCACTGTAGTTAGCAAGAGAGAAAAGCTTCGTGATTAAAGAAGAAAACTTAGTGGTTATTACGGCAACTAATATGATTCTTGTCAGTAGGTAAACGATATTATAATCCTAGTGCAAAACAGATACGTACATTGCCACGCAACGGGGGTGTCTTGTGAGCATCCGAAGGAAAAAAGGAAATTCTCAATAAAGAGTTCTCGCAGCGTGCAGCGTGGACTATCCGGTCTACAGGTTCCTAAGGTAAAATATGTGAATGTGTGGAACGTGACCAGATGAATCGACACTATGGTTGACGGCTAGATTTTTCAGAATCGGGAATTTGGAATCTACGCGACTGCTACGAATCCTACGACTGACGCATGAGGTAACCTAACAAGTATAAAGTACTCCGCCACGCGCACATTGTGTAAATTTATTTCGCAGTGTACCTCGCCTTTGAATATTTGCTTCTAATACGACTACGATTAGCACTGAGAGGCACAGTGAAAGTTTCGTACGCTGACAATCTCTTTGAGAGCGACCACGTTACGAACGCAATCGCGCGATGAAAACGGTTGAATTCTGCTGCTATTTTCAGCTTTACTCGTTCTCATCACGCGCAGCAGAGTGCCACCCACACACGATGTGGGTAGGGATCCAACAATCGCAAGCTAGACGCGTCGTGTTTGTACAGCAAAATCGGCTCCGCCTGATTTAGAACACATTTGTACCGCAGCTTCGCGCGCCACTCTTACACAAGCGCAGCAGACCTCTTCGTTCCGCGCCGATACGACGATATACTATGTAGGGCAGGCATAAAATGTCAATGACTATGCCCTTTCGAGAAGTTCGTAAACGAGGAGCCTCGAACAGCCTTGGATGGGTAGGTGCTTTACGCGCCAACCTACTTCATTCGCCTACACACCACGACGACGACGACGAAGCAGCAGCAGCAACGACAGCAGCGATCGAAGGCCACCGAAAGGAAGAGCGTCCTCATAGACGGCTAAGGAGAGATTTCCCCACACGGCGGTTGATTACAACGTCGAGCGCGCCGCTCGTGGTAGCAGAGGCGCAGTGGCTTTTGTTGGAATGTTCAGCTGCCGGCGATCAACAGCAGCAGCAGCAGTAGCAGCGCCACCGGCCAAACAGAGAGTGTAAGAGACCTCAACGAGCGAGGGTCAACAAGTCAAGGACTTGTCCACTCTAGTCCACACTGCTTCGTCGTCGTTTCTTTTTGCAGCTTCTAGCCGCCCGGCGACGCCCCTGCTGCTTTTGTTGCTGTTGCCGCTTATTCATCGCCGGCGCAGGAGGAAAGACCGTCTCGGGCCCGCCACTCAGAGGCAGTCAGAGGAAGCCAGGTCAACAGCAGGCTGGGCTGGTTGGCACACCTACTATTGAGGGCGGCCATCGCCACCGCCCACGGGCGCAGGTCTGCTCAGAGGGTGGAAGCATGGGCAGCAACAGCAGCAGCTGTTAAAGCTGATAGAAAGAAAAAAGGTTGAAGGTGATGATGGTGGTGATATGACTGATCGTGGTACCGACCCCCCCCCCTCAGACGCACTTCAGTCGATGTTGTCATCATCTGGTTTGAAAGCGACCCGCCGACCGGCACGGCACACATAGCATAGTCGGTGCTCTCTCCTATTCGGCTCGAGGACGGGCTTGTCACGGACAATATGTATATATAAATATGTATGTATATGTATATATATATATATATATATATATATATATATTTATATTTATATTATATATATATATATGTATATACGAGGTGTGTTCAAAAAGTATCGCGACGTTTGTGTTTTTTCAAAAATTATTCATTTATTCATGAATATCTATTATGTCCCCTTCAAAGTAATCCCCATGAGATATTATACACTTGTGCCAACGGTTTTTCCAATCTTCGAAGCACTTCAAAAAACCATTTTTTTAATCTTGTTCAGCTCCTCCTTCGATGCCGTCTTTATCTCGTCAAGCGTAGCGTAACGTCGTCCTTTCATGGGCCTCTTCAGTTTAGGGAACAAGAAAAAGTCACAGGGGGCCAGATCTGGGGAATACGGTGGCTGCGGCATCATTAGTGTGTTGTTTTTGGCCAAAAACTCGCGCACAAGCAACGATGTGTGAGCAGGGGCGTTATCGTGGTGCAAAAGCCAATTTTTGTTCTTCCACAAATCCGGGCGTTTCTGGCGGATTGCTTCGCGCAAATTGCGCATAACTTGCAGGTAATATTCCTTATTGACCGTTCTACCCTGTGGCAAGAACTCATGATGCACCACGCCCCTGCAATCGAAGAAAACTGTCAGCAAAACTTTCACATTCGACCGAACTTGGCGCGCTTTTTTCGGTCTTGGTTCGTGCGGCAGCTTCCATTGAGATGATTGAGCTTTGGTTTCCACGTCATAACCATAAACCCACGATTCGTCACCAGTTATGACCCTCTGGAGCAAATTTGGGTCGTCGCGGACAGAGTCCAACATCTCATTAGCAATGTTCATGCGATGCTGTTTTTGGTCGCAATTGAGCAATTTTGGTACGAATTTCGCGGCGACCCGTCTCATGCCCAAATCATTGATAAAAATCGAATGGCACGAGCCAATCGATATGTTTAGGTCCTCAGCAACTTCCCTAACGTGATTCGACGATTGGCCAATACCATTTTCTCCACTTCATTAATTTTTTCGTCTGTTGTTGAAGTGCTCGGGCGTCCGGCACGCTCTTCGTCGTTCACATCTTCTCGGCCTTCTGAGAACATTTTGTACCACCGATAAACGTTGCTTCGGTCCAAGGTAGCTTCTCCGTATGCCACAGTCAACATTCGGAATGCATCCGCGCACTTAATTTCGTTTTTCACACAAAATTTGATACAGGTTCTTTGATCCATTTTTTTGAATAGGTAAAAATCGAAGACGATCCAAAATACGTGCAAGCAAAGCAGCTGTCAACAATTAAGTGAACATTCAAAATGGCCGAGCTTGTCGGCATAAGTGAGAGACATGAGTACCAACATAACGCCACAAAAAATCGAAATTCGAATATACGTAACCCGCGAAAATTCAAAAGTCGCGATACTTTTTGAACACACCTCGTATAAATATGTATATATATATATATATTATATATGTATATATATATATATATATATATATATATATATAATATGTATATATATATATATATATATATATATATATATATATATATATATATATATATTTATTTATATATATATGTTACAATTACAACGAATTCAGCTTCCACTGCAAAGAATGACTGTGTCCCGGGGGCAAAACGGAGAAAAAATTCAAACCACAGTGATAGTGCAGATGACCAGGGATTCGTGACGGTGCAGAAAAAATCAACTCGTCGGATTGCTTCGCCCGAGCAGAAACAGCTGGACAACCTGAAAGAGCGCATCCAAGCTGGCTCAATGGGGACTTTCAAGGTGATCATACGGAAGAAACAAACAAATGTGCAGGAGAAGTCTGAATTTGCAGAGGGATCTCTATTGAAGATGTTTAAGTGCATCCATGAGATGTTTCCTTCATACAGAATTTCTGGTGGTAGTGAAGGCATTGTATTATGGGCCCCAACTATTGACACAACCAAGCAAATACTCGCAGTGTCAATAATAGGCGATATACCAGTGACGGCAACTTGTGCATCAATTTCAAGATTCCGCGCACGCATCCACGGCGTACCCACGATATTTACAGAGAGCGAGATTCTTTCGGAACTGTCTGGTTATGGTGTGATTGAAGTTCGTCGTCTACACACTAGCGAACGGGGCACAAAAAAGCCGCTAACGAAAGTGATTCTAACTTTTGATCAGCAGCCACCCGCTTCGCTATTTTTAGGGTATAAGATGCACAATGTGGTTTTGGAAGCCGACCAGCCAGTTTTATGTTTTAGGTGCCAACGCACGGGTCATATAGCGAGTAGCTGTACGTTGCAACGCGCATGCCGTAAATGCGGGGGAGCAGATCACCTGGCGGCTGAGTGCACCAATACCCCCAAGTGTGTGAACTGCAAAGGTGCTCACACAGCAGGATCACTTAATTGTCCGAGACTGTTCTACCAGAGGGAACGCAATCGTATCCTATTAGAAGCTCGAACTCTTCAACAGGTGAGGATTGTACATCCTATAGCCATCATTGGAGACGAGCTGGAAATGCCGAAAATACCTCCTCAGGTTGCTGCAACGACGGAAGCCGTAACGCCAGGCCCAAGTTACGCTTCAGTTGTCAGAGGTATCTCGTGGTGACAGAGGTGGTACAGCCCTTGTTAGCTCTGTTACCACTGGCGAAAAAACTCAGAAAATGCTCATAATGCCAGACAATACCTTACCATCGCAAGATCCCGCAGTTCCTTCGTCCTCTTCAGCTAGCCATAAATCCGATTGCCCAATATGTCGAAAGACATTTACTTCAAGGGGCTTACGGAGACACATAAATTCTATGCATCCAGAATCAAACGCCTATAGGCAGCCTGCTACAGAAGACACGCATGTACAACTTTCATACATGACATCTCATATTCAGTTTGTTTTTAAAAATGTAAGGATGATACGTATAATACCCAAAACAGCAAGAAGGATTGTGCTAGAATGCCTTGTGAAGGTCGTAAACGATGTAGTAACCTACAATCATGCTTCAGCATGGTTATCTTTACTATCGTTTGGCCCTGTTATACTTCGCCTTCCTAACGTCAAGAATGAGTCGTGTTCGCTGGCAGACATTATACGCTCAAACCCTAGAGACTTTGAGAACGGTCTCAGACTCGACGGATTGGCCGGTCGAGTCGGCCACCAGAAACACAGAAAAATTGGCACTTCTGAAGAAGACCTAAAAAGAAGAGTGGTTGCAAAGTTAACCGATGGTGACGTGTCGGGCGCTGCAAGACTCATAAGCTAATGCGACACGTTCGGTGTCGAGTCCGACCACGTAGAGGCTCTACGTGACAAGCATCCCTGCGCACCAACGGACTTGAGGTGGATAGATCCTCCTGCCAAAGCGTCCCCCGCGGAAAGCTTTCACGTATCAAGAGAAGATATTTACCGCGCAGTAGAAAGCTTTCCTAGAAGCTCCGCTGCGGGTCTTGACTTCATTCGACCAAGGCTTCTGCAAGATTTACTTTCTTGAGCAATGGGTAAACGAGCGGAGGCTTTGGCCGATGCACTTGCCTCATTGAAATTTTACTACGAGGAGAGCCGCCAAGAGATCTCATACCAATCATATTTGGAGCGAGGTTATTTGCTCTGAAAAAGAAGGACGGCACAACCCGCCCTATTGCATGCTCATCTACACTCCGCAGGATAGCAGCAAAGATCGCCTGCTGGAAAAATTCGTCGCCAATTGAGGAAGCAATAGGTGACCACCAGCTTGGCTTTGCTGCTAGAAGTGGAACAGAAGTGGCGATCCATGCCGCACGAGCCTATCTTGAATCTAAGTCAGAAGACATAGTCATGGTCAAACTAGATTTTTAGATAGATTAGAGTTCAAACTAGAATGCTTTTAACAGCGTTCGACGTGACCATCTTTTAAAAGCTGTTGTATCCCATGCGCCTGATTTATACCACTACTTTGTGCAGGCATACAGAAATCCAACTCAACTGCTGTTGATGGACCACGTCATACTCTCACAGTCGGGCCTGCAGCAGGGCGACCCATTAAAGCCTCCACTGTTTTGCCTCGCCATCAAGGAGCTAATAGACTCTCTCGAGTCCCCATTTAATGTATGGTACTTAGATGATGGCGTGTTAGCCGGTGACCCTGTAACAGTGGCCCGCGATATTCAGAAAATACTGGATTTTGCAACAAAAAGCGGGTTATGCCTCAACCCACAAAAATGCGAACTCTTTGTGTCGGGATCATCAATATCCGACTCTTCGATCAGACTGATAACCGACCTTCTTCCAGAATGTATCAGGATAAATAAGGCCAACCTTACCTTATTAGGCGTGCCACTTCTTGACGACGGGAAGGAAGAACAGTTATTTGGCTGGGTGGATAAGTTAAAATCCTCCTCAAGCCGCTTGGGTCTTTTGGGTGCACACAGGGGATTGTTCTTACTAAGGTCTTGCTTCTCGACAGCACGGGTAAACCACCTGCTTCGTGGGATTGACCTAACGCAAGATTTAAATATTCTAGAACAATTGAACACCCACACGTTGAACTCCCTGACTTCCTTACTTAACCTAAGTTTACCAGAGACAGCCCGCAGACAAGCCCTTCTGCCAGTGGCAAAAGGAGGCCTAGGCATTCCAGACGCTGTCTTGGTCGCAGGTCCCGCGGTAGTCGCTTCAATGTCTAGTACCTGGCATAGGGCGTCAAAGATACTAGACTTCCCAGCCGTCGAGCGGTTACGTTCTCTACTAGAAGATTCAAAGGAGTGTTTCTTGGTACGCACTGGAGCACCCCCTCCAGAAGAACCTACTTCCCAGGCAAGCTGGACCGCGCCGTTGGAGGATATACAACTCGCCAATCTTTTTAATTCAACAGAAGACGAGGTGGAAAAAGCACGGCTCCGAGCAGTTTCATCTAGTGGCGCTGGTGCATGGCTTAATGCCCTACCGAGAGCTCCCGTTGGAACTCTCTTAGATGACTTTGCCGTCAGGATCTGCGTTGGCCTCCGCCTTGGAGTCCCTCTAGTCGAGGAACATGTGTGCAGCTGTGGCGAAAAGGTCTCACCTCTTGGTCACCATGGCTTATCTTGCATCCGCAGTTTAGGCCGTAGGACGAGACATGCTGCGTTAAATGATACCCTAGCCCGTGCTCTAAGGTCTTCCGGCTACCCTTGTGTTCTCGAACCCGCAGGCTTGTACACAGACGACTCTCGTCGACCTGATGGGATGACCCTAACAGCTTTTGAAGGTGGGAAGACACTTGTCTGGGACGCTACCGTGACTGACTCTTTAGCACCTTCAATGGTCAGTCACGGCGCTACCCAGGCTGGTTATGCTGTTTCGCATGCGGAAAGAAATAAGTGTCGGAAGTATGCACATATTGGGGACTCTATGGACTTTCGACCTTTTGCCTTTGAGACCTTAGGGGGCCCAGGTAAAATTACTGAGGGAGTTATTACTAAGATATGCAAGTGTCTCAGATTGGCTACGGGGGACCCACGCGCTGGTGATTTTTTTCGGCAAAGGCTATCATTGGATATACAACGTGGAAACGCCACGGCGGTGCTTGGCACTTTGTCCAGTTGGTCTACACCAGGCCTGGACCCAGGGCTGATGTAGTTTGTCGTCACGTTCGCTAGGGGACAATTGTTAACACCGTTACGAGTTAAATAAAGTATTTGAATATATAGATTTTGGCTTATACCTTTATATATATATATATATAGATACATATGTATAATATATATATATATATATATATATATCTATATATATATTATATATATATATATATATATATATAATATATATCTATTTATAATATGTATATATATATATATATATATATATATATATATATTTATATATGTATATATACATATGTATGTATATATATTTATATATATATATATATGTATATATAAATATGTATGTATATATAGATAGGACCGATATAGCCCGCCGGCAAATTTATTTGTCCATGTTGTCTGTTATCACAATGTGTCACATAACGCACTGAAAACTAACGACTCAAAGCTCTAGGTCCAAAATGGGGCTGGTCCACCTGGCCAAAGTTCCTCTCACCGACGCAGCGTTCCCCCTCTGAACGTCTAACGACAAGCGCTGCAGTAAGTACTCCCCCGCTCTTTTGTCTCCTGTAGCAACCACCAATCTTCAATCAATCAATCAGGTTTATTGACGTACCCAACAAGTTGGCAATCTGTCACCTTTCATTCAAAATATACATAATATACGAGTCTTTGTACCGATCAAAAGTGTGTACGCGATAAAGCAATAACATTGAGTATAAGTAGCACAACAGAAGTATGCACAAATCAGAAGTGTAAAGCAACAAAATTGAGTATAAGTAACACAATACAAGTTTAAAACTTTAGAACAACCTAATACAAGTTTAATACCTATATAGTAAAATAAGTTTAAAACAATTCACTTGGAGTCACTGTTTCTTCGTTCTTCAGCAGTAAGAGAAGATGTCGTTTAAAAACAGCGGCCCGGCTTGTATTTCGAAGCGCCAACGGCAGCTCGTTCCAGACCGTGGGCAGCATGTAGGCCAGTGAGTGCTGAAGTAGAGTGAGTCTAAACCCTGGCACTCTGAGTTGGTTCCTGTAGCGCTGCGAACGTACTGGGGTAAGGACAAAGTCAAAAACACAATCTGAAGGGATTCCATTGTTTTGCACCTTATAGGCTAGCACGGCTAACTTTAAACGTGTCAGCTGATCAAGCTTGAGAAGCCCGAGCCTGGTGTACCATGGAGTCACACTCGCGCGACGAGGAAGACCTATTATGGCTCTAACCGCGTCATTCTGAACGACCCTTAGCTTGTCTAGGGTCGTGGAATACGTAGCGCCCCACAGAGTAATTCCGTAAGTTAGAATTGGTTCCATAAGCGCTTTGTAGACACGTACCAGAAGATCCCGCGAAGCCTTGGCTCTCCTCAAACGCACGAGTGAGGCCACCACGGCGTAGCAGACCCTGACACTTGATCTCACTTGACTGTCCCATTTCATATGCTCGTGTAGCACAATGCCAAGACATTTTGCCTCTGAGCTGAGAGGGATAGCAGAGCCGCCTATTTGGAGGGAGATATTACCAGTTTTGAACTTCTGTCTCGATGACCGTTGTGGGGTGTGGTAAAGAACGAGTGTCGTCTTCGTCGGGTTAACGACAAGACCAAATCTTTGAAATAAAGACATGGCCTTCTCAATACCGGTTTCAACGTGCTGAAGATTAAACCTATTATTGGACAATTGGGAGGTGAGACACGGAACAAAAGAGTGGTGTCGTCTGCATAAACGATTGGGCGGCAATCTACGTACCTCTCGATGCCCCGCAGAACGAAATTCATGTAGGTGATGAAGATAAAAGGTCTAAGAACCGACCCCTGGGGCGTACCAGTGGATACAGTTCCCGTCGCAGACCTTAGAGCTCCCACCGCCACAAATTGCCTCCGTCCACTAAGATACGATTTAAACCAAGATGTTACTGCTGGTGCGCAGCCTAGTTGCCGGAGCATCTTAAGAAACATAGAGTGGTCGAGGCAGTCGAACGCTTTGGCTACGTCAAGAAATGCACCAAGGCACATTTTTCCATTTTCCGCAGCTTTAATGATCTCCCACCATATATGTCCCAATGCCAGCTCAGTTGATCGTGCCTCCCTAAAACCGAATTGATTTTTAGAGAAGAACTTTAAGTCATTTAAATGGCTTTCCAGCTGTTGTTTAGCAAGCTTTTCAAATACTTTTCTTTCTTTCTTCTTACTTATAAACACTTTTCTTTCTTTCTTCTTATTTTACTTTCAAATACGAAAGGCACTAAGGATATCGGGCGATAGTTACCAGGTTGGTCCCTCCCGCCTTTACCCTTATACAGCGGAGTTACCGAAGATGTCTTGAGGCGTTCCGGAAACACGCCCGTTTTAATGGAAACATTGAATACGGCAGCTAGAGGGGCCGCTAAGCTGTCAATGCATTTAGAGTGAAATTTACCCGGCACGTTTCCATCGCTATCGAGTGAGTCTGCCTTTACGTCTTTAGCAGCGATTCGCAGTTCCTGAGCTGTAATAGCACTAAAGGAAAATGCGTTGGGCTCGGAGCTCCATAGGTTTGAGATGAAACTTTCAATCGGCTCTTGAGGAGGGAGCAAGGATGTAGTTTTTTTACCGATAGATGAGAAGAAATCATTCAGTGCGTCCACTATCTCCTGGACCTCCTCGAGTTCCTTCTCTTCGACTAGTAGTCGACTCGGCACCGCTCCAGACTTTTTGCTACGGCCGCAGATTTCATTAAGGAAACTCCAGAGCTTGGCAGGGCGGTTACGTACAGCGGCAAACTGTTGTTCGTAGTAGGTATCCCTAGCCACTTTCAGTTCTACCTTGTACAACACCTGCAATCTCTGAAACGCCTCTTTGTCAACTACGGACCGTGTGCTAACCCACTGGCGGCGAGCGCGATCGACAGCATGTCTCAAATTAACCAAATTATTAGTGAACCAAGGCGAGCGGTTTACCTTTTTCGAAGCCCTTCGCTGTCGCAACGGGAAGCAATCGCTATACAGGAGCCGGAGCTTACCATTGTATGACTCGAAGGCCTCGTTGGGATCAGTTGAGTCGAGAACAGAAGACCAATCCACCCTGGTGACACCGTCTTGAAACCTTCGTTGGCTGTTTTCATCGAATCTCCTATAGAGACTCGCAGCGATCGAACTTGGTTTCATCGTCAACGACGCTAAAGATGTCTTGTTACCCGTCAGTGTGATCCCTACTGGGTAATGGTCGGAAAAGACTGTGTCAACGACAAACGGAAGGATACGGACATATCGCTCACAATTGGCAATAGCGACATGGTCTATGCACGAACCAAGTGACACTGCATCAGATCTAAGATTAGGACGAGTGATGATATTTATGGCCTGTTCAATGCCCTTGCTAGCAAGTCCAGAGCAGTATTCAGCACTCACAGATTCGTTACTCAAAATATCGATGTTTGTGTCACCCAGAAGTACACAGGGCAGATCCCCAGTCGTTGTCACAAGGTCGTCTAAGATATCCATCAGAGTGCCGGCTGACCGGACCTCATTGGAGTACACCCCGACGACATAGCCATAAAAACCAGGGCGGCGAATTTTCAGCCTAATAGCCTGCACACTCCCGTCATCACTCGATCGTGTTGTCGATTCCACCAGATCAAGTGCAGAGTGCGCATAGATTGAGAGACCGCCTCCATTTCCTCCAGGTCGGCACACAGACACACTAGTGTAGCCTCGTATGTTAAACAAGGCGGCGTCAGGGTCATCAAACCAGGTCTCACTCACCACCACGACATCCCAGTCCACACGTGAGCTATCCATAAGAAGCGTGAGATCTTCGAACCTCGTCCCAGGTCGGAGGTCCCGTGCATTTACATGCAATCCTGCAAAGCTGGTGTATCCATCAGATAGGTCCTTCAGAGAAACCAGCCTACAGAAACGAGGAGCCACCTGTAGGTCAATATCTTCGAAGGGACTAGTCATGGATGGCGGGGGGATGCCCAACACCAACCGGACCTTCTGGCGGCGGTCCTTGAGCACCATCCCGCCCACGTCCTCGGAAGTCGCTAAAGAAAGGACGCGCCCTTCAGCCATGTTTTAACCAATATTCGTGAGATAGCAGTCGGCCAAGATCAGCAACTGGAACCTGGACTTTAAATGAATAGATGGTCTGTTCCTTCCCATGTCCACCAAGTTGCCAACATCGGACGACCGCAAAACCCAACGATTTAATGAACCGTTGGAGATTCATTGGTGTATAGCCAGGGTTACAGCCTCCAAGATACATGGAAGCCGTACCCGGGGCATCCTCCCTATATCTCTTCCTCGATGAAACATGGATGAAGCCATCCAGACCACCGCCGTCAGATCCATCTGGACAGGGGTCCCCATCCGCCAAACCGGAGTCAACCCGCTCTTTCTCTTTATCTGCGAGCTCGGTAATGTTGCTCTCGCAGCCAGCAGCATCCACGTTGTTGTTTGACATAATGCTGGCTGCTGTCCTCTCCTTCGGCTGTTCCTTGGGTGCGTCCTGCGGTTGCGTGTTTTTATTTTGCTTCTTTTTCTTTCTCCTCCTCGCCTTGCTTCGGTCCTTAGGGGACCCGGCCTCTTTGTCCTCCTTGGCAGTATCGACACTGCCGGCGCCAGACAGAGAGTCACCTTCTTCGTTTGTTTTCAGGGTGGTTCCGTCGCAGGATAAGCCGAGGTGCTGCATAAGAAAGGCAATTTGTCGTTCAGTACGGTTGATGGCCAGGGTGTTGTTGGCGACGGCCAGCCTAATCGTTTGTAAGGCGTCTGCTTTTGCGTATTGCATTTTGTCCCCGTCGGCTGCCTTCCATTTTTCACAGTGGACGCACGTGAAGTTTCGGTTGGTTTCGTCCGGTCTCGCGGGCGCTACCATTGCCCGGCAAACTTTACAGCGGTCTGGCCTAATGAGGTAGGCAGTAATGTCCGCCTCCGCATCCAGCGACCGCCCCCCCCATTCTGCTTCCTATGGCACCACCAGGAGTATCTTCTTCATCCAAGATGCTTTCATCTATACCCTGTGTGAACTCATAAAATGACCTCCTTGGTGTAAGCCGCATCTTGGTATCAGTTCCATTTCTGGTGATGGTGAGCGGAGTGGTAAACCCCACTCTCCTTCGAACTCTTCCGTTCAAATCTCTGCATCCGTTGACCGGCGTTTGCATCCCGGCGCTGCACTACGGCGTTTCTCGTCCTTAGTGCCACTTTCTCCGTACTCTCTCTCTCTTTCTCCCTCAGCTTCAGCAGCCGGAGAGGTACAGTAGCAGCAGCACACTGACCACTGTTGCTGCTTTTCTCTTACTACCGCTATGATGTCACTAGCCGTCTCTCCGCCGTGCCGCTCCTCCGTTGCCACTGCAGCAGCGACAACGACAACAGCGACAACGGCGAGAAGAAAGGAGAGGCAGTAGCTATGTAATACAGTAGCGGGGAAGACCGTTGGGCGCTTTCTCAATGTATGGCGTTTGCACTGGTTCGCCCGTTACCTGCACGCATATTCACGCTCACATACACATGAGAGCACATACATATAATTACATATGCACACACACCTGCACGTGCACGCACCGTGCCAATGCACTGTGATGGTTGCTGTAGAGTTCGGCACCCAGATGTTGTTTGGACAGCGTTGTGCCGGTGAACAATTGCAGAGCCGGCTCCTTTCCGCCCCAAAGAGTGGGGGGCACAACTTCATTTGGCAAATTGTTTTATATAAAATTAGGACAAATGCCGAATCTTGTGCTGAAGCTCTCCACGACTAATTCGTGCACTTTGGATATGCATATACCGCTGCACTCAGCAGGTGCAGGCGGCGCGAAGATGTTAAACACCACAAGTAGCGGTTGTTTTCCTGCAGTGTTGCCTCCAGTAGATCGAACGCACAAAGGTAAGTCAAGTCAAGTCAAATAAACCGTTAAACCACTGAATCTTGCGTAGACACTGTACAAGGGATAACTGGAGCGACGCACTAGGTACTGTCCGTTGTGCTGACACTTCTCCAGAAAGATTAAGTTGCCGGAAATGGGTTAACTTGACTATTTTGTCAGATCAACCTGCTGTTGCGACCGTACATCGCGGGAGCCACGGTCAGTTTTTGCCTTTTTACCTTCTCCCGACGTCTCTGAGTAATTTTTTGGTAAGAAACCCTGGTCCCCCCAACGTCTCAAAAGCTAGAGGTGAGAACAAGTGGGGATACTCCAGGCTTGAGTACTTCCTGCACTTGGCTGTTTCTGCTAAGGCAACCGCATGCTCAGGGCGGGCTGCGCCAGTACCGACCATTGAAGGGGCTAAAGAGTCGGTAACAGTCGCGTCCCACACCAGCATCTGGCCCCGATCGAATGGGGTCAGAGTCATTCCGTCAGGCCTTTTTCCGTCATCTCTGACTAAGCCGGGGGGCTCCAGCACACATGGGTAGCCTGCCAACCGTAATCCTCTGCAGAATGTCTCGTTCAGGGCCGAGTGGCGTGCGATCCTGCCTGAACTCTGTGCGCAAGAAAGACCGTGGTGGCCTAGGGAGTCGACTTCGTCACCACAACCACAGCGATGGGGGGAAACCAGTTGTGCTCCCACTCTCAAACCGACTAATATTCGTGTAGACTCATCGTCTAAAAGGGTACCCAGTTGAGGACTCGGGAGGGCGTGTAGCCATACGCTTGCACCCGGCGAGGAGACGGCTTGTAACCTCGTTTTGTCCGCGTCGGAAGTTGCTCGGCTCCACAGATCGCTCCATCGATGGTCGTGTGTCAAATCTGACCACGCAGACTGAAGAGAAGGGGTCTCCGGGAGAGCCCCGCAGAATGCGATGGCTTCACCTTGGGTCTTTTCCAACGTAGATCGGAAATGCACCACAGCCTGGGGGTCTAGAATGGCCTCGATGTCGCTGATCGCTGAATGCAGAGAGGCAATATGCGCCGCAACTGAAAGGGAAACTGCCTCGGGGAGTCCCAACCCGCCTCTTGCGACCGGTAGTGATGCTTGGGTTAAGGGGTCGCCCCGTAGCCGCAGGTTAAGTAGAAATTCCAACGCGTCGCCTTGCTTCACATTTAGTTCTTCCAAGTGAGATAAAAAGGCTATACAGTTGACACCTCTGAACAGGTAGTTCAGATTCGAAGCGGAGAAACACGAACGTAGAAGGCACAATCCCCTATGAGCGCCAAGCTGAGGGAGGCGGTTGAGACCGACCTGGAGTTTTTCTCTCCATCGCTCGATCGTCGAGGTGAGGTTGTCGGAGGATAAAGGCACCCCAAGAAGGTCTAGGTCGTCGCCAACTACACGGCACTCCGGAAGTAAATCCAGGATGACAGGGGTGTCATTTGCATATTCCATTCCTTTTATATGGACCTCACACTTGGTCGGATTCAGTTCTAGGCCGCTGCATGTAGCGAAGCTTAGTATTTTCTTTATGTCCTTACATACTGTACTGGCGCTACCTCCTATAATACCATCGTCCAAATACCACAGGTTAAGTGGACTTTCGAGAGAGTTGACCAGATCTTTCACGGGAAGGCAGAACAAAGGGGGAGCGAGGGGATCTCCCTGCTGGACACCCACTGCCGAGGTAAGCAATGCCGAGGGTAAGATCAGGTGTGATGAATCACCGTAGGCCAGTTTGACTTGATGGTAGATGGCGGGAGCTTCTTCTGCAACTGTTTTTAGCAAGTGATCTCTCTTCACGGTATTGAACGCGTTTTTAAAATCCAGTTTGACTAGTACGGAGGACTCCTGCCGACAGTCGATGAATGCCCTGGTAGCGTGGACCATTATTTCTGCACCCCGCTTGGTAGAGAAACCCCACTGGTGACGCCCTATAACCCGGCAGATGACATCTCTGGAGTCCCTCACTGCCAGTTTCGCCGCGACCCTGCGTATCACGGATGAACAGGCGATGGGTCTATATGAGCCGTAACGATGCTATAGCAGCTGGCTCGTCAACCATAACGTCATCCGATAGAAGGAGGCGGGCTGCCCCTGTTGCGTCCCCGTCGGATAGTTTGGCCAGCACGGCTCGCGCGTTTGGACAAATCCGCTCAACACTAAAGCCTGACTCGTCTGTACCAGACGAGGAACCCAAGTGAGTCAGCCGGACTTCACGTTGAAATTCCACCAGGTTCTTTCTGATGATAACTGTCAGGGAGCGTGTATCCCTGCGGCCTACAGGTAACCTCAACACGACTGGGGCGAACGAGAACAGCCCAAGCCAGGCAGCGTCGTCGTTGTCCAGGGCTGCTCTTGAGTACACCTCCGATAAGGCGTCAGCCACCGATTTCCTTACTGCTTTCGGTAGGATTCGTACCAGCTTCCCACTTTTCATGAAGGATTGAATGAGCTCCGTGAGGTCTGGGTTGGACTCGTCACGGATATGTGTGGTGTCCGCGCCCCCATGTTTGACGGTGACGTGTCTACGGAGACCTCGCCTGGTAAAGGTCTGGCGACAAAGATTACAAGTAACCCTGTTGGTCCCCTGTAAATTTGGTACTGTTGCAGAGCCGCGCTCGGGTATCACGCTTGGGCCGGGGCGCTCTGGGGGACCCGGCTCTTTGCTCGTGTAGACTCTGCCGCCGTTGTGTGATCATTGTGATCATTCATCATTGTGTTTGTTTAAGGCTGTTGGCAACCGACAACAACGCCAGTAAAAGTTGTAACGCGTTTGTTATTGATTTCACCATTTTTGACAGCTCCGTCTTAAGAGAGAGCAAGTCCCGGACCAACCCAACCGACCCGAGAGTCGCTGCCTTATGAGATCCCCGGGAACGAGGGGATGTGGCCTTCGTTCGTTCTTAACTGGTAGACGCTTTCTAGGTGCTGTTCTTGGCCGGGGCAGTAAGAGCTGCGGAGTGACGTCACCCCCAACTGCAATGCCGCGCACCACCGAGGCATATGTCGGCCCTTCTGGGGGGCCTGAACTTTGACCGACGGCATTTGAGCCTTGTGAATAAGGTGTAGGCGCCGTCAGGGTCTCGTTAATGGATGCGTCTGGGTGGGTAGCACGGACCTGGTGGAGTGTCCTGGCTTCCATCAGGATCCTGTTCCTTTCTCTTAGATAGAAAAGTCGCGGGCAACTAGGTGATTTGGCGTCGTGAGGTCCCCCGCAGTTGACACACTTGGACGCATTCGGACAGTCAGTAGCTAGGTGGCCTTCTTTGCCGCAGTTGCGACAGGCTTTAGGGAGGGAACAGTTTGCCGCTATATGACCAACCCTGGAACAATTGAAGCATATTCTGGGCTGATCGGGTTCCAGAACTACCGCGTGGGAGCGGTATCCCAAGAATATTGACGCCGGTGGTTGACGGTTAAACGTCAGAATGACTTTAGGCAGCGGCTTCTTTTGGTCCCCAGACGACACGAACAGTCTTCGAGCGTCTGTAACGCCCAGGTTTGCGAGCTCTGTCACAATCTCCTCTTCCGTGATCGAGGTGCAAACACCTTGGATTCTAGCTTTAAACGATGCTAAGCCCGGGCAGGAAACGGTGACCGGAATTTCGTCAATGTTCGTTAAGCGTGAGAGCCTCTGAGCTACGTTCATGGAAAAGATGTGCACGAAAATGCTGCTCCTATTGCCCGAGATTCGACCCTCCGGCACCAAGGTGTGAATTGCCTTAAATAGGCGCATCATCGAACCCTCCTTGAATTCAGCCAGACTCCCGTCCGAATTCTCTCGGTGCCTGATCTGGACCCTGAATGCTCCGAGTGCTCCCGAATTGACCTCGTCTTTCAACCTGTCTAGCTGTGTCTGCTCTCGTATTACTGCTTTTTTCACTTTCGCGTTCGTGACGACAGTGAAACCGTCTCTTTGCAGCTCATCGACAGCCGAGTCGACGTTTGACACCAACGGATACGTTGCTCATGGCACTCGCCGGCCTCGACATATCGTCATTAGCTGCGGGTTCACCCGTGCGTAGGTTCGCTATATTGAGGCTCGCGGGAGGTAACCCTCCCCCGTCAGGGGCGCTTGAAATCATGGCCGCTATCACATTCACTTGCAAAACCGCTTACGTTTGTTTCGCCAAATATATATATATATATATATATATATATAATAAATGTCACCTATGCTCTATATGTATGTACATACACACGTATATATATGTCACCCCCAACCGATCGCTGTTTACAAACAGTCTACCAGCGCCAGTGTTCTTAACCGACGGGACAGATGCACGTAATCGACGGATGTGTACCGTGTCACAGCGTGGCTGTTATGAGACGACAATGAAGCGACTGAAACCGCACAACACCAATGCACCGTATGTATATATTTATATATATATATATTTATATATATGTATATATAAATATGTATGTATGTATGTATATATATATATATATATATATATATATATATATATATATACATATTTATATATACATATATTTGAACCTCACAACTGTACGCTGTTAACACAATTACGAATAATAATAATAATAATAATAATACAAATAATAAATCATAATTTATTTAGGAATTATATATACATGTGAATGTTTAAATCCACGGCGCTGATGGTTCACTCCTCATCTATCACTCGTGTCCGAGTGGGAGTCTTGCCCGACCCCTGACGCGAAGACGCGGGTCCATCCAGTCTTTCATAGTTCCGAGCACCGAAATCGCGTTACCTCTCTGAATCTCTAGGGAAAGCCTTTGGCAGAAGAAAGTGCCCGCCCTCTTGTACATCGTAGCCTGCTGTAAAGCGTCGCCAACCTGGAAAATTAGCGTTGTTGTGAGGGGCCCAGGGCCACCCAGCGTCTCGAATGCGAAGGGTGAAAAGTGGTACGCCCGGCCTAAGTTCGCATACTTTCTTATCGTTGATGTCTCGGCGCGGGAAGCGGCAGTTCCTGGGCGAGAAGCGCCGGGACCGACAAGGGAGGAGGTCAGAGAGTCGGTCACCGTCGCATTCCACACCAGGGAACGACCCTTGTAGAAAGGTATCAAAGTCAAGCCGTCGGGCCGCTTGCCATCGTCTCTAGAAAGACCAGGCGGTTCCAGGACGCAAGGGATTCCGGCTTTTCGCAACGACCTTGCAAGAATGTCATTCAGAGCGGTGTGACGTGGGCGCCGGCCCGCCGATTGAGCGCAAGACATGCCGTGTCTGGCCAGGCGTCCGACAGGCTCGCCACAAGTGCATCTGTGTGGCTATACCAAATCAGCTCCCAGTCTCAGGCCAACGCAAATCCGGGTGGACTGGTCGTCAAGGCGAGTACCCAATGAGTCAGCGGGAAGTGCGTGTAGCCAGTCGCTCGCTCCTGGGCGAGCGACGGCAAGAAGGCGCGCCCTATCCTGCTCGTCACCGCATTCTTCCAGCAACTCAGTAAGCAAAGATTCGTGCACCTTCTCGGCCCAGGCCCTCTGGCAGGCAAGTTTATTCATATCAGGCGGTAAAACTTGGAGTCCAGCCGCTATAGCGTCGCAAGTTGCCTCAAACAATGCCCAAACCCCCGGCGGGAGCAGGCGTTGTACATGACCTGACGTAGCGTGCATCGAAGCGGCCACGGCAGGGCCTGCCAAGGAGCGGGCCGAGGGAAGACCAAGACCGCCCATGGAGGTGGGGAGAGCCGCCTGGCGCACCTCTTGTGGTCGTAAGTTCAGACCTAAAACCGTCTCGAGGGCCTCCACCACCTGGTCGTCGAATGGTTGGAGAAGCTGGTTAAATGTACCCGAACAGTCCATGGATCGTATGATATGTACGATGCGACACGCGAAAAACGACGAGCGGAGTAGGTAAAGCCCTTGGTGGGCTCCGACCAGGGGCAGACGTTCTTGCATCGCCCACAATCTGTCCATCATGGGGTGGAGGAGGAAGGAGCGTAATTTCGTGTTCAGACACGACTCTACACCCCGGTAGTAACGCAAGTGAGGCACTCAACGTGGGGTCGTCCGGGTCTGTCCCCGGCGCGAACACCTCGCATTTGGCCGTGTTTAACACCAGGCCACTGACTGCCTCAAAGGCAAGAATTCTGCGCACTTCCTCGAGTAAGCCCTCCATCGGTCCACCGAGTGTGCCATCTTTGAGGTACCAGGCGTTGAAAGGCACATGTATTGAGCTGACCAGCTTACGTATACCCAGGCTGAATAGAGCCGGCCCCAAGGGGTCTCCCTGCTGTATACCCGATGCCGAAGACAACGTGTGGGCCCCAAACAACAGAACGGATGGCTCTCTGTATGCGTGATTCACTAAGTTGAAGATTTTCGGTACTGCATCACAAACTGCACGAAGTATATGATCTCTTCGAATAGTATTGAATGCGTTGCGAAAATCCAACTTCAAGAGTGCCGTTCGAGGCGGGCTTGATTGGACGAAGGCTCTTGGTGCATGTACAGCTGCCTACGCCCCGCCTGCTAAGCCAAAACCCAACTGGTGCGGGCCAAGCTGCTCCGGAAAAACCGAGTCCGATGGAGCAGGTGGGTGCTTGGCGGCAAGCGAGGCCAGGACTTCGTCTCCCGAAACAAACGAGTCCGTAGACCATAGTAAGCGGGCCGCCCCGCAAACGTCTCCCTCGGACAGTTTAGACAAAACGCGGCGTGCCGAGTCCTCAGGGGAGTCGCACGCATCTGATGTGACTCTTCTAACACCACCTACGCGAAATTCGAACCGCCAGCCGTCGCGGAACGCACGGAGGTTCGACCGAACAGTCGCTGCCAAAGAGGTGGACGACGAGGTGCGAGGTGGCAGTTGAAGGACCATGTAAGCGAATGACAAGTGCGACTCCCACGAGGGGACGTCGTTGTTGGCCGCCACAAGGTCGAGGACGTCGGATAGGGACTCGGCAACTAAAGGCCTCACAGCCCGGGGGACTACACGCATTACCCTAGATTGTTGCGACGCAAGTATAAGCCTGTCGACCAGCGACTGTCTAGGCTGTGACGGGAGTGCTGGCGTGGAGGAAGCAGTCGAAGACGAATCGTGAGTTGTAGACGTGGGACGACATCTAGCTTGGTGAATGGGGAGACCGCGGCGAGTGAAGTCCCGGCCGCATCTGGGGCAAGTGACCCTTACGGGAGGGTTACCTGCTACTGAAACGGACAGACGAGGGGGATGGGGGCTACGCCGGAGGACTGAGTGGGCTCAGGGTTCATCATTTGGGAGCTGGTACGGGAGACACCAAGCCTTGCAGCAACGGGGCTAGGGCGAGCCTTCACAATGACGCAGTGCCTTCACAATGCCTCGAAGAGTGTCGCCTAGTTTCGGGTTGATGCGAACGAGCATGGACACGGCCTTGGACAAAGAACCGAAATCAAGGTCGTTGGTCGACTTAGGTGGGCCCGCCCGAACACGGGTGACGGCGCGGCCGCGCGGAACCGGTTCACTCGGAGCCAATCGGCGATGACGCTTGGAAGGGCGGCGAAAGCGGCCTTGACTTGTTTAGAAGATCCTGTTTCAGGAGGTGGCGGAGTCTTCGCACGAAGTGTGGATTTTCGCGGAGCGGGGATCGGCCGAAGAGGGGGAAGCACGACCTCAGCACGCGCTGCCGAAGGCTCCGGAGCCGCATCCGGGGAGGCTGGTATCACCAGACGACGTACGGCCGCCGCGTAGGTGCTTGGTGCAGATGTACCTGGCCGAGTAGGTGCAGGATCCGGGACAACGACCAGGGTGGCCGCCGGCGTCGACAACTGCGCATGTTGAAGCATGCGTGAGCCGAGCAAACCTTGCTTTTGCTCGCGGGCTAACGCAAAAACGGGGCAGCCCGAGTCCCCTCTAGGGTGGTCGCTGGATGTGCAACGGGGCAACGCGGCTTCGGTCCGGGGAACCCTCCAGAGATGGTTGGTTCCTACATTGGACCCTTCGTAAACGTGCACACGTTCGCAGGGACCCAATTGTCATGTTCCCACCGTCGGTGATTAATTACAATGAATAAATATTCATATATATATATATATATATATATATATATATATTTATATATACGAGGTGTGCTCAAAAAGTATCGCGACTTTTGTGTTTTTTCAAAAATTATTTATTTATTCATGAATATCTATTTTGTCCCCTTCAAAGCACAAGCTTCCAATCTTCGAAGCACTTCAGAAAACCATTTTTTTTAATCTTGTTCAGCTCCTCCTTCGATGCCGTCTTTATCTCGTCAAGCGTAGCGTAACGTCGTCCTTTCATGGGCCTCTTCAGTTTAGGGAACAAGAAAAAGTCACAGGGGGCCAGATCTGGGGAATACGGTGGCTGCGGCATCATTAGTGTGTTGTTTTTGGCCAAAAACTCGCGCACAAGCAACGATGTGTGAGCAGGGGCGTTATCGTGGTGCAAAAGCCAATTTTTGTTCTTCCACAAATCCGGGCGTTTCTGGCGGATTGCTTCGCGCAAATTGCGCATAACTTGCAGGTAATATTCCTTATTGACCGTTCTACCCTGTGGCAAGAACGCATGATGCACCACGCCCCTGCAATCGAAGAAAACTGTCAGCAAAACTTTCACATTTGACCGAACTTGGCGCGCTTTTTTCGGTCTTGGTTCGTGCGGCAGCTTCCATTGAGATGATTGAGCTTTGGTTTCCACGTCATAACCATAAACCCACGATTCGTCACCAGTTATGACCCTCTGGAGCAAATTTGGGTCGTCGCGGACAGAGTCCAACATCTCATTAGCAATGTTCATGCGATGCTGTTTTTGGTCGCAATTGAGCAATTTTGGTACGAATTTTCGCGGCGACCCGTCTCATGCCCAAATCATTGATAAAAATCGAATGGCACGAGCCAATCGATATGTTTAGGTCCTCAGCAACTTCTCTAACGGTGATTCGACGATTGGCCAATACCATTTTCTCCACTTCATTAATTTTTTCGTCTGTTGTTGAAGTGCTCGGGCGTCCGGCACGCTCTTCGTCGTTCACATCTTCTCGGCCTTCTGAGAACATTTTGTACCACCGATGAACGTTGCTTCGGTCCAAGGTAGCTTCTCCGTATGCCACAGTCAACATTCGGAATGCATCCGCGCACTTAATTTCGTTTTTCACACAAAATTTGATACAGGTTCTTTGATCCATTTTTTTGAATAGGTAAAAATCGAAGACGATCCAAAACACGTGCAAGCAAAGCAGCTGTCAACAATTAAGTGAACATTCAAAATGGCCGAGCTTGTCGGCATAAGTGAGAGACATGAGTACCAACATAACGCCACAAAAAATCGAAATTCAAATATACGTAACCCGCGAAAATTCAAAAGTCGCGATACGTTTTGAACACACCTCGTATATATATAAAATATATATATATATACATAATATATATATATATATATATATATATATATATATATATATATATATATATATATAAATGCCTGGCCGCCCAATCGATAGCCGAATCATCAGGAAATAACCGAACGATGTACTAGTTCAATAAAATTATGTGTAATTTGCACTTCTATATGTATAAACTGTGATTGCCATAATTGAAATAATATCGTGAACAAAATATAAAAATTGATGTACGGGGCCAAACGGCAGCCAAAGTATCCAGATCGATCCCGCAGATGTACTAGCCACTGTAAGCTGCGAGTAATAGGCCCTGCAACTGGGTATGGGATACAAGTGATATGGCTGTACCCCAGCCCAGCGAATTTTGCTGGTATCGATAGACTCAAAGCTGCATTCCTCAAACGCACCTTGGGTGTCCACAGAAGAAGCTGCAACTCTTGTCTGCCTGGAAGAAGGAATACATTTTTTTTACAGAGATCTTGCAGCAAAGTTGCGAAGAAAGTGCTGCTTAAGTGCCTTTGACTGAGACACTAACGCAGCACATTCAGAATTGGGAGGCGAAACGGGCCGATGTCAATCCAGCCTTTTTTATGACGCCTGGCCTCACCTCGGACCCGCGGAAGGATCCCAATATAGAAAATCAACAAGTCGCTCTTTGATATGCTATAAGGGGGTTTCACCATAACATTTGTGTAGTTGTCAACGTTGCGGTCATCAGTGCATAACATATCATCTACTTGAATGCTTCAATCCGGTTTATGTAAACCGTCTAATATAACAGAGTATACTAGCTGCTATTTGGTCCATAAACGACTTAAAAACTTGTTACTGCTAGCAGTTGGCTACATTAGTGTTGCAGCAATTTAAAATGATTGTTAAATATTTTGAAGCTCATACCACTTTAATTAGTGTCGATCATATCCCGGCATCCTCTTCCATGAATAATGCATCTGCAAGGTGGCCGCATTACAATAAAACTGTGACCCCATTGGCGCAAGATGCCATTACTTGCCTTGAATTCTCGGTGCATATTGAGCTGTAGAGCATTTGACATGAGCTATCATTTTAGGATTCTCTAAACGGAACATTTGATGAAAACAAAGACAAAGAGCACTGTACCATAAAATCAATAAATTGTTTGTGTAATGAAGTCAAAAGAAGAACTGAGGGATTCGCGATTTAAGCAAACAACAAAACCCGCTAATGGTCAACCAGTTTTTTGTTCCATCGACGTGCACTTTCTGGTGTGCACTTAGGTGTTGAAAGCGTGTACATTTTTCACGTGAAGCATAACACCTTAGCTTGTAAAAAAAATCACGAACACTTTTCTAAAAGGCCAATTTAAACATTCTAATAAGCCAAATAAGTGCGGAAAGCAGTAAACTCACATTTTATACGAGCTATACCGAAGGACTCGTTATGTTCAGAATTAATCGGGTTAAACATTGCTTACATCAATCAGCAGTTTGCTACGATTGGAGGAGACTCTGTCTGAATTCATGAGAACAACTGATCCTGAAAATGAACCATCAGCACAATCATATGTTCTGTTTGGGAGGAGGCTCTAATGTAACAGAAAGACGCGAAGTATCTAAACCAATTATTCAATTAACCAACTAAATGGCCGAATCGCCACAGATCTGGCTGGACAAGATTCCCCGAGACAAAATAGTCATATAGTTTCTAATATTTTCTATTCACTGAAAAAATAGATAAATACTATATCACTCCTGGCTATCTTAAACACTCTCTCTTTGATCGATATTCATGATATAGATACCTATTCAAATATTAATCATTTTAGAATAATCTAACGTTTATCGTCCCATAAGAAAATAATAGAATTATATTATCCATACAATTGATTTCAATTTTAGAAGCCTATAACTTATTAGTCAGCAATCAGTATAAGACGGACTAAGAAGGAGCAGACATTGCGTGAGAATTCCCTGGGGTAGTGTGCTGGGTTATTTATCTTATATACCAAATATTAAACACCGCTGTTGTTTATCTTATACACTAATAATTTAGTAATAGACTTAAATCAGTCAATACACATATTTTTCGTTGATGACACAATTTTGCTACTAGAGCGAGAACAAAGCAATGCTTCAATATCGAAATAAGTTCTAAAAAATTGATGAAGAAAAGGGCTTGTATTAAATTATAGTGAAGCTAAATATAGAGCTTCTAGAAAAGACTTGATGTCGGTACCTTTTCGAACACCTCTTTTATAGCCCACGACACAGAGAGAGAGAAAGAAAGTTGCTCTTTGAAACAATGACCTGTGTCTTCTCTGCGGGCCTCTCCGGCAGAAAGACAGAGTCAACGAATTTAAAGCATCTAATTAAAATTTAAACAGTCGTCGCCCCTACTTCAAAGCAATCCGCGCTGCGAGAACGGCATTTTATCGTAATTGTTTTAAATTCTTGCATGGCGACTCCTCTCAACTCTGAAAATTCATGAACTCTGGTAGGCGACGTACACTTAAGATACATTGTTCGGCTTCATTCATAGAACGAGTATGCACATATGAATATTTGGGTCTGCTGGTCCAGAATAATCCAAAACACGATGAACATTAAACATCAATCTGGTCCGAGTTACGTGCTGGTGTTGCTGTTCTTTTATGATTACGATCCGTTGTCTCGGCTGCGGTACGCAAGATGGTGTGCCTTTCACTTAAAGAGTTATATAGACAGTATATGCTGCCAATAAAGGTAGAACATTGCACCCAGCTGTTGATCCCCTGCATGAATTATAAAAAAGAGCATTTCGACACATTGATGGGAATTAACACTAGCACAGGCCTAATCTTCACTGAGTATGAAGTTCTCGGCATATTCGCATTATATGAATGTTGTAAATGTTATTTACTAAAACCGATGAGTTTCACGAACATCAACCAAACTAGTCGCAATGCAACCCAACGCAACAATTCGCCCACAACGAGAAGAAATAGATATCTGGTATAAGATATTAATCCGAAGAAGAGATCCATAAGAAAGAGATATTTTATATAAGATATTAATCCGAATGGCTGCCCGTTGAGGGAGACTGCATTCCTTATCATTGCTTGTTGCTGAAGCTATGCAGCAAACCACCGCCGCGGCGTCTCTCTTTGCTACTTGCCATTCGACAGGAAACATACAATTATCCTCAAGTAAGATTTGCGCGCACGTGCATAAACGGCCAGGTTACTGTCGAACATTGTTACATTTTTAGAAAGTTGCTCTTTGAAACAATGACCTGTGTCTTCTCTGCGGGCCTCTCCGGCAGAAAGACAGAGTCAACGAATTTATCTATAACGAAGCATCTAAACAGTCTCTAAAAATCTCTAGCACCCTGAACATTGTTATTACGGCCGATATGGCACGGTAACATGTGTCTGAATATGAGTAAGGTGATAAAGAGATTGCTTGAAAAGGCCCCAAAGAAATGAACGACCTATCTATGAGGTTTTTCAACTGATTTCTCCGGGCCGCATATATATATATATATATATATATATATATATATATATATATAAATGTATAATTGGAAAGTTTAAGCTTATTGAGGTATCAGCGTAATTAAGTGAATTTGCCGTCTGGAGAAAACAGTCTCCCAAAAAAACAAATTATATATATATATATATATGTTTTTTTGGAGAGGCTGTTTTCTCCAGACGGCAAGTTAACTTAATTACGCTAATTCCTCATTAAGCTTAAAATTTCCAATTATACCTTTTTAACAACCGTAACCATTAAGGGCATTTTGCAGAAAATGCTATCACCCGTGCCTGTCCGTGTATATGCTGCTTCTTACGTACGAAAGGCCCTTTGACCTTGTAGACCTTCCTGCCTTGGATAATTTGTGCAAGGCGGGTCAGTTTTACTTCTCTCCAGGTTTACGGCAGCTGCGTCGCAGGTTTAATAGGATGTACCGCAGACACTGTAAAATGAACTCAGTGGAAAACCGCCTGTTTAAAACCTGTCGTCGCCCCTACTTCAATGCAATCCGCGCTGCGAGGACAGCATTTCATCGTAATTGTTTTAAATTCTTGCATGGCGACTCCTCTCAACTCTGAAAATTTATCAACGGGCTCCCTGGTAGGCGACACGATTCAGTGAACTTACCGTCTGCCCTACTAGTTGATAAAGATAAAACCTTGGAACTCTTGATTGAAATTGCAGATGCGCTTAACCGTCACTTTGCCACGCTAGGTCGCTCACTACGATAAGAACATGGATATAGGAACCTTACCGGGTATTCTTCTCCGTCATAAGGCACTCTAGAATCGAGATGTCATTGGTGTCTGAAAAATTGTTGAAGCTAGTAGCTTGACTGCTTGGTGCTACTCTGAGTACAAGTCTAAATCGTTCTATTACTTTTAGCAGGTTTCCATCACGGTTGAAGGATACGGCGGATATTTCCGATTATAGACTGATTCATCAGGCCTATGATCTAGGTATATTCTGAAGTGGTATTGTATAGGGGAACACCCACTTAGATTGAATAGGTTAATTTATCTACGTTGCGTTCTTATTCTTGTGTCTTATAGTTCTTGTGTTTTATGAAGATGTTGTACAAGTAGACTACTTTGTATGCATGCTGCCTCATATATTGTTCGGCGTTGTGACAAATGCTGTGTAGAAGTCCCTGTAAAAATATACATTGTAATAAGCTGAATTGTAAAAAGCGTTTACACAAAGCATATTTCCTGAATTTTGTCGAATATGATTTTCTGCGTCGTTGTTTTCAACGAATTAAATAGCACTTTGGAGTGGACAATTGTCTCCGTGCGAACGTGTGATTACGGGTTCTCTAACCCAGGGTTAGCCCAGTTCAGCAATGTGCCCCGAACAGACGCTGCATTTCCTCGTTGGATGTCAAGCGACAGCCTCTGACGCAAGAATTCGGATGCTCTCGAGTCTCCTGTTGAAAGATTAAGGCTTCTGCCTACGCGTTGAATCTACTACGTTTGAGCGTAAGGGGGCCTGCAGTTCCCATAGTCTCGAACGCCAACGGACAAAATTTGTGCGGATAATCCACACTAGAATATTTCCTGCATTTGTTAGCCTCAGCTAACCTGGAAGCATGACCTGCTCGGTCCGGACGAATTAAATATAAAAACAAGTAACACGAGAAAAAAAGAAAATGTTTCTTTCGGACAAGGAACTGCTGTATGCACACGCGGCTGGTTATTAGTTATTATCAGAATACAATGACCGCGTCTATAGTAGCATCTCAGTTCCAGTTGCTGGTCAACCAGGCAACCAAAAATGCGGCCGAACAGCCAGAGCATGAATAAACTAAGAAACGCCAAAGTCAACACGGCCGAGCCACTATCCGATAACACTACGAATTCCACCAAAGCCTTGTGATAGATGTATGTGTATATAATGTCAGATAAAATGCGCAAATATAATGCAGAAACCATGGCGTACAATGTGCCGCCCGTTGCCCAGTGCCGAACTTAAACCTATAAAGGTGTAACTCGTTGTTATAAATAAATGTTTTGTTACCCAGCTAGAGTGTTGAGGTGCACTCAATATTTAATGTATCGAGCCTGTTATTGATTTGTAGGGTTCCTGTCCTCGTCTGTAATAATTTGTTTGCCAATTTGGGGTAGTCAATTGACTCGCTTTGAGACCTGGAATAACGCAGCTTACAAGTTAATGTTGTCTCAGAAGATTGATTTAAACTGCCGTTTTGCGTCCCCCCCCCCAGAGCTGCCACTATTTCCGTAAGGTCCCTTTAAATTCGGACCGTAGGAGCAAGGTCTTCCGAACCGGCTAACCCAGCCGTAATTGCTGTAGCGTAAGTGGGTCCGATTGTCCTCCTCTCTTACCCCAACGAGCCATCTCCACAAGCTTGAGATTGATTTTCTGCTGAAGGCCTCCTTCAATACCTCGACAGGATCACGTGCATGTTTCAAGTTGGTTGAATTGGTGAACATCGCGCAGGCAATGCTTGTTTTGTTTGAAGGGCGTCCGACGTCCGATGCAGCGGGTGTTGTCTTTAGAGTGTTGGACAGCCATAGTTGACCACGTAAGCAATGTCATCCGTATCCAGACCACGGACGGCCACATCTGTGTCCACCAATACCTCCAAACGGCCGGAATGGAATTGGTAGAGGATTCTATCCCTGTTTTTTGTTGCCCTGAATTGCGGGCTGAACAGCTGATACGCTCCTTCTACTTGAGCGAGGTAAGGCCGCCGCCGCCGCCCCGCTTGGTCGACGTAAACACCGGCGTCTTTTGACTGCCGCCGCTTTTCTGGACGTCGCCAAGGAAGTCTATCAGCTTGCGCGGTCATGCGGTATCATGCGATCGGCCAAAGTCATTTAAGTGTTATTCCGAAAGAGAAATGCAACCTATTCTCTCCGTCACCTTAGCGTGGCAATAACAAAAAACAGTGTAGTATACAAGCTCTTAGCAAATTTATAAGCAACATTTTGAACATAAAATGATTTGTTATTGATACAGCGTCGCTGAAACTGGTTGTTGCTAAGCTGGCATACCTCGGTGTTCAGCTCACGTTTTACAGCTAACTGCTTAAATCCTCCAACAGTTATCCATGACGACACAGTTCTTTTTGAGGACAGTATGTCTGGGTACAAAATTTTGGTTTAAACAACGGGGTGATTCAGGAAGACAATCTCAGTTCCTTTCTTTGTATTTATTTCGGATTTGTCATGAAATATAGACGCAACCAGCCATAAAATATAGATGCTCGAAAGGCGGCGAACTCACCAGTAACAACAATGTAATGTCTCGTATAAGTTATCAACGATATCTCTGCCCACAAGTAATCATTTTTCTCTCGACTAGACAGACCGAAACCGAGACTCCAGCGGCCCAGTGACATTTACCTACTTATCAGGAGGCCAACGGAGAGCCGGAAAAGCCAGACAATCGCCAACAACGTAATGCTATCCTAGCTGCTTTTGCCGCTACAAGTTCAGTCGCAGTCTATTATCATTACACACCCGAACCGTGCACCGAAGTTTCTGCCCTCTTTAGTGTCATTAGCAAGGCAAGAGTGAAGTCCGCACACTCTAGCCAGGTCTCCGTCTCACTCATGCCCGTATAATGGCTGCTCTCGTGAGGCTGGTACCGTTCTGAAGTGCAAGCTATCTCTTAGCTTCAGCCGATAGATGTTACATGATAATTATGATACGTTGTAGCATTGCCGCAGTGCTGTCTTCTTCATCGTCTACCAACGCCTGGCAATTACTAAACTATACTAAACTGCACCAATACTGACGCGTTGGTAACTATTTGATGACAATGTTGATTATTTATATAATACGAATGCCAATTATTGTGATTATGATTTCAACTGATGATCTCGCAATTACCTAGAATTCGCAATTACTGTTACAGCTTAGACAGTTTTTGTTTTGTTTTGATATGGAAGGTTTTGACTGGCGGGCGAGCGTCACTGACAGTTCACACATGGAGGGAGTTAAAGCAAAGCTTGTTAAAAACTGGCCGCGGAAGACCTTCAAAGAAGCGCAAACCGGATAACAAGCAACCGTGAAGTCAAATGAGTTCTGATCCAAGACTATAGCATCAAGGACACAGGACTGGTAACGTAATGTTTGTATAGAATTTGTATTTAAAATATATTTATTGAACATGTTATAATATACTAGAGTACCAATTCTTCGTCGCGGCAGCACAGCACTGGACGATTTGGCAGGCGGTAAATAAAAACACTGGATTTTCACCAGGAAGTCCTAGACCGGAAAGAACGGGCCTTAGCCGAGAAACCACCGGTACAAACACCTTAGACATAAACAGTGCGTCAAAACAGAAAAGGACGTAGAGGAAAGTAATCTAGACACAACATTAAAGGTCATATAGAAAAAATGAAAAATAAGCTTTCAGGAACATGGAGAGCCGACGAAGGATGAAGGGAGCACTACTTATCATAGAACGAGTAAACGCCGATCAGTCAAAGAAGGCGGTTGAATACAGGCTACTGAACGCCGAAAAAGGAACCAACCTTTGCAACAAGCGCAAGGCTGTGATAACGGTGGAACGGAAACAAGACTCTTCTAGGGATAAAGTCGAGTCAATTGTAATCAAGACTTCGGGCATGCGGTCAAACATCCTGCAGCGGGAGGTGCATATAGTTAAAGCCGTGCTTACGATAAGGAGCATTGTGCACCTATCACAAGTTAACAAACTTCTTGGAAAGCATCAAGCATAAAATGTTTCTTAAAAATGAAAAAGCTTAACCTGGCGGACTCGGAAATAGTTTCGATAGAGGAGCCCCACCAAAACAAACTGAGCATGCGGGGAGCTACCATTCAGCTAGAAAAGCAGAGAGCAGAAACACTGCTGGCCAAACGCAGGTTAATATTAAGATGGATACTGTGTCCCTCATTTGAATGGATTATGCCTCTACACTGCTTGCGATATTACAAAATACGACATAACATGCTATACGGCCAAAGTGTGCGACAATAAAGCAATATGCTACAACCGTAAGGAACCAGAAAAACTGTAAGCATAGACCAGAGATGAAACAAACTCCATGGTGTGTCCAGTCTCCCAAAAATATGTGTGTGGATGCGTCTCTTGTACCAGCTTTGATGCAACGGCGTGGCACGTCTCACAGAAACTCCCGCCCAACTGCTGGTCGACAGAAACAATTGCTTGAGAAAAGCGTGCGATGTGACGCGGCGGATTCGCATCCGTGGTGCAAAGGGAGTAGAAAAAATCGGGATTCAAACTGTAAAAATGCTTTTCTAAAGGCCGCCAAAACAAGTTTCCTCAAAACTGTGAATATTCGTATTTAATAGTAAGCGGGAATTTGTTTTAACGGACGGCGGACCAAATCCGGAGAGGGGGGATTTATCCAGCGTCGTAAAATAAAGCTACCCTGGCTCCCGGAATTAAAAGAAAACGAAACACCCTCGTACAAGCAGCTTGACAGCAAACGCTACACAAAAATCCGTCTGCAACGCCTTTGATATTGCAGGTTATCATAGAGGAGATACTTGAAAAGAGAGTTTATGTATCTTCAAAACAACATTGCCTCCATTCGCCATAAGCACCGGCGTTCAACGGGGTTGACCTTGAAATTCTACGAGGCTATCCGGGCGATGCGACGCTACACTGATCAGGTGGTCTCAACGCGCAAAGTCCAGAACGCCAAGATTAGTCTATGAATAAGCGCAGAAACTTCCTAGGCCATTGACCCCATCAGTGGTCTAGTGAGTAGTGATGCCTCAGAGCCACTACTGAACCGGCGAAAAAGGCTTGGCGGGGAGGGCCGGGCGGAAACGGAGGAAGCCTTAGAAGACTTCAGAGGAGAGTACAGAACTCTTCGCGAAGAGCAGGACGTTCTCAACCGTAGGCTTAATGAGATGATAGGCTGAGAGAGGCCTGAGAAGACCTGTATAGGCAAGATAACTAAGATGGCCAAAAAGGAGAGGCCAGGGGACAGACGACTCTCTGTGGGCGCTGCAGCAGTACTAAAAACAGAATGGACCAGAGGAAGACTGCTAAGTTTATGTAGAGATTGCCACCTACCAGGGTGTTGCCAGTTCGACCAAATGTTCTGAGCGAAGCTCACTGTGAATAGATAACACATACTCATTGCAAATAAGATTATAATTGATGAAAATGTGTAATTATGAACATTGTAAAGTCAATGTGGAGTCACTGAATTTAAATAAATTAGCCGTCCGACGAAAACGGTCTCAAAATATAGATAGTAAACTGCTGGGAGTCTGCGGTAATGCTGCCACTAGGACTATTCGGAAACCCCTAGATACCCTAGTATGTCCGGTCTTAAATGTATTAAAAATATGTTTTATTATAAACCCGCAAAGAATAGAGGATAGGTTTATATAATAGGGGACACGTAGAAGCAGTTGACTTCAATGCTGCGAGTGTGGGAAGGGACGCGACGAGAGAGCGGGTAATCCAGAAGTAGATGGCGGTGATGAGCCTGGCCTTTGTCAGCAACGGCGAGGGTCAAACGTTTACGAGCGACATGCAGGAGTCCTACATAGATCTCAATATGACTGACAAAGCCACCTTTTCAATGGGCAAACCCTAGAAAACGAAGAATAACGAGGAGACGATGAGTGACCATAAATGTAATTGTTTCACTATGATTCCACTCTCCAGGAATCCCGAGACTGGAACGGGGCGTCCCAGTCTTGAGATTCTCGGAAAGTAGAACCATAGCCAAACAAGCCAACGGTGGCAATCATAAACATGTGCTCCGGATACACACCCGCCCATTACCCCTGCTAGAAAGGTACAGAGCAGCTGGCGCGCAACTCAGACACCTCATATTGAGAGGCAAGGTAAGCACATAAAAGAAACTCATAGACCTAGTAGAGGCGCAGTTTCAAGAGGGGTATGGAGGAGCCTACGCTCGGCTGCGCATACTGCGAATGCCTGGCGCCGGGTAAAGCCTTAGGGCTTGATGAAATTTCTGTCTGCCCTGAATTATCTGAAAACAGTTCGAGGCGCACTGAAGCGGGTTCTGCATCAGGCACCAAAAGAAACCATTAGAGGGATACCTATGAAAAAAGAGGCTTTTGTTCTACTCATTCAGTCGTACGGAACACACACGTTCAAAAGCGCATGTTGGCATATCTCGCATAACCTCAGGGTCTCAAGACAGGGTACAGGATTAACGCTGGCGTGCTATAGGGCTCTATTTTAGGCTTGGTACACTGAGGCTTGGTACATAGCATATAACATTGTCCTAAGCAAAATGACTACTCGATGGCATAAAGACCGTGGTCTGAACTGACGGTCTGGCCCTCGTGGTAACTACCTAGTGGAACGGAGCCCTGCAGGAGGAAATCAACGCTGCTAAATAAGGTTACAATCTAGAGACGCACGATCTCAGCTCGCCTCAGAGAAGACCTACTTTGTCTTACTGGCAAAAAGACAATAAGATATTCCGTGACCGCGAGTGGCCACCCGGTTGCGACCAAGCGGGTGCAAAATTCCTTGAAGTAATTCTGGCTACGGGTCTTACAAGGTTAGCTGATGTAGGTTATGTAGAATGTGCCATGTAGGAAAGTCCAGCAAGTATCGCGGGTGAGAACTAAGAGAAAGCTGGTGTTTAGAGTGGGCGAAGCGCCGAAATCTAAGTGGCTGAGTCGAATGCACACGCGACCTCTTTCTTGGCCGATATGGCGCTCCAGACCGTCAAAAATCGGCACACCATTTGTTTGATACAGAGGACAGTGGTCATAATGGTGAGTCGGGCGTAAAACACCACCCCATATAATCAAAGAACAAGCAAACACCACCCCAGATAATCAAAGAATAAGCAAAAAGAAAACTGAACCATACGAACGACCTCGAAGCCCGGACACAAACGCTTAGAGAGACACACAGGTAATAAACCAAAACACCAACGAACGCACCAAGAGCCTAAACCCGACCTAACAAATGATTGAGCACTGGAGGCGTCATTCACTATCTGACTCAGATATTGGCAAGTTGGCGGATATGTTAAAATCTGAATACCAAGTATCCTATGAGAGGAGGATAACGTAACCTACACAATCTTCCTCTGCCCAACATATGAAGATCTCAGGCTGGTGGGATCATCCACATCATGCCGGAAGCCGCACCACGAAGAGAAAAAAGAGCGGACAACGAGAAAAGACGGTGGCTAAATACCAACGTTGGAAAGAAACAATAAATAAAAAAGGGAGCGCAAAAGAAACTTCCATGTTTAGCAAAGTAAAACAAAAGTAGCATTGATGGAAATAACTGTAACATATATCCAATAAGAAATAGAGAAAAGGTTAAGAGTAGTTTCTGTTGTTGTCATCGCCATGTCTTCCCTCGTCGTAATCGCACAACCAAAAATTGATTTTTCTTCTTCAGAGTGCTGTTAATAACAAATCTAGTTGTTTCCGCTATCGCGTCCTTGACCCCTCTATCTATCTCTCTTACTTTGTTCCTCATTCGCTTGTTTTTTTTCACTGGCTTACCCTTTGGTTTATCTAGCTGATTTGTGCCCCCTGGCTGGCTCGGACATTGCCAGGTACCACCAGATGTTGCCTAACGTTAACAACAATAACGACAGCAAAACAATAATAGCCCAGCCGGCAGTCAGTTCGTTTGTGCGTTCGATCGCTTGCTTGGCTTGATCTTTCGCTCTTTCCCTAGTTCATAGTTCGTAGTAGTTGATGACGTAAATAAGGCCACCCCTTTCTTGATCGGCGACAAAAAAAAGGCCGCGTTCTCTGTTTTGTTAGTTCTCGCCCTTCTCGCTCTCACCCTTCCTCTATATCACCTCTGACCCTCGAACCCACGCGTATGCAAAAACTCTCGCCCCCCCCCCCCCTAAATAGACCGAGCAAGTCGGAAAGGTCGTTGTTGTCATCGTGGGGCTATCATCGCGATCGTAACGCGCCAGTCTAGTGAACTTGACAATGCACGGGCAGAAGGATGCCTCTTACAGGCTCATCTTTAGCTAGTATCCTAAACAACCAGCTTAGCGCTGGCAAGTACATAGGCCCATAGTTTATTGTGAATACTATCTAAGTTTATAGGGGGATAATAAGTAGTATATATATATATATTATGGCTAAGTCGGATTGAATCACTAATATAGCTCCATGGTGCATAGCAGCTAATATAGCTGTGGAACTGAGTTGACACTGCATGTAACTGTTAGCTCCGCCAAATGTTGTTGCATGTACATAATACTGCGCCTGTATTATCCCTCTACACAATAAAATAGTTTAATATGAATGAAATTAACCCTGTTCGGGCAATTACAGAAACAGACCGTTTGAAAGAAGAGGCCGATGGCTGGATGTCAATGACAGGTGAGCAGATTTTTATCGTACTAGCGGAAGTGTTTTGCTGAATGCGTAGGGAATCCGATCTCTTGAGCTATTTCATTCAGTCGAGACGATGAGGGTCCCAGGTAGACTCTTGCGACCCCTTACAGCGTATGGCACATGGGGAGTTGAGTGCCGTCTTTACAGGGGTGATTTTAGACGTGGTGGAGGCAAAGTGCGGCCGGCCGCAGGCATTTCGGTCTAATGTGGTCTGGCTAAAGTAATTGGAAATTGCATAACAGTAGGATATCTATTTCTCCTAGTTAATATATTGTGAGTAAGAAGAACATGTGGAATTTTGATTGTAAGGCAGCGGCATAGGTATATACATATTCACAGCAGATACAGGCAAAAAAAAATTTATTTTTTATTTTAATAGCTTAGTTTTGGGTCATCTCTGAACCGTCGTCCAGTCTAAGCTGTTGTTCTCTCCTGTCTCTGCCTCACTTGACGCAGGTTTGACCGAAGGGGTGTCGCCGAAGGTGGCCTTCTTCTCGTCGGGTTCGACCCACCGGAGGTCACCAGGTGGCGTGGTGGCTTAAGTCTGCGCCTCGCAACCGGAGGAGACACATAGGTGCGCGGGGCCGAGCCCCACCGTTGCACATTTGTATTTATGGAGATCCGTCTATGAAACGATGTGAAAAACAGTGCTGTGCACGTTCAATCTTGGCTGAGGATCAGCCCGAAAACTTTACTTTACGACTTCTGGTGGAGAGGGTCCGCCACCAGGCTCAACTCTGTTTGCCTTGGGGCGCTTTGTGGGCATGTAGGACTGTTGCTTAGCCTCTGTCCTGCATTTTCGCTCACGGAGCACCTGGTCTCTGTATACGCAGGACATCGCGTCCGCGCGATGACCCTCAGCGTCGCAGGTTATGCACTTTATTCTCGCCGAGGTGCAATCTCCTGTCTTGTGCCTAATGGTTCCGTAACGCAGGCAGAAGCATCCCTTGATAGGTTTCTCAAGCGCTCAAGGCTCCGCACAATGGCCAGGGCGCTGGCAACGGTGGCATGATGGAGATCTTTATTATGGATCTGGGCGACAGTTGCGCCCTGTTAATCTGACTGTCGTGACTGTTGGACCAATGGAGCGGGCAAGCGGGCCAAGGCGTACCAGTGCCCACTTCGACCATCTAATTATTGAGTCAACACGAGTCAACCATTATGCTGATTTTGCCGCAGGCAGTGGTGATGATAGTGGACGGGACGGGCCCCAAAGATTTCCGTCTCGGGCAACGGGGCTCGCTCTGGGAGTACATGGCTTTACCTAGGCAGCGGCTCATTTATTATTTCCTGCTACTTCTCACCAAACCGCCCACTAGAGGACTTTAACAACTATCTCACATCTCTCACTGATCTCAATACTTCTCTTAACCCCCACTGACTACTCCTGACAGGTGACTTTAACGCGGCACATCCCCTACGAGGTTCCCGCGCTCCCACTTCTCGGAGGCTCCTACTACTGGACTGGTTGGCCAAATCGGAAGTCTTAGTAATTAACGACGGGAACTCTCCGACATTCGTCTGAGGTCGATAATAATAATTTATTTATTTCACACTTTGTATCGACGCTTCCCTTGGCCTGATTAACAGATGGAGGGCCGTCGCAGACGCCAAAACGCTCAGTGACCACCAGTACATAGTACTTGATTACGACAACGCACCTATACAGCCACTGCCGACCCGAAAAACGTGGCAGATGAGACACCTAGACAACAACAAGTTAAAACTCTACATAGCTACACAACTCACCACGCATCAACTCCACCTCTCTCCCGAAGAACTAACACAAACAGTAGTAAAGGCGTACCGGACCGCAGGAGGCCCGCCGCGCCGCCACACAGGTAGACGCCCCTCACAGCCATAGTGAACAGCCGAGGTACAGGAGGTCCGCTCCACATGTACATATAGGTGCCAAGCGAACTCTGACGAGGGACCGAACCTGGTTCGCGAGGAGACGCCGAAACGGCGAGCATGAACACATGCTTCATATAGCCTTGGCCCGGGAGGACACACTACTAGACATATACCAAAGAGCAAGAAACACTCCTCGCCAAAATATAAGGTCAGCCAAATGAGAATACTGGAGGGCTCTAATCAATCTCGTACAACATGATCCCCGGAAACTCCCGTATCGAATATTCCGGAAGAAACTCAAAATATCCCCCCTCCGCTAACACAAGATAGGAATCTTCGCGAAGTTAAGAAATTCTTTCCATCGCATCCTCCTCGCCCTACAGAAACTTACACCGATATAGGCCCGGCAAACATTCCCCCCGTTACAGAGAACGAAGTCCTTCAGGCTGCTGAGCGCCTTGCCCCCGGCAAAGCACCGGGTCCCGGCGGGGTCCCTCTTGGGTGATCCAGCTCATGGCAAGAAAGCATCCGAAAATCGTCGCAGGCACCGCGACTCATCTTCTTCGAGAGAGGTCCTTTTCACCCGCCTGAAAGACCTTCTTTCTCTCCTAGATTCACAAGCACACCCTAGAATCCTGGCACTCAACCAACATGGCTTACGCAAGGGCGAGTCAGTACTCGACCCCATTGAGGAAAATCCTGGCACAAACAGGACAAGAAACCGCGGCGTCGCGCAACACCAAGAAGCTTGTTTTACTGTTACTACTCAAGTGAAAAACGCCTTTAACAGCGCTAACTGGGCGAAAATTCTCGAGGCATTGGAACGACGAAATGTACCTCCTTAACTGGTCCGCAGTGTCTCCTCCTATCTGAGTGACCGCTACCTGCTGACACATCACGGCATCTTTAGTATCACCGCCGGAGTTCCACAAAGGTTTATGCTCGGACTAACCCTGTGGAATCTGGCGTATGACGATGTCCCGCGTCCGCAAAATCTTCCGTCATGGGCATAAGCGCTTGCTTACGCAGACGAATTGGCACTTATTATAAAAGCGCGCCATAAGGCCATACTCAAGGTCACAGCAAACAACGTCTTGCGCTAGGTCTCCCGGTAGATAGCACAAAACTATAGCTGGCTCCAGAAAAAACTAGGGCAATTTACCTGACAGGCCGCAAGCACATCCGCGGTCTTCGCTTGACATTGGGCGACCACGCTGCCATGCTTTCAAAAACGGCAAAATAACTGGGGATCACTCCTGATTCTGACGTCACCGGCCGTGCCCACATCTTAGCCATAAAAACGCATATAATCGCCAGGGTAATGGCTGAAATCCGGCCTCGGTCGGGAGGGCGCCAATTTGGAGAAGAAAATATTGATAGTGTCGGCGGCGGAGTCCACGGTACAGTACGCGGCATCGGTGTGGACTGACATGGCCCTTCGCACGATCAGCAACAGGCAGCTCCTCAGGTGGCTCAAAGATCAATCGCCATACGGATCAGCAGAATTTACAGAATTGTCAGCACGGAGGCTGCGCTAGTACTAGCCAGAATGCTCCTGCAGGACCTCCTGATAGGACAAAGGAGCACCATGCGACGAGACGGACATACTGACTACGACCAGCCTAGGGAGGCGACGATGCGGACCTGGGCGGAGGAGTGGCGCGCCCTATCCTCGTGTGCGGGCTGGACCCGCCACCTCGTCAAGGATCTTAATGAATGGTATAGCGGGCCAGGGCAAAAAAAGGGCTCGTTATCATTCTACGCCACACAGGCTGCAACGGGACATGGCCAATTCCAAAGACATTGGTGTTCTGTGCACAACCAGGGTACTTGATGACGTAGAACATACGGCCGCATGATGCTTAAAACTCTCGAACCTCCGGCGGACTTCCACATATGTACTAGCTGGAGCTGACACTAAAACAATCGTGACATCGATGTTGACGTCGAGCCAAGGGTGGAGAGAAGGAGCGTCATATCTAGACCGGATCATCAGATAACAAATTCGTCTGGAAGAAGAAAGACGCGTTTCTCTCGCTAGAAGAGATGCGAGACGTCCTTACAGACCTCCGAAACCATGTCGGACATGTAGAGCAGACGACTCCCCCTCAGGGTCTTGAAAAACTGGCAAACAGTATCGAACCCTGCGGGGGGGGGGGGGTAAATGCGAGAATTAGGGCTAAAGGGTCATCGAAAAATCACACACTACATATGCGCTTCTTCTCGCCCGGAACTACACGTTGGCTTGTTCTCGTTACTCCTGGCAGGGTTTATTATTCTACCATGTCCTGTGACCCAGGGTTTTAGGGTTATTTCAGGGAATGTTATACGACTGGATTCTAAGCATTTGCGTAGAATGTCTAAGTCCACTGTTGAGGTGGTAGCCACCGCGGCCGATGTAATCTTCTTTTTTTTCTAAGAACGACACAGAGCGAGTAAGCTATGCTTCCAAGAGTGAGGGGCGAAGTGCTTGCCCCTTGTTCCTCTGTTCACATTCGGGCAAGTAGTGTGCGCGCAGGTAAGGTCCCAGGCTGTGCTAGCAGCATTGAAATCCCCGGTGATTACGAAAATTTTCCGCGCGTATCCTTGTGCACGATGTCACCTAGGAAGTCCCCAAACTTCTCATTGAGCCGATCTAGCAAAGAGTGGTAGCTGTATTGTACTTTGCGGTCCTACATTTACAGAAATCTCCCATGTCCTTAACTTGTGATGGCCCGTCTACCAAATTGCCGCATCCATGCCGTCGTTAACAAGTCCTCCTAGCAATGACCTCATATAGTTTGGGGAGTAGCCGCAATGTTGTAACCCCACCTTTGTATGATTTACAGTATTACTGATTTTGAACTGGTACCAGCTGCGTGCTATTATTAGTAGTGTCAGTATTCTTCCGTCATTGTCTGATGGAATTGTTGAGAAATGCCTCGGTCAACTTCAAACCCTGAGAATAGATATGAATGATTTACAGGAAAGGCTCCCGAAATACAACTAATAAACAAAACTTTCTCGGGGTTACTGACAAAACGAGCCGAAATCTTTTCAGTTTAAACTGGGGGAAAACAGTGGCGGTCAAACTTAGAGGAGGAGAGGTCTGGTAGGGAACGATGAAGCCCACATGAGATGAAAAATAATTATCTTTCTTTTTCTAATAAGTACGTAGGTAATAGGCTACGTGGAGATCAACATATCGGCAAATCTTTAGAAGCGTCGAAATCGAGTTAAACTGTCCACCACGTCGAAAATGGAGTTAAACTGTCCACCAGAACTGCAAAGGCAATTAAAAATCCCCCGCTAACAATGCAGGCAAACGTGGCCCTTCTCAAACTTACGATACAATTAATGATTACAATTAATAATTACGGAAAATCACTTATTTAGGTAAAACTGGGTGAGGAAAACTAGAAATCACTAATAAGGTCAAGTTATTTGTTCTGAAAAGGGTCATTGTACTGTCGAGTTCATGCAGGATTCATGCAGGTCACTACTCACAGATAGCATACAGGCACAATAACGCCCGACAAAAACAAGGGCTCTATGGCTATGTTAAGAGAGAAGTTAGGGACACTTGTATAGCTGGGTGGAGCAAGAGGTTAGAAAGAAGTATATGCATGTCTAAGTGCAGCGAGAAGTTGGCTACAAGGCTAGGTAGAGCGAGAAGTCGGAGTTAGAAGATACAATGACATGTGCAGCGAGAAATATATGTAGGGATATATGTATATAGTTTCAACAACACGGTATATCGCTTGGCGAACAGTAAGTTTAACAGACAGACATCTACCACCCTCATTAGCCGCACATGGATTTCATCACGTGCTGTGTTGTACGGAAGGTTTTCACCAACTCGATGAAAGATGCAGATGCATGAGGCGCCTAAGTATATATGACAGATACCATCCGCACCATCCCGATTCACCTTAGCCGACTATCCGGAGTGCTTCGAAAGCGTATCAGGTATATACAATATATGAATCCCTAATATATATATAATATATATATATATAATATATCTCTATAATCCTATTTTTGTCTATAAAATACTGCAAATCCATTCTTGTGTTTTTACTGTTTATGTGTCGACGCAATTTCTTCTCTTAGCTTTGTCTGAAGTCGAAACGTGCATGAGAAGGAAACATTGAAGTACGTGAGGTCACTAAAAGAATTGCCCGGGGTGTTATCTCCCGCTCAAAGCCTATTCATCCAGGGTTGCCGTTCTCTTATCTGTCCGCAGGTCTCTGCGCTCAGTATATTGGATTGACGACGTCGTAGAGAGGGCCAACACATCATCATCCATCAGCAAGAAAGGTCAAGCATTACGCGTTTAGGTGAAAAAGGCTTTACATTCGCTGGATGGCCGACGGCAGCTTCAGAATGAAGTCATGAAAACCCCAAGCGCAAGATTCCAACTTTATCATAAAGATCAAGTCAGGCTTTTGTGCCGGTTGCTGCAGCAGTAACGAGATAGCGAAAAACGCCCGCGAACATATCTAAATAGTGTGAAACTATGATGATATTTGACTGGCGACCAATCGTCTACCGGCGTGGGTTGTTGTGCGGGCTGTGGCTGTTTTGCCTCATCCAGGCGTCATGCGGAATGATATCAAAAAACTTGAGAGTGCTAAACAAAGCGAAAAGCCTATATATATATATATATATATATATATATATATATATATATATATATATATATATATATATATATATATATATATATATATATATATATAGAAAGTCGATTGTGGAAGTAAGGAAGAACGCGCGAAATGGTGGAGGGAGTGGATTATTATTGCCAAACACAAGCCAGCCCCATTTAGCTTTGAGCGTATAGCAAACCGAGCCCGTAATATATCTAGCGGCACAACGTAAGGATAATAACAATGAAGCTTGATGACCCTTGGGACCCTCATCTCGAAGCTTTGTTGGGTGTCCGCCTGAATACAGTGCCGCTATCCTGCTGCATCGTAGACATTGTAGACTGTAGACTGCGTCGTAGACATTGTAGACTGTAGACATTGTAGACTGCAACGCAATTGCCTAACAATCGCGCGACGTGCGTTGCTCGTATTACTACGTAGGTGTGTATGAGCGTTTGCAGGTACGCGTATGTGCCTGTGACATTTTGCTGCATCTAAGTACGTACTTAATGGCCGTCCTTGCGGCCACTACACGTTCAACTGAAGGGAGCCTGACTATATAAGGCCGGCACAGCCTCTCCCCGGCGACACGGTAGCACAACTCCCCGCTCCCCCCTCAGTACACACTGTGCTTCGTCGCATAATCAGATCGCCGTGCGCCAATGCGAGTCGCCACGAATCGGCTTTCATCGAGTTCATAATTCAACGGTATTTTTCAGAACAAAATTACGTATTTAGCATTGCTATAGCAAAATATTCACCATCCCTTATCGCGTGTTGTTCCTCGCATACGATTGCTATGAACGCTTCTTGCCAAGTTACGCACACGCTTTTTCAGTGTTAGAGAAGACACACTGCAGTGGTATGTCTGCAAATTTAGATTTCGAGAATAGGACGATTGAGTTCATATTCATCCTCTGGACTAATTTGTTTCACTTGGAGCAAGGCGTTCGTAAGAAATAAACCCGGTGTGAAATCTAAAAGGTCATAATTACCTTTTTCATTGAATTGTTCTCTTGACCTCTAGCGAGAGTCTGCAATGATAATATAATTAGCCTAATGACTAGCTTAGACAGAAGAATAGCCCTCTGCACTCACTGATGACGCTAAGCAATTTGACTTCTGCGCTTGAGCTGCTAGCTATTATGGGTCACATATATACAGAGAAACAATGCACAGTTGAATGGCAGGGCATTCTGTAACTGGTCTTAGTTAAAGGCGCTACATACTCAATAAAATCTCTCTCTTACTTTATATATAAATATATATATATATATATATATATATATATATATACTAAATAAGCGGCAAATAATCTAACTCGTTTAAGCAATTTTGTTTATTACAGAAAGCGTGCTGCATCTCAAAGTGATAAATTCGTTAATTAATCACTTGAAACCTATGTGGAACGTTTGGGCAGCTTCAATTCTAGACAGTATGATTGTTTTTCAAATTATACTGAAAACAGTTTATGCTGGGAAGACTGCTGCTGATTATGATGCAACATTATATGTGAGCATACAAAGAAGAGAGGGGAAGTGAGATTGGGCACCTACGCCTAAATCTGGCAAATAAACAAATGGCAAGACAAACGTCAAAAGCCGCGACACAACGTCTGCGAGAGCGTATAATAGAAGAACACGGCAACACGCTCGCAAGTATACGCGCATACAAAGTATTCCACTTGTACAGCATCTTCATAATTTAATCTGGGTGAGTGTCCCCCTACACAGAGCACAGAAATTCTAATTCAGGATGTATCTAGACCTGATTCAAGCTGTGAAATTAAAATATATTGCTTTATTTTGCGAGCGAAGAGGTGCTTTATTGTGACGCATCTAACGATTCTAGAAATGCAGATCCGGGGTCAGGTACGTTACACATAAGTGCGTGTTGACCAGGCTTGAAGGGTACGGAAGACACTGCGAAAATTGGTGCATGCATTACTGATATTCGACAGAAGGCAAAAACAAGTGAAAACGCAATCTCCGCATGCACAATATATCGCAAATTTTTATACCATAACATAGCACTGGTAAGAATACGACATTGTACACCAAAAGCGAGTGTGTGCAGAACCTAACATAATTCAGATGGAGATGCCAGCTAAAGTTTTCTTGAAGAACGAGCCCCAGGCATCTAGCGGTCTGCGAGAGCTAAATGTTCCGTGACTAGTGACAGGTTGTCAGACAAGGACAGTAGCCTCGGCGATGAACAAAACACAATAAAATTGGTTATATTGGCATTGACAACTAGTCCAAAACTGCTAAAAATGAGAATTACATTGTCAACATTATCAGGCGACTGGCGCAAATCTGTATCAAAACTCCGATGATTCACTTCAAACAGTACGTTGTTGTGCCATTAGCAATAAATTCAAACAGGCATGCTGCAGTAGAGAATACGTAAACAGAGTGCGCTCGTACGCTTTTTAGGAGCAGTGCTCGTGAATTCAATATTCCACAAAGGTCAATGCCAACGGCACGAGTCAAGTTTCACCAAGTATTGGCTCAAAACAAAAGCAATATCACAACGCAGCGGCAACTAGGTCGACTAAAATGCAGAAAGATATGTCTAGGTCATGTATAAGTCGAGCCCGATGGCGTGGTGCATCAGTCTGCGCCTCGCAACCGGAGAAGATACATAGGTGCGCGGGTTCGAGCCCCACCGTTGCACATTTGTATTTATGGGGGTCTGTCTATGAAGCAATGCAAGAAGCAGTCCCGTGGATGTTAAATCCTGGCTGAAGGTCAGCTTGAAAACTTTAATTTAGGTCTTGTATGAAATCACACATTTTGGAAGTAAGTAAGTTTGCTGCTATTATCGGACACATTGGTGTTATAACATTTGTTAGATTTCACATGAAACAAGTTACTGGCATTGTATGCGCAACCGCTTCAGGAAGCCTAATTGCTAATTTGACTACACATGCCCAAGACCCAAACAAGATGAAGCATTACTCTTTTCGGGTGCCGTCAAACCTGGATAATATAACATGTCCACCAGGCAGTATTCCGTCGTGAAGCACATCATAGTGGAACATAACATTTCGGCGAGTAGATGAGACTCTGAGAGTTTACCGCCGGACCTGGACTGCTTACGGCGCGGCTTCATTCACGCCTATTCCACCCTAAGTCAATTATCTATTCACGCGACTTCTAGAAAAGTAAGGGCACCGCTATCATGAACCGCTTTACAGGCTCCTTTAATGGATATTTTCTGTCCCTGAACAGAAAATTGGCCGTTTTCGCTTCAAAGCGTTTTGGATTAGGCGGTAGCGTACAGCAGTATCTTCTTTTTGACCACCAACATCATTTTCAATTACTTTGTACCGCATTGTAACTAATCATGGACGCCTAGCGAAATATCTAGAAGGCAGTGCTGTTAAGGAAGCGCTCGACTTTTAGAAGTAGCGCCAGTCAACAGGATAAAAAGCGGACTGCTCGCTCATCTCCTTTCAACGGCACTTGCACAGGAGCTAGTGTATTCAAAATGCACTAAGCCTACGTCACAGAGCACATACGGCTGCAAAGATCAACTGGTTAGTTAGCGTTTTGCACTCGGCTAGGTTGACAGGAAAGTCAAGGCTTCTGCTTTTAGGAAGTAATTGGTTTTTCTCAGAGTCGGTTGTTAACGAGGCCACTTGAGCCTGACCTTTTAGTTGACACAGTTGCTTCCTCTCCTAGACCTTTACAAAAGTGTTTGTCAGTGTGTACAATGTAATAATAATAGTATATCAGAAAAAATAGCGCGCTAAGCCTTAAATCAAGTAGATGTACATAAAATACGTTCAGGAAATATGGCACCGCTATTTTATCATTATTATCACACCTACCATACTTGTGGTAGGCACTGTACGATATGAAAGAGCATCGTGAAATCACCCTGGGCAGTATTTCTATCTGGTCATTTCTAACGGCTAGGCGTGTTTTTTTTTGTGTAACTGATCATGTCTTTGGAGTGAGGCTTGCTTTCAGACGAACGCATTACCTAGGCTTTATTTTAGGCTGTACCGGACGAGGGTTGGCTAAGCGCTGCTTTCCTGGTGCTTCCTATTCACTTGTAGTGTGCCGAAAACCAAACCGGAGCACAGTCTCATATCTGGCACCCACCAGAAACACGCTGCAAATGTGCATTAGAATCGGCATGCTGTACCCCGGTGTCGTAGCATTTAAGAAACATAGCCAAGGGCTCTTATGCACTTTAGCATAAAAGCAACGCGGGTTTCTAGATTTGTACGGTTGATTCTCTAGTACCGTTTTATGCCTGCCGCAATGATGCTTGTCGAGACGAATCGGGGAATTAACCTCAACTTGCGTGATTTAAACGAACGTCATGTAAGGAAAGATTTAAAAATGCTTTCGTTACAAAACGGCTGTACTCTTAGTTTCTCGCCTATTTCTCCCGCTGATGTTTCGCCGTAGTATAAGCGGAAAAGACCAGCTCTGTTTAGACACGCCTTAGGGTAGAAGCGCATGTTAACTTACGCCGCCGTTAGTCGAGGAAGAATTTTGCTTGCGCAAAACCAGTATTCATTACAGTGGCAAATTATTCGTAATGGCTAGAAGTATATAGCGTTAGTCGTCATGGCTCGTAATACACCAGCTCGAAGAAGAATCAGTCAAGAAAAACAGAACGAAGGAGTGAATAAGCGAGGTCACCGCGGGGTGACACGCGAGACAAACAGTGTGGCAAGCCTTTGAGCCCTTCATTACTGTTGCTGCCAATGCAGCCCAGGCTTCAAGGTCGAAAATCTAATTGGCTCGTTGCCAAAGCGAAACGAGCACTCGGTGTCTTTATCTCAGCTGTGCCAATTGTGTTGTAATTGCGTGTTCTCTTTGGCACATTAGCGAAGCCGCTTTAGCTGCTGTTCTCTGCAGCATTCCCTGTTCTCTGTGTGTGTGTGTGTGTGTGCGTTGACCGACCGAGATGCATGGCGACGTCACGCCTGGACTAACCAGAACACAAAGCATCCACGGAATCAATAACACCTAACATGCAGTGTTAGCGCATAGCCGTAATCACATTTGCTAGTACTGTCCGCAATTACGTCAGAAATTGAACGGAGTGTCGTCCATGTTTCTTTTGTTTGGAAGTCGAGGCAATCAGTTCGCATCAATACTGGCAGCAACCATGCAAACCGTTGTTGGTGTTACACCGTTAGAGACCGCGACCGTCACCAGAATGATGGGTATCATCGTGTGTTTCCTATTGTGCGTCGAGCGAGTAGCTTTTAGCAGCTGAAGCATACGAATGCGATTTGCCTGGTTAATATGCATTGCCTTCTCTTGTCTCTAACCTCCTCCTCTCTCTTTCCTGCCCTCTTTCTCTCTCTATAAATATATATTATTTCTGCCCAACCTATTATATATTTACTAACATAATTTACTTCACCAGAAGCAGTAAAAGCACCTTTTTTTGCCAGGGGAATTGAAGGTCCCATCCAGAGTTGGAGAAGGTTGTGGCTAAACATAAAGAGTACAATTTCAAAGAATAAAATTGGTTAACTCTTACAATTTTAAGTACATCTTATGGTGGACAATTTCACTTATTATCCCATATGTATATATATACAGGGTGTTGCAGGAATATTTGAAGAGCGATATACAGAATTGTAGAGCTCGTTAAAGCAAATGTTTTTTTTTCCAATGGAACATGGTCTCTGAGAAGTCTTGTTTCGGAGTGAGAGTGAAATTACTACAATTTGTGACACTGGTGTTTTTGCCCGAAAAAGGAGAACAAAATGTGCTGTTGCTAGACAACCAGTCTTCCTATACAGAAACTAAGCACACGTGTTTGTGATAAAATTCTGCTTCATCTGAAGGATATGCAAGGCCGGTCAGACGACGCGACATGGTCGCTTAGAAGAGAATTCGCCAAAAATGAAGTTCTTTATTAGCGTTCACGCCAAATACTTCAGAATCATAACCCTACAACCACTCACAGCGCTAAAAACGGACATATTCAGCCAATGTGCAATTCATGGCGATCATTTTGGTTCCAAACATATGTCATGGCCATCTGGGGTTGCGGAGTAATTACGATTTTTCGGAGGGCATGTCCAGATTAAGTGCATGTAAAATTACTGTGTGGCGACGTTCACTACCGCCGACGTGTCGCGCGACAGCCGCAGCGCGTCATTTTTCATGCATTTCACCTGGACATGCCCTCCGAAAAGTCGTAATTACTCCGCAACCACAGCTCGCCTTGCCATATGTTTGGTACCAAAATGATCGCCATGAATTGCGCATTGGCTGAGTATGTCCGTTTTGAGCGCTGTGAGTGGTTGTAGGGTTATGATTCTGAAGTATTTGGCGTGAACGCTAATAAAAAACTTCAGTTTTGGCGAATTCTCTTCTAAGCCACCATGTCGCGTCTTCTGACCGGCCTTGCATATTCTTCAGATGAAGCAGAATTTTATCACGAATACGAAGGTGTGCTTAGTTTCTGTACAGGAAGACTGGTTGTCTTGCAACAGCACATTTTGTGCTCCTATGTCGGGCAAAAACACCAGTGTCACAAATTGTAGTAATTTCACTCTCACTCCGAAACAAGACTTCTCAGAGACCATGTTCTATTGGAAAAAACATTTGCTTTAACGAGCTCTACAATTATGTATATTGCTCATCAAATATTCCTGCAACACCCTATATATATATATATATATATATATATTTGAAAATGTACGAGTTAACCAATTTCATTCATTGGAAGTGTACTTTTCATGCTTAGCCACAATCTTCTTCATCTCTGAACCGGACCTTCGATTCCCATGGCAACAAAGGTGCTTCTACTGCTTCTGATGAAGTAAATTTCTTACCACGTAAATTGTTTCGCGGACATCAGCATAGGTGGTAGTAGTAGTAGTAGTAGTAGTAGTTTTATTAACCAATGATTGGTTTACGAATATACATCATAGACATCGCATTTCAGAGTTGAGACAGCGGAATTGCTCTTTCACAACGCTGAAGGTGATATAGATCACATGGGCAGCCACAAAGTTTACACATACACTCCGCCGAGATTTCATGAAATTTCTCGCGCGCACAGATCTTCAGATGGAAGCCGTGGACGGCAAATCTGGTGATTAGATGCCGGTTCTCATAACTGCGGGCTCTCCACAAATCCGACGTCATTGCTCTTGTTTCATAAAACAGCGGGTCGATGTCGGCCATTTTATTCTCCCAGTTTAAAACGTGTTCTCTAATAACCGTCGTCTTCGGCAGGTTGTACATCCGCTGTAAGTCCTCAACGAATAACGGCGACGATGCCAATAAGTACACTAACCTATTTAGGCTAGTGCGGTGAACGTTCAACGCTTTCTTTAGAAAACTGGCTTTAAGTTGATCAAACGCCCTTAGGTTTGATCTTGTGAGATACGGCCAGATCACCTGAACACCGTAAGATGCTGTGGGTGCAATCTTCAGGTTAAACAGCTGAACCGCAACCTCCATCGACAGTCTGCATGGGTCCTTAATACTGTAAAAGGATTGTAGGCCTTTTCGGACTCTTTCTTCAACATGCCTGGAGAAGCTTGTGCCACGTGAAGAAAACACGACCACCAGGTAGGGAAAGTATGAGACGATTTCGACTATTTCCGAATTCAGTCGGAGCTCATCGCTTTTGGCCAGTCTTCCTCCTCGTCGGAATTTTATCGCTTTTGTCTTGCTCGCATTGATCTCCAATTTGTTCCGGTTTACATAGCCCTGTAGAGTTACAAGCGACTGCTGCAAGTGAAAGCGACTTCGGGAGAACAATACTAAATCATCGGCATACATAAGCGTTTCCACTTGTGAAAGCTGACTATGTATTTCCGCCGGGAGATCGCTTACCAACATTGAGAACAACAGAGGACTCAGGTTATCACCCTGAGCAACACCGGTGGTCTGAGTGATCGGCGCGTGCTCAGCAACCCCATCGTCTATTATTACAAGTCCCTCTTGCAAGATGCTTCTTAGAAGCTCTAGCATGCTCAGTGGGATTCCACTATGTGCTAGCTTGTCAAGGATGATCGTTCGCGAGGCCGTATCGAAGGCCGCCTTGAAGTCCACGAACACGGCGAATAGATAATTTCCCCTGACACGAAGTGCGCGATTCACCGAGTTTAAAAGCACGGCGCACGCAGACATTGTTGATCTGCCTTTTCTGAATCCGTGTTGCTGCTCAGGAAGTGCCCCGGTAGTTTCTAAAAATTCTTTCAGACGACGGGTTAAGATGGCCGACAGAAGCTTATATATTACGCTCTTTTTCGTTATTCCTCGGTAGGATGATGGAGCCAGCGGGTCTCCCTTTCCCTTAGCAATGATACTTAGAAGACTGGTCCTCCATTCCACGGGCAATTGGGATGTTCTAAGCACTTCATTGAAAAGAGCAGTAAAACACGGCACTAACAACGTGGCCTGCCGAAGATGTTCGTTTACCACTAGGTCAGGTCCGGGGGCCTTACCCAGCGGCGCCTTTACCATTGCTTCAGTTACTTCCGAGTCGATAAAAGGGCGAGACAGGGCCTGGCGAGCTTCCTGGATTCGCTCGCTCCATGCAGAAAATACTACAGGAGCATCGCTCGGAATGGTTAATGCACCCGCAAACATTTTACGGAAGCGCTCGTTTAACCTCTCAGGCTGAATTGGACATGCAGTGGCGCGTCTATCGGCACGCAACCATTTGTGTGGTGATTGGTGTGCCTCGACCAGTAACTTGTACTCACTTCGCTCTTCATGCTCCTTTATAGCTTCCTTTACCACTTTCTTGTACGCGCGGCTTAGTTGAGTGTAAAGGGGCATCATCTCAGGGCGCGTACGAGCTAGGATGTATGCTTGCACCATGTAGTGCTTGAAAGAGCGGCACTGCTGATTGTACCATGGGACAAACTTACTACGAGCTCGTTTTGGCCGGGTGCTACCGGTAATAACGGTACGGAGCCTGCAAGCGTATGACTCTACGTTGATCAAGACTGGAACAGGAAGAACACTTCGAGCAACGGTTTTCAGTCGTGTGATGTCGAGGGTACGACTCAGAGAAGGCCGCTTGCTGTTGAAAGTTTGCGGGCCAAGTGAGATATTCATTGCAACTGGTAAATGCCACTTCACTCTAAACGCCAGGGTATCCCGTTGTATTCCTCTATATTCCACGTTACGCGGATCATCATTTGTAGCAAATATATCTATTGTCGATTGTCCTTGCGGCGCGATAAATGTTGAGTCATCGGCTGTAGATATAACCCACATGCTCCGAGACGCCAGTACGTTCAACAGTGACGCTGTTCTTGGGTGCTTTGCCTTATTAAGTGGACAGTTGAGATCGCCGCAGAGTACAGTTATTTTCTGCAAGTCTACCATATCTAGACACGCTATTAGTTTCTCCAGCAGAATTTCCGTACCCTCCGATGGACTAGAGTAGGCTGCAATCAAGTGTATTGTGTCTCCCGTAAGGATTACGCAATTGTCTTCACTGTAGCAGGGATGAATTCCAGGAAGAGTACTATTATATATGACAGCAACACCTCCACTCGTTCGACCTGGCCCTTCTGACTGTGTATTTAGACATTCCGCCACACGCCAATCGGGGATGACTGTGGGCTTGGCGGCCCAGGTCTCGGTAATAACTAACACGTCGAATTGATCCGTTAAGGGAAGTAATTGTAAACTCGATTTAATACCTTCACAGTTCCACTGAAAGAATCTAATTGTCGACCTTTTGTTTTGACCAGATTGAGGTTTCTTTGATGCTAGGACGTCAGTAATTGTTGTGCAAGACAGTCACGATCCGTCTCGAGGCTTATCGCTCTTGGTTGACTCTGCACCAGATTTATACGACGACGCGCGAAGTGTTTCTCGCAGAGATGTTTCTATGGATTCTCGTATTGTGACTTCAAGGGGAGTGCTGTCGATAACTTTAGTTGGCTTGTCACTTTTCTTTTCTACGGAGACTCTGGGAAACAAGGAGGGAAGCAGCTTTTCAATAACGCTGGTGACTGCTGTTTGAATCGCTTCTATTATGCAAGGAACGATTCTGTCCAGTAGCCCCTGTACTAGGTCAGCAGCCATGTCGGCTGAGGGTGCCACCTTCTTCGTAGACTTTGCTCCGGGGTCGACTTCTCGGTTTATGGCGGTGGTGTCACTCACTTTAATGCCGTTCTTTACAACAGACGACCAGCTGCGTTTCGTGAAGTTTTCGGAGGCGTGAACGTATTCGACGGGAGCGCAAAGCGGCACGGCTGCAGCGTTCGGCTGTTTCTCGATTTCGTTACGCGAGACTCGTTTTAACATCTCTATACGACTCAATCTAGCGGGGCAAGAACCCCATGTAGCCTCGTGCTCGCCATTACATAGGCAACACCTGGCCTGAGCTTTGCACTCCTTTCTAAGATGTTCGAGGGAGCCACACCTCCTACACTTTGGCTTCAGAACCTTACAATCGGCGGCAAAGTGATCCATACTGTAGCACTTAAAGCACTGCATTGGATCTCTGTACAACACAACTCCATGCTGCTTTAGACCCAAGCGGACTTCCGACGGGAAATGGTTGCCCGTAAAAGTTAAGATCACATGTTCTGTCGTGGTCATCACGTTGTTCTTCGGGTTTTATGTTTTAACTCGAGCCACCTCGGTCACTCCCGACGACTTGAGTGCAGCTAGTATGGTTGCTTCTGAGATAGAAGGGTGTACACCAGATATTTTGCCCTTCACAGACGAGCGCGCTCCACTTATCCTGGCAGACACCTTAACACCAGCCAGCTCTTGTAACGAAAGCAGGGTGCCTCTATCTTCTTCGGCCTCCACTACAATGACAAGCTCTCCAGTCCTTGTAAAACGGGGCTCTTCAATCCTCCCCTTGACATGACTGGCAATACAGTCGCAGACTTCATTGAAATTATTCCGCAGCTTGTCTTCGTCAGCAGAAAATATGACTGCTTCCTGCCTTGCTACGACAATCTTCGGCGCCTGCGGCCTCCTACCGCGAACCACTGTGATGAATCCTGCGTCGTCAGGCTGCTCCTCGTGGGTCTGAGGTTCATCTCTAACCTCAGTTTTTGCACCCACGCTTGTACCAGGCGGATCATCTTGCGATACTCGCACGTCTTTCACCCGCGCGTCTTCAATCGGGCTCGACGCTGCGCGTTTTTCTCCTCCCGCACGAACTGTACGGTCGCCCGCCCCACGCGTGTCGGCAGGTGTTGTTGCCGACTGTAGCGGTAATTCAGACTCGCGCGGTTTTGTTGGCGGGGAGTGTTCGACTGGCATCTTGTGCCCGTTACGGAGTTAGCGGCCGCAAAAAAAAAAAAAATCAATATTAATATTTGAAAAAAAAAAAAAATTCTTGGGGATTCGAACCCGAGACTCGCACACAGTAGTTCGTCACTCAACCGCTGACCTACTGTACCCGCGGTATTAATGCAGGCACTTTAGCGACTGGCCGGCCCTTAACTGGACTATATTTAAAAATTATCCTATGTGGTAGCCAAAATTAATTACGAAGTAAAGTTATTCACGCACTTGGACGTTCACCATAATCACCAGCCACATCACGGGTTTCACTGTTGTGCTTAGATGCTGCTACTCCGTTTAACTGTAATCGATCAGTCGCTCTGGAGCGTGGAACGTCCGTTTATGGAAGTTGGAAAATTGTGTTTTCCCAGGCAGTAAGAAACTGTGGAATATATCCAGGAAGTTTTAGGAACTGCACTCTGTCCGTCACGGTACAATTTCGCTTTGTGAACGCTACAGAATCACCAATAAAACCACAGCCTTGCGGAGCGCAACAAAACACGTCAACACAGCAGTCGTAAACAGCTGTTCTCAAATAGGTGGTAGTCTGACAATGTGATGTCTATTTTGCGGCACTAACTTAAATCATGAGGTACTTATTGGTTCAACTTTGGCATGGAACCACAGGCGCGAAGGCAAGTGACGATGGTTGTGTAACACACCCCCGAAGTCCGTGGCTAATTCACGCGTAATTACTCGGGTCTAGGGGTAGTCCGTGCGCAGTCACTTGCTCAAGCGGTCTTCCTCAAGCGTAATCGGCGTTCCAGAACGTGGTTTTTATCCAGAAGGCTTAAATTGCCGGAACGGACTAGGCGGAACAAACACAGCACGAAGTCTTTGAAATGCTATCTTTGTCGAATACGCTTCAAATATTTTAGACAGTTTCCGCAGCAGTAAGGAATTTTTGAGCTCTAAAAAGTTGTCGCCCATAACTCGAATTTTTCTCTGTCCATTTCGACAGAGTTTTTATATCAAAAACGACGAAGAGGATCAGTTTTTGAAGCTCTCGAAAATTCTAAAGTCGTTGCGCTTACATATATATCTGTTTTGTAAACATAGCTGACTATTCAGAGACAGTTAAGAATTACATCTAACAATTCCAGAAACTTTCTGTTCAAAAATGTATGTATATTTTTTACATAATAATACAGCCTCTGCTTTTACATAAGCGTTTCTAGCCTGTGACTAAACAGAATTTCTAACCTAGCAAGCGGTAGTCCCTTTTGTATTGAATGGGCATCTACCCAGATCCGACAGATAGCTCGGTCAGGTTGTCATCCTGGCGTGACGGCAAAGCCACTTCTACGCATCAAAGTCTGACTTTTATTACATTGAGTTGGCCGTGAGATGTTAGAGGTTAGGGAGAGACCCAAGGCTCACATACAATAGAGAAAATAAACATACCGTCGTGATCTGCTTTGTCTGAAAGATACTTATGCTGGTTACAAGAAGCAGTTGTCTCGCGCCCTTTTGGAGATTTCCGATGCCGGACTCCCATAGAGTCCAGTGTTAACAGGAAAAATATGTTAGCGGCCGCCAGCTAATAGCGATCATAGTCTGCTAGAGCGGTTGTGTGTTTGTGGAATTCCGTTTGCTCTTCACGTACAGAAGCTCTATGGTGCCACACAAGTGTGAGAAACATAGAAATCATTTTGATGCATAGTCTGGAACCGTGCAAAAACCGAGAAGCCAGGCTGATTTAAAGAGGCCCCCAAGAGGATGCCAGGAACCGCGCAAACCTTCGAGACACTCCTCACGCTTGTTTGAAAGTCCCTGCAGCTCTCGAGTGTTAGGGAGCCACCCCCCCTTCTCTACGTCACGCCGACACGCCACACGACCCTGCTCTTCAGGGCCTAGACATGTGCTGTTGAACTGTAGAATACGCGCGGCATCCTAGAAGTTTGCACAAGGGGTCTTAGGCGAGAGGAGTGCAAGCTCCGCCCGGTGGAGATGCAAGGGCTAGGAGGGCTACCGTCCGATTCGGGGCTGGGAAGAATAAGCCTTTTGCAAATATGCTCAGCGGCCTACTAGCGGAGGCTTCGACTATAGCAGAGCCTCTGCTAAAGGAGTACCAAGCAGCCCGCGCGTTACTTATACCACTCGTAGTCAAAAGTAAGGTAAACGCGTGAAAGAAACTTATAGATCCGGTAGAGATGGATCTATGGGGCCTGCTTTACCGGATGATTATGGACAAAATCATCCAACAAGCCTTTGGGCTACCGTAAGGCTACCGTATGAACGACGCCGTTGCAGGTCTTTTCCTATCTTAATCACTAAGGGCGGGCGGGCAAATACTGATTCCCCTCGAGGAAATTCCCGGCGTAATGCTCGATGGGGTAAAGCATGCGTTACTGAAACCCCCCATAAAATAACAGAATACATATATATATATATATATATATATATATATATATATATATCATACCTGAAAACGTACAACACATGACCAATGTGGAGCATTCAAAGTATACGTAAAAGCGGTGTCATCCGAGGACTGCAGAAAGCTGCAGGACGCGGTAACCGAGTTTTACAAGTGATCTGTCTTTTTAATGTGAAATTGTCGGCGGCAAAGTGCGTGGTACTTTATTTTGGTTACGGAGCTACACAATACCATTACTCCATAGGCGGCTATCGACTTACTCCGAAAAACAATTAATCAGATTTCGATATATACTTTAATCTATTTGAGGTGTACGTACTATATATAACTACATATGCAGCTCCAGTCTGGAACCTATGCTTAAAGAAAGATAAGCGATAAAATATGCAGTATACGTTAACGTAGAATTGCATACAAGTGTGGAAAATGAATTGATGACGTCCAGCTTTCCAACACATTTAAGAGAATGAGGAAAATTAATGATTGTGTACTCGTTAGTATCGAGCACAGTCAAACTGAACTGACGTTGAGGATGTTCAACGTGATTTATACGACCACGCGTCGTGGAATATTCGCCACAAAGTTTGTAGCGACAAAACTGACTCTGAGCCATGTGTTTTCATGAAGGGTTTACTTCCATGGAACAGACAAAACATATCCTTGAATAAAATGTATTGTATATATAATATAATAAGTACATATTGTGTATATAAATAATATAATAATTACACCGTTCAGTAGACTATTCTGTCAAAAAGAATTCGCCGGCGTTGCCAGCAACTATCCTTTTAAATGACTACATTTTGCTGTTCGCCAGCGCTACTTTTCCTACGATTACTGCTATAGTATCTGTCATAACTCGAATGCCACTGCTAGCAAATGTAACCACAATAAATACGTAATTACCTATTTAGTAACAGCGACAACAAAGACAACAGCCTCCAAATGTAGTCGAAGGTGCTGTCGTCATTCGCCGGGGGTATGGACACAGGCATAATATACGTATTAAGGGTAGCTCTACCTCCATTTCGCTTGTTCCACATACCGTAATTGAAACAGCGATTGAACTAGTTTCTATTTTATCACGAGAGCGTCATCGATACAATTAATTACTAATTCCAGCTCCATTGTATTGGATTATTCTAGTAGAGGCAAACGTGTGTTGTCAAAAAGCCCCATTAGCTTCTGCGGTAGCCTGCTGATTTTAATAGACGTGAATGAATTTTATCTGGATAGCGCTGTTCCTTTGTAAGTAGAAAAAGCTATAAATTCTAATTTGCGCAAAATTACAGTTTGCATTGAAATAACGACTGCCTTGACAGCGTAAATTTAGTGCGACAGATTGACTATATGGTCGTCCTTCGTAGTTTTGCACGTATCGGATAGATCAGTTCATCTGCACCTAATCTGCCGTGGCTATGTGAAACGTGCTGATATATAAATGCCGCACAGGCTCATCGGAGCAACAACATAATCCTCATTTTCTGCGCTCCTTTTTTTAAAAGAGAAAAAGAGTATTAATTTTTGACAAACTTATCCATATCGACGATGATATATGGATTTTTTACAACAACGCATCTCGCATTAAATGATAGTCAAAACGAGGCAAAAAGTAAAAACCGTGCGCGCAATTTCGACAATAGCCCTTCGCTCTAAACGATCCCGCTGGCCGTTCATGTGAAGTAAACCATCGTCGAAGACCGCCATGGATTGTGTACCAGTAACACGGCAAAGGAGAGAAACTTATAGAAGAGTAAACGTGATAAGAAAATTACCTGTCTTCTGTATGTGTGTAATTGTGTGCGCTTGAAACATAGCAAGCCAAAATAATTTTGGGAAACATCTTATGCTCGTTTTTTAATTAAACATTTAAGCCAACTAAGTGGCGCCAGAGCGCTCACCTATCTTCTCCTGTATAGCGCGAGGCTTTTGTGTATGCGGCAAGAAGGAATCGCGTTTTCTTAACGTAAACATGTTGAACTCGCCGAAGGACGCTGATTGTCCACATATATTCGGAGTTTGATGTGAGGCCGCTCCCCTTCGCAGTGTTCTCTATAATAGACTAGAAATATTTGGCCAGAAAGCCGAGCAAACTGATTAGGCGGCCTTCCTTTGGAAGGAAGCAAGCCTAGGCAGGATATCTCCGTCGCCGCAGCGGCCACTACTTCCAGATTTTCCTTTATGAGCATCTTAGCTATTGTGACGTCTGGGCGCCTTTCCCGGCGTTCCGGGGCGCCCTTCTCATTTGCTATTAGGGCCCAGTTAGGGTGCTCGGTCAGGAGGGGGGTGCTGTCAAAATAAGCACTGAAACCGCTTATTTAGTGTTCTTAGGCATTAGGATTGCCCTCCATTTAAAGGACGAAGCATTTCACTATTGTAACTAAAACTGGTAAAACTACTTCGATCTCATGTCTAGCTCAACCAAACGTGATGATAAAAAATGCGAGACACACGTCCCGCCATCGCCATGTGGCAACGGTGTACCTATTCGTAAGTGGTTTCCTCTAGTAGCTTCATCTCGCTGCTGCCAGAAGCAACTGCCCGTGTTATGGCAGCAGGAGCTGCAACAGCCGATCCGTACATATATATGGGCAACGTAGTCTAGGGGACTAGTGCGCTTCTCATGGTTATCATCTACCGGAGGCGCAGCCAATTTAATCCCTGTTTTTGATCAAATTATCTTTAAGAGATGTTACATCTGACCGCTGAGAGTCAGCGACCATACTGCCATAAAAACTGTTGAGGAAACCCTAGATACTTTAGCATGTCCGTTATGCTGCCGCTCTAAGCGCCCTTGATACAAAAAGGTGACATGTCAAACAAAAACGAAATCCACCCAATTTATGCATATATACACTTTGTAATTCAAGAAGGCACCGATCATGTCCCAAAATGCGGACAACGTCACGCAAATAATCGTACCATATACATTTTTGTATAAACTAAGCATCGCTGAACTGTTCCTATAAAACGCTGATATATGAAACGTAAAAAACTTTGAGGACAATTTTGCATTGTTGTTTTATGAGAAGTATTCAAAGCACTAAATGCGTGTAAATACAGAACGTATAGAAAAAATACCTTACATTCGACGGCACCATAGCTCATCCGGAATTCGTCCACATGCTGAAAAGGGTGCCCTTAGAACGATAAGCTTAGCGTTTTTATGCCTGAACGATTGACGTTTTATTTGATTTCGTCTATCTACATCGCATTTAAGAATAACAATATATTAGAAAGTGAGAGTCTTTGCGTGTTGTCCGGTTTCGGATAATTCCAAATCGTGTCTCTTTCTAGTTGTTCTTGTTTTGTACTTATAACGCTCTATCTACGCGTATCTTATTTTGCTCAGAGAAGATGACTGTCTATATTGTTTAGAATAAAATATGCAAACATGAGGAACAATGCACATTACAGTTCTACAGTTCGGTCACAGAGCGAGCTGCACACGTTTTATTTGGTAATTATCAACTTTCCCTTTAATAGAAAAAATAAAAGTAATCGTTGACTATGTGTGAGGATAGCACGAGAATACTATGCACATTCTACCAGCAAGACAAACCTGGTGTTTTTTTTCTATGCGCTCGGGTTGAGGTGGCGATTGATCTGCAAAGTGATATTTCCTTCCAGTCACATGGGACACGGCAAATAGCGCTACAGGGAGCCGTTATGACAGATGTTCGCAGGCCTTTGGACTTTCTCGACGCTTTCAGCAACATTTGCCTTCGTCGATGCTGTCTGGTTGAGTAATAGAAACTGGAAATGGAACCCTGCAAAAAACAGTTTTCATCACATCCGTCATCATCAGTGCAGTTTTCCGCATCGCTTAACAACATTTATTTGACACAGACAAACGTTTGCTACGTAGGCGCTTTCTACCCGAATAAACACTCGCCTCTTTAACTGAAATGCACTCGGACACAGTACGTCACCACCCGGCAACGGAAATAAAAATTAAGACAGGTTTTCAGTTAAATCAATAAAGAGTGCCGCTATTATTATAACGCTGTTGTCACGGTAACATCGATAACCAAATGCCCGGAAATGGCGCGTAAAGGAGCTAGATGATTTGCTTGCCTTTTGATGGATTCTCCAATAATGTAGCATGCTTGATTACTATTAGATCGGTATTTCGTTAGCCGTTCGTTTGGTTGGAAGTAACTATTATTCGTCGTTGGACACCGTTATAGCGTGATCATTTATTTTGCGTTTTTTTAGAAATTCAGCGAGCTGGAGTTCTTGCCGATCGACGACCAGTAGAATGTGACTATGTCGGAACAATTAAAAGTCGTTTTTGTTGTTATTACTGTTAATGTTGTTGTGGGTCTTACCTGATATGCATACTTCGCCTGTTTTTTTTTTTTAATTCAGCTCAAAGCTCTGTGTGGGGTACATTGCTGAATCGTAAAAAGGCTGCTAGAGGATGGGAGATATACATAGAAATGTATGTCAAAACAATGGTTAAATTATTGGTAGAGCTGTTGTTGTTGCCCTTGTTGATGTCGCTTCAATTTTGTTATAGTTGTTGATGTTGTGACTGTCGGTAACGCCGGTAGTCTTGTGGCGAGTCCGACTCTGTTCGGCCCACATCCAAAGGTGGTGTCCGTTCGTGCGTAACGCATTTCTCCCCTCTATAAACAAAACAAAACTTCTCACTTTAGTAAATGCTCTTGATACTTGCGAGTTAACCGCAGGTTAAAGCGGCGCTGGAGGTCTTCTATAAAAAGGTATTCTGCCCGTGGTGCTTAACGGACGCTGCTAGCCTACATATTTCCACCCCTTTACCGGCTTGTTTTGAATTCGTTCGTACCCGCAGCCAGATACACCAATCGGTTGTGGCTTCGGTGAACGCCTATAACCCGTTTAATATACGTTGCCCTCAAACGGTCCAGTTCGTCAAAGCTCGAGGCTCTAAGATGTTCTAGGTTATAGGTTAGGATAGGTTCGATCGCATAGCTTGCTGTAGGGGCAACTTTTAGGACAAATCATTTTAAAGCCGTGCTCATTGAGAGGAGTTGTGGATTCTTAGTTTAGTAGATGGCAATCAACGCCTTAAGGACCCTCTCCTCTATATGTCTTGTGAACGAGATGCCGCTTGGCGTAATTTTCATATATGCGTTTTTAATTAAGACCAAATATAAAGTTTAAAATTTAAAGCTCAAAATTACAAACAAATTAAACAAAACTAGACCGATCTTCTCTCGGCAAGTGTTATAATCGACGCCCTGCGCACTCTGCCACCCTTACCTTGACGCAGGTGAAACCTGATGCGCATCTGACGAGCGTCGGTAATCTATATACACAAGTACGTTGTTATACACGAGAGTGTACAAACGCACACATATGTAATCCACTAGATACAGGACACTACACACACCAGTCACCGTCTATGTGTACACAGCGGCCCCACCGTGCAGCTGATGCTACAGGCATCCTTGTAAGCAATTTAACCTGTAAACAATCGACCTTCGATGCAACCGATGTTCGATTTTGAGCATTCAAGTATATAAATATATATATATATATATATATATATATATATATATATATATAGATAGATATATATCTATATATATAAATATATCGTTCTCAATGTTGTTATGTTTGTCCGCAATATAAATCTGCAGAGTTTAACCCCAGGTGTAAAATGAATACGTGTCGCAGAAAGATCAACCGCCTGCGCCACAGTTTGTCGGAGGTGCCCCGTCCTATTTTTCTACCCGGTTGTATTTGCGTGTGTGAGTTTTTTTATGAGTTTTGACCGCTTTGTTGTAATCCGTTCGCTGTTTGCTCTTACACGCAGGCAGAATGAAACGTGCGAGGTCAGCTGAACCCTGAGTTTCGTCCTCGTCGTGCAAACTAGCTAGGAAAGCCGAAGCAAAACCTGATTTGCCTGTACGGGCGAATGGGACGAAAGTAAAAACGCTTGCATTCAAAAGAGAGACAACAAGACAAAATCGAGCGATGGAGAAAGATATATACAGGCTACTTGGCCCATTACGAGCGTCTGAAATATGGCTGTCAGAGCATTAAAAAAAGAAAAAATGTATATATATGTGTAAAGAAAGAGAAAGTGTACGTAAAACTCTCTCCGTGTTTATGCTTTGACTGTTGACAGCCATAGTTGCCGCATGTTAAGTCTGGCAGCTGGCCGTTAGCAGTTCAGTAGCCGGTGGTTCTGTCTAGGCTGGCTGTGGGTAAAGTTCGGTCTGTGCAACAACAACAGCAGCAGCAGCACCATCATCATCATCTACAGTGCAGGAAGCAGCAGGGTCGTTGGCAGGACATGCGCCATCATGCAGCTGAAATGTGGACTAGCCTTGTGGTTAGTCGTTGTTGGTTAAGTCTGTAGGCAGGGAGACAGGCCAGCTGGCTGGCTCGCTGACAGGCTGAACGCTGCTAAGATAAGGACCCTTGTTTAGTTGCCTTCAGCACGCGTGCGTCCATCTGACGGCTGCCTTCCTTCTGCTGTTGCAGCTGCTGAATGCTGGTGAGCACTGGAGGACGCCCTGGCACGCCCCCAGAAGCGCCGCGTGAAGTGGGAGCAGTCAGGTGTCGCCTAATTGAACAAAACAAAGTGGGGTAGCGGCGGATCAGACACACACATATATATATATATATATATATATATATATAGAGAGAGAGAGAGAGAGAGGGGGTAAAGTGAGCCAAAGTGAGAACGGTTGACACATTGCGCCTGCTTGCCAGTCCGGCCAAATATAGGGCATCAAGTAACAACTGGGCGGGTGGGCGCGCAGACCGACGTCGGCATAGCATCGCTTCTACAGGGGACCTACAGTGGCAGTGGCGGACGAGTTTTAGTTGTTTCGTCGTAGTAGCGTCGTAGCGTAGTGTAAATGGCGCTAGTAACACTGGTGGTGGTAAGCGGTAAACGGCGCACCGTCTCGTCGACAAGCTGGCTCGCGACGACCGCTACGATCGTTCTCTTCTATGACTCTCTGTCTTTCGTGTGGAATACGTATGGCTGGACACTCGTGTATGCAGCATCTAGCAGCATTTGTTATCTCTAACAAGGGGCTTCCCGCTCGTCTGCCTCGTGCGGTTCTTGCAATCGCATGCTGCAAGCCGGCGACGACGGCGACGACGACGGCGTTAAGTGGTGAGTCGCAGTCGAAGATCCGAGTGCGCCTCGAATACCCCCACACCCGCTCGCTCCCCTCCTCGATTCGGTTTTAAACCGACCTAAACGTCGTTCTGGCATCCGGCGATGCGCACCAGCTCAACTCGACAAATGCCCGTACGCGGGCGGATATGCGGGGGGGGGTCTTTGAGGTCGGAGCAAATGGTCTGCTTTGAGGTCGCGTTGCAAATGGTCGCATGTCTAATGTGACACGTAACAGCGACAACGCATGTGGCTGGCTTGGCTAAGGCATCGAATCCAAACAAAGAAGGACATTGTCATGACAACCACGGCTTCACGAACTGCTTAGAACTGCTGGATCTATTTAATACTGCTTCAGTAGTTTGTTGCATGCGTTGTCTGCCGAAGAGAGAAAGAGAGAAACCATGTATAGCAAATACGAATATGCCATAGTTCGACAATAGGAGCTAATTAATTAAGCATACGATTTAAGCCACTAAATGTCAAATGTTTCTACAAACAAGTACATAAGCTGCGTGTTTAGCTTTTAAGTGTGCGTTGCCATCCGACGAGTCTTTTTTTAAGCCCCAACAAAATGAAAAATCGCCACTATCGCTTTCATTTGTACAACCAGGGGTTGTTTTTACAAGCCCATAGATAACATATAGTAAATTATTCCGTCGGTTGGCACTTTATATTGTGATACCGATATTGTGACATCAATGACATGCAGCGCCTTGTGAAAGTAAATTCGAATGCATTTTACACGACTCGCTACTAAACTTACCAAGAAGCAAAAAAGTCAAACTTTTTTTTTTTAATTTAACAATGAGCAAATCATAATAATGGGTATCACATGCATTGCGCAAATTGTTTAATTTTCTAATATATTTCGTCTAAATAATTAAGCTTTCATTTAAGGCCACAAAATCATTGTAGCACACTAGTGTCCCTTACATGCCAGTGGTCAATTTCTGTGGCATATGTTCTTAGCGTTTTTTTAATGTTATGTGTCTTTGCCCACCAGAGGCCACGACCACTGGAACTGTAGGCGCTTCATAAACTTTTTCGCGTGCGAGACGGATAACTGCTAGGAAACTGCAGATAAACTTCGTGCAAGGCCTAGTATGTAATTACTCTGTAAGATGGGCAGAGTGTCTCTGCCAGTAACTTTGAGATTTAAGCTTCTGGACACAGCTGCAGTGAGCCACTCCAAAAAAAACACTTTTTTCAACTTCAAACATTCACACGAATTTCAAGTATGAATTCTGCTGTTCCGTACAGGAGGATTATAAATCTGTACCGACATATACCCTTGCTGTCTCGTTTCATAGTATATAGTTGTTGTTTCGAAAACAGTCCTTAGCGGCTTGTCACCTGTCCAAGTAGATCTTCTGCTTACCCCTGATCTTATAAATTGCTTCAATATCTTAGCACTGCTCCGGTAAAATATGATCATACCGCTTATTAATTTAAAGCTCTAGTTTAAACTCCACGCCTCCAATGATCGAGGATCAACTTGAGTACAATAAAATTAATCTTTATTTCAACGCAAGGCGTTTTATTTCTTCCGCGATTGCGGCAGTTTTTGTGGCAGGTATCGTAAATGTATCGACTGCTATCGACTTCACATACTTCTCCCACTCACACAACGTTCTCTCGTATACTACTCAACATTGAGTTGCAGCTAAGCACCTGTCCTCCTGTTGTCTTTATTCTAAACTATGCGCCGGGCGCGCATAGCTCAAGCTACCAAAAGACATGGCAGTGTCCATAAAAAGCTGCAACAAGCTGTCAATAACGTTGCACGTTGGAGTGCAGAAAAGCATATGCAGCCCTCACTCAGAAAAAAAGTGTTGCCGTAGGATATTGCAACCGGGACTTTGATTATACAGTAAACTTTGACGTGCTTCCCCATCACCACGGTACGAGGGGGTCCAGTTTATAGCCAATTTTAACTTTTGTGGTAATACGCTGCGTGGTGCAAATTAAACTAGCTTGGATTTAGTTGACACTTGCTTTACGTGTCTTGTTATATATGTAATACCCGCGAGAAGTGTACAAAGCTCTGGCGATCAGCAAGCTATTGTTCCGCCCTTTCGGATAGAAGCCTTACGAAAACCTACCTCAGCTTGCCTGCAAATGAGCAGTAATATTTTTGAATAAGACTTCACTTGTGAAGGTATTACGACGTACATATTACCCCTTACGTGGTGATGGTCTATAGGCGAAAATATGTGGGCCTTATTTCAGATACAGCGGGCCTACTTTACAAACTAGTAGTTGTTTGACGATTTGATCAGATCGAACGGTCTTATGTGATTTCGAAAGCCGTCGTGCACACGTTGGCAAGCAACCTCTTTGTCTGGCACAATGCCAACTAGATCCATCTAAACGGTCCCCGTCACTATTTCGTGCACCTGAAAGTTTAAAACTAATATAGTCGCTAACTTTAGTTTCCACACAGCTGTCATCCCGCCTCATCGCATTGTTTTCAGAGGTTCTTTCAGCTACTTGTGTACAATCGCTCGAGTCCACTGGCTGACTGATTAGTCAGCTATTTGCATGCATTTGTTTGAGCCACTGGCCGCATATAGTGGCCGACAAATTTGGTTATCTGCAGGAAATCATACTCTTCCATATGAACAATGGTTGACGGGAAGATAGTGTTCGAGAAGAAAGGAAGGGCCGGCGAGAAAGTTGTACACTCAAGACTACCCCGATCACCGGAAACCCCCGAAAACGAAGTTAGCTGCGTTGGCTTGTAATAAGTTGAGACTACATCGAGAGAAGAGTCAGCTGTTGGAAATGAAACACCGTCATTTGGATTGAGACCGGTAGTCGTAGATGAAGTTTCTGTGGATGTGTCCTCCCCTAGAAAATGATGGTTTTACAAACTGCAATGCTGAAACCGACTGTGTTCATGAGATCGAAGATGTAGATTTGGTGAACGATGAATGGAAGGTGGTGGTCTGCAAAAACACTACTAAGCGTCTCCAAAAACGGAAAGACTAAATCGGCGCTATCCGATCTAGGTCGTTCAGTCATCCCAAAGGCCTTATTTGTGTAGTTACTGCGTAAAGAGATGGTAAAACAGTTGACGGGGTGAGTGTTTCTATAAGTGAGCCGTTTAATGATAGGCAACATTTATTGTGTAGTAAGGCACACGGACTCTACCCCAACGCCAAACTAGAGTTGAAAACTGGCTGCATTTATGTCTGGTTCGCGCCAGAATAAACAGAGTTGATAGATGATTTACTGGTGGAGATATGCTGTCTACCCCCAAGGATGTTGGTGTCGTTTCAGCGAGAAGAGAGAACATTATTGGGAGATCCGGATCTTCCGATCCTATCGATCCCCACTCATGCTCCAGTTAATTAGAGCTCTACCGACTGACGTGTTCCTTGCTTCTAGGTCTCACAATGTCGTCATGCATGCAGGAACTCCTGGTACAAGTGTTTGAGGCTAGGCCACATTGCAAAAGGCGTGGGCAAGCTAGTCACCCGGCTCTAAGCTGCAAGCACCAGTTAAAATTTGTAACATGTAGGGGTCCCCAGGTGCCGTTTTCTATGTCCTGCCCTATCCGACTATGCGAAATAGAGAAATGCAAAGCCCTGATAGAGTGTCGCCTGTTGCAACAGGTCAAATCAGAGCATGAGACAACACAGATCAAAGTACGTGACTACCCGCAGCCGGCTGCCGCACCCGACTTTTCATCCGCTCTGAATTTCGCACCTGGATCATTCGTGTTATCGCCACCTACCTATTCTGCTGTGGTGAGATCACTGATTATGGAAATCTCCTCTGGCCCTGGCGTTCGCGTAAATCTACCGGAATTAGCATCCTTCCCCAAAAAGCAGATTCGCACCGTAAAGAAATTTGCTACGAGTACTCTTCGCAAGCCCCTCTCATTCAAATCATCGCGCACCTCTGCCACTCACAAATTGAAGGGACGTGACTCCGGCGTTTTTGGAGCACATAAAGAAGTCTTAAGAATTGTAAACCCCCAAAAGCGGCAATTTGTCTAAAAAAACAGATTGAGGCTTTCACCCTGTTGTGGTCTAACCCCTTGATGCTAAGCTAGGATCTATTTTTACTGGATTCTCATCATCTTGGTGTCCGTACATTCATCTATTTCTGATAGGGCATAATGTAGATTATATTAATTAAAACACTACGCTGAATGTTAAGGCATGTCAACTTCCGGATAACGTTAGACTAGTACTAATTGCTTTGCATTTATCCACCTAAATACGGGTACTAGAGGACTAACAAATCAGGTCAACGGGAGCTACGGAACATTAAGTGCTCGCAGACCGCCAGGCGCCTGGGACTCGTTCTCCACAAAAACATGAGGTAGCATTCCCACATAGAATATATTGCACCCAAGTGCTATGCTGTGATAACGGCGCTGAGTAGAATACAATTGCTTATTTGAAAAAATATACTTGCTTCGGGTTTCTATGTTAGCATATCAAATTTCGCGAGGTTTCTACCAAATCGAAATTCAGCTGGGCGCGCAACAACTTTCGCAGAGTCCTTAGTCGCCTGGAAGTCTAATCAACACCACTTACATTCCGCTTCCCCGAAACCTGGACTTGCATTCCTACAAATATTAGATGACTCACATCAAAGCATCCCGCCGCTCGCTAAGAAAGAAAATAGCTTTAAATATCACAGTCTAAACCAGGCTGGCGATTTATGTATATCCTAAATTGGGATTATTAGTGCTTTGGAGAGGGGATTACCTACCCAGATAGAATAGCTATACTTATCCACTGTGTTTTTACCTGTGGCCGTTGTGCACTATTAATATGCTGTATGAATGTATCACTTTATTTGCGTAATTATGTAATTCGATCATTGATTTTTTTAACGATGCTCTAAGTAGATGAGTGCTGATATATAGCAATAGATAAGGGAAGGCTGACTCTCAGCGGGCATGCTGCCGAAAGGACTGTTGGGGAAAGCCTATTGAAGATCTGTTAATTGTTAAGTGACCCCGACAATGGATCGTCCGAGCTGTCAGGCGAGTAGGCATTTCCGAGTTGGATCGAGCTATATGCACACTAGTGTAGGTTTGTCGTTTTGTAGTTACAAATGACATCAGGGAGCTAATGAAACTAACAATAGATGCTCATCCGCATAATGGTGTTCGCTGCGTCTACGACAGTTGCAATTAGAGATACCTAAATTTCGAGTTGTTAAGCGCCGAGCTAAATATATATATATATATAGATATATATATGCACATGTATGTATGAGCATATATATATTTAGTGCCGAGCCTCTCTTAAAGTGTAAAAACGTCTTAACAAGAAGCGGCATCTCTCAACTTGTCGTTTGTTGATGATGACCGGCTGATAGTGTGCAGAACAAGGTAATGATAAGTCGTAGAGATGACATACGAAAAGGAATAGTCCATATTATTTTCGCTCGTTTGCGTCTTTTAATCGTTCAGCTTCATCTTATGCGATGCATACACACAAATGGTGTAGCATTTACCCAATATTTTTACAGTAGAGACATTTTGAACATCATTATTGTCGAACAGCGAACAGCAGTCATCGCAAAATGTTAAGTCTGTCTGAAACATAAAACCAGGCCGGCTGTTAAATTCGTCCCTCCGTTACCGGCATTTGCGAGAAAGGACTTAAACGTTCCATTATACAGACGTCGATTTTGCTGGACCAATCTACAGCGCTCGCGCAGTGAGTTTTAAACTAGTTTTAGATTTGACAATCCCTGAGTTAATGTTGGTTTTGAGAAAACACACAAGTAAGTTCACAGCAATATCGCGCATAATGTCAGACAAACTCACGTTTAAATGAGCCAACAAAGAGACAACTTAGGTTCTCGTTTGCTTATGCTAAGTGTAACGAAGTCTAACTCATTACGGAAAAGGCTGTGATGTTTGGTGGATTTTAGGGACGTCCGGGACATACGGTAAAAAACGGATTACGTAATGTTTGCGAAACAAATAAATTTTTTAAGCAAGCAAAACGATAATAATAACAGCTCAATGCTTAAACAAATTTGATATAATTTATTTTTAGGCCGTTGTTAAATGCCGATCTTTCACCCCGCTAGTCCTCCACCCAGTGCTTCTCATTGCTGCTGTCCCATAAATTCCTATGTCAGTATATGCCCCTGCGGGACCGCAGCATGTCCTGCAGTTCAGTCAATAGCTGAGCTAGCATGATGAGAGAAGGCCCAATGACGTGACTGAAGCACTAGTTGTGTCTGATGTATATGTTTATAATTTTACCCAACCTGGGTGTTAATAAATCAGAATAATAATAACTTCCTATGTCTACCTCGCTAATTTTGGTTTGCCAGTTTCGCATATAAGCGTCCAAGGCGCACGTTTTCTTTAGATTCCATCGTTTTTGCAGCTCCTCTGTCAACAGTGGGCCACCTTCCAACACGTGGACCACCCTATTTCTGCATGTATTTGAAAGCGCAAAAACCCGCTTTGGAAAGAAAAACCTCACTCCATCAATTATTCGCAATACGTCTACTCCCACGTTATCCCATATTAGTGAAATACCATATGTGGCGATGGGTGCTATCTGTATTCCAAAAAGAGCTACTGCTGCATCGACCGAAAGCATATGTGGGCATTTAATTGCCGCGGCTGCGATAGTGGCCCCCCTTACCCTCTCCTGGATGTGTGATTGAAAATACTGCCCCTTGTTGATAAGGTGAGCCGTAGGTATGTGAATTTATTTACAAATTGTAATTCATTTCCCTGATTTGAAGCACGTCACCCCTGGCCAGACGGCCGCCCCTTCGGAATTTCATGGCTACTGTCTTTTCCCAATTAACCTTTAGGCCCTTTTCATCCATGAACGTAACTAGCCGATCCATTGCGTGTTTCACTCTGAAAAGGCTACAACAAAAGAAAACTACATCATCTGCGTACAGTAAAATTTTAGCCCACTCTCGAGTCCAGCCCGTCCTTATCCGTTCTGGGAGCCCACCTAGAAGAACGGAAAACAGTAATGGAATCAGTCCATCGCCCTGCGCAACACCTGTGGTTTGAATTACCTCCCCCGCAATGCCAACCCCGTTGTCAAGCACCGTGTTTTGTTTTAAGATGCTGATGAGCAACCTCGGCATTGCTCCCGGCACTCCCATTTTAGCTAGCTCTTCAATTATCTTATCCATTGGTGCCATGTCAAACGCCGATTTCAAATATACAAACACAGCATATTGGCAATTCTTCGGCCTGGACAGAGTATCCCAACTTGCTCCCTAATTGCTGAGTGAGTTGACCCTGCTTTCCTAAATCCATGCTGTTCCTCTGGTATTACCTCTCTTTTCTCTAAGAAAGACTCCAATCTCCTCGCTATTATTCCTGAAAATATCTTGTACGAGCAGCTTTTTATTGCTATTTCTCTCCAAGTTTCTGGTTCCGTTTCTATACCCTTTCCTTTGGGAATGGCAATTAAGGTTGCCTCCCTCCAGGCCTGTGGAATTTCCCCTGTGTTTAAGCATTCATTAAATAGAGCTTGCCAGCATGGCGCGAGAACTAAGGTATCTTTCATGTATTCATTCCTTATCAAATAATTTCCGTGCATTTTCCCGCGTGGTGCTCTGTCGATTGTTTCCATTACTTCCCTGAGAGTGATTGCCCTAATTATCCAGACCCTAGCTTAGATATAATATATGTACATGTAAATAACCTTGGGTATAGGAACTGAGCGCACAATACAACCACATCCTTAAACCGATAAAAATGCAAAACATATTTTGCTATGAGGCACCTATTTCCTTGTTTTTTTAGCTTCAAAAAACATAGGTGTTGTTGACCTCGTAGTGCTGCGACCGTACTGAGGGAACGACGAGGTAAGACCAAAATAGGGTGTCGCACATAACATGATTGAAACGCTTTATTCAAGGTAGAAAGAAGAATATACATTCGCATATATGCATGTATGTCATGTGATCAATATGTGATTATAATCTGCAAGTAGTGCAGGGTGTTGGCGGCCCCTAACACTCGTGAATATGCCTAGAGATCCTCCATGGGTATAGATCGCTGATGTAGCGCTTCCGTGCGATGAACACAGGAACCATGCTGCTAGCCCGACGCGTTGTCGCTAGCCTTTTAACGAACATTTTGTTGAATAGACGCGGGTTCTTTCTCAGCTTTAGCAGCATTCTTTGATCAAGCTTCTTAATCACGTCAATTGTGTGGGGAACGTCGACGTGGCACCGGTCAACATGGCAGCGAAATGCAACCTATTTCGTGAATTTCCGTTCCACTCGTTCCAGGCAAGCTTTGTCCTTAATTAGACCCGGAAACCACGCTGGTGCTGCGTATGTCAGTAGTGGCAGTACGTATGTAGTATACAATTGGACGTACAGCTCAGGAGAGCGTACAGCAAATGATCGGAAGATCCTATTTGCGCGTTGAGAAGCCCTTGTGGCAACATCAGTTACATGTTCGGAGTACCTTAATTTGTTGCTCGTGAGGACTCCGAGGTCTTTTACAACTTGAAGTTTGCACAATTCCTGACCCCCAATCTTATAAGGGTGTCTTGCATTTCCATGTCTAAAATGCAGGACACCACATTTATGGATGGACAGGTCTAAATCAAGGGCGTCCGCCCAGTTTTTGAAAGCGTTTAACGTCGTTTGAAGACGGCATTTGTCCTCTACAGTGTGGGATCGACTGTATAGTTTCACATCATCAGCGTATACTTTAACTTCAACTTCTTTTGGAATTACATATTTAAGTGAATCGGTGTATAAAATATACATCAGTGGTCCGAGGACCACTGATCGTTCCTTGCGGACAGCCGGATGACACTCGCCCCATCGTAGAATATTGTCCATTTACGCGCACCGGAAAGTTCTGTCTCGGAGAAACGCAGTGAGCCAGTTTAGTATGCGTTCTCCAATTCCGAAGTGGGGTAGAGTTTGAAGTAGTTTAGAGTGCGTGACTGTTTCGAACGCTGACTTAAAATCGAAATAGACAACGTCAAAGCAATCCGAGTCGTTGCACATTTTTGCCCAATCAATTTGTGTTTCCAGGAGCTGCAGCGTCGTGCTTAAACCTTTGCGATAGGCAAACTGGGCTTCTTTATATATAAGACCTTGGTCGTTAGCGTTTGCATATATGGCTTTCGCAATGACGCTTTTAATAGGTTTGCTCGCTATCACCGTTAGGGAAACGGGACGCTTATTCGCGGCATCGGCCTTATTGCCTTTCTTATGTACAGGGTGGATTATAGTGGTGCTAAACAGCTCCGGCACTGTACCATCTTCCAGTGATCGACGAAAAATAAGGCTTAGAGGCACACATACTGAATAATCTAGTTTCTTGAACACGATCGCCGGAATTTCGTCAGGGGTCGAGCTCGTTGTGTTTGCCAGCTTTCGCAAGTGCTTCCGCAAACTTGTGGGGGAAACATTCACATCATTGTGATGTGAGGGGACGGTGTTACTTCTGGTATATACGGAGCCGGCTGTAGCATGCGTTGCTGTAACTCTTCGTCAGTCGGATAAGTGTGACAAAAGAATTCCCGTAGAATCTCTGCCTTCTCGATGTCATCCGTCGCAAACGTTCCATCCTTACGTTTAATGGACGAAAGTGAGTCATTGGTCATAATTCTCGACCTCACGTAGCTTGACACCCTCGACGGGTCTTTGCTGCGAATGATGGCACGTTCGCTCAGTACTCGTTGGCGCCGAGATGATCTGGCTATTTCTTTTTGAAACCAGGCAATTTTTGATGGCTCAGAAACTGCTTGGAGAGCACCGTGAAGTTTACGTATATGCACATTTATTGACCCTTTTCCAGTCTTCTTTTTGGGTATACATGACTCTATTAAAAAGTGATTGTACTCAAGCCATTTGAGATACATATCATTTACTGATGTGCAGCTCTGGAAGAAGATATCCCAGTTTGTTAAATCCAAGTTTAACTGCAATTACTACTAGATACGCTTGAAAAGTTGTTCTGGATGCCTCTCAACACCATATTAAGACCACCATTTGCGACTATTACACGCTTAATCATCTTGGACTTGAAAGATAGATGTCTACTAATTAACTATAGCCACTTGCGTGTGAACTGCTTCAGACAATTCGACAACACACGCCACGCGCCCTCTGGCGATCTCCCCTACGGTAAACAGCTCGTCGTCAACTACTTGTTCCGAGCGCTCTGAACACAGAGCGCAGCGCTCTGAAGGAAAGTCGGCGGCGCTGGACGGCGCGACGCAACTCGCAACTCACCCGCAATGAGGGCGATTACGCACGGCTCTGCACAAACATCGATACAGCAAGCCGTGTTTGAACGTTCTACATTCGTTATACAGGCCGTAGGTTGGGTTCGTTGATCGCTTGGACGCATCCCAATACCTCACAAAGGGTACCACGTCTAGCGTCACACGTAAAAACGTTGCCACAACGCACCGAGACGGACTTTAATCAGGCGGCGACCAACCGATGCGTAGTGGCTCGTGTACACAAGTGACCATTTGCGCTGTGCTAACACAATTAAAGCTGAATACGATCCGCTTACATGTCTGATCTACTTCAAACGTATGTAAAGCTGCCTTGGGCGTTTCCGTAGTGATTGCTGCAGTCCAGTGTGGCTGTAATTATCTCGGAACAGGCAGCGCTATTTAGAGTACACACAGACACGTAAACGCCACCAAACTAATGTGTTATTTTAAAACACACATACATAGCTAACTGCAACTCTCCGAAAGGGAGAAAATGTGGTCTCGTCAGGGAGTGACCGTTTGCCGTGTTGGGGGGGAATAAGGTAATCGAACGAGGGTACACTTTCACTGGGCCAACTTTGTTACCCATACCTGGAAGACCTGCGCGATTTGTCGATAAAAAAAGCTTACCCAAGTATCATTTGAGTGCTGCTATTATAGTATTTTTCTGTGATGTTTGCGATTATACATCATTAAATGCGCGGCTTTAAAGAAGATTAAAGCAGGCAAGTAAATTTGTGGCAAATACAATCGGGACTAATAGACGGATTAAATATGCAATAGAATTGCCGTATTATGTACCTAGGAAAGGATGGCCACTTATGCCGACTTACCGGAGTCCCGAACGGTCTACAGCTAATTCCATTGCATGTCAGTGAGCTCAAATTATTTCCGTACGGCCGGTAGTGGACCAGTGATTTGGCATGTATCAAAATAGATTTATTTATACAGTCGCAGCTGACGTTACTGTTATCCTTATAGGAGGTGGCTTTATATAGACGTGATTACTTGCAAACCTATGCTGCTTAAATGCACTGATTAATAGTACTAATGTGTATTACCCACCTATCCTTGCCTTCATTCCTATACTCCCGAGCCTGTGGGGGGTGGGAAAGACATCGGTTTTAGTGGGGAGAGTCCCACACACACACATATATATATATATATATATATATAATCTCACATGATTTATTTACACACCAGATTGGGTAAAATATACAATAGTACGATCGATATCACTACAGTCTCGTAATGATATTAATATTAAAAATCGTTCAGTGCCAGCTTTGTTAGAGAGGGGATTGCATTACACTCACTGCCATGATATCTTACACATATACCATAACAATATTTACAAACACATGTGTCACAGGGTTCATGGCAAGCGTCTTTTTGACATAGAAGGTGATAAAAACCGTCACAGCAGCGGGTGGTCATGTGCCTGTTTGTCCTGCTCGTGCCCTTCCATTCTGACCTAACCATTGCATCTGTCATATAAAAATGTGGATCGATCTCTGCCATTTTCTCTTCATATCGCCGTATGAACTCGCTGTATGCAGGGGTGTCTGGAAGCGCAAACTGTTTTTTGACCTGTTCCACGAATAGTGGAGCATCGCACAGCAAATACGTGAGGCGGTTGTATGCTGACGTATGTAAACCTAGTACCCGCTTCAAATAAGCTGGTTTCACACGATCGAGAGCACCAAGTTGAGTCGAGCTTAGTTTTGCCCATACAAGCTAGATCCCGTATGATGCAATTGGCGCTATTTTCATATCAAATTGAGCTAGCACTGCCTTAATCGAGAACATCTGGGGCTTCTTAAGGGTTGTCGCCGCAATCAAGGCTTTTCGAGACCTCTCCTCTATATGTGCAGCGAAGGTCTTGGCTGAGGGGGTCACTGTGATACCGAGATATTATTTACATAGTTCAGGTCTTGTCCATTTAACCTAAGTGTATCTGTCACGGCCAGCCTGCCCGCGTGCCTGAATTTCATAGCTTCTGTCTTCTGCATATTTATTTCAAAGCCTACAACGTTCACGTATGCCGACAAAGTGGCCAGCGCCTGTTGTAGATGGTATGTGTTGCTACTGTAGAGTACTAGATCGTCGGCATACATAATTATCTTGACAGCTGGGTGTCGGGTCTGTAAACGTGTTGGTAAATCGGCTACCAGTAAACAAAAAAGCAAGGGGCTGAGATTATCGCCTTGGGCAAAGCCTGTCGTTTGTTCTATGCTTGGGTGCTCCGCTACACCGTCGTCCAAGATGATCTGATTGGATTGTAGCACGTCCTTCATCAATGTCAGCATCCGTATTGGGACCCCGATTTCGGCGAGTTTATACAGGACTCGAGTTCTTGAGCCTGAATCAAACGCGGCTCGGGAATCCACAAATACGCTGTATAAAAACAGTCCTTTTCGTGACAGGGTTTGCTCTATATCTGCAAGGAGGATGCAGTAGTGTTGACCTTTGCGCACGAAAGCCATGGTTCGTCTGGTAATGCTTTTTTGTATTCGACGAACGACGTTAGACGAGCGGCTAGGAGGCTTGCAAGCAGTTTGTAAGCGCAGCTTTTCTTGGCAATGCCCCGCCAAGAAGAGGGCTCGGTCCGCGGTCCCTTGCCCTTTGGAATAAGTGCCATAACGCACTGTCTCCACGCTGATGGTAGTCGACCGTTGTAAATGCACCTATTAAAAAGCGCGGTCCAGTGTGCGGTCATTCTGGCTGCCTGCTGCAGATGCTCATTACAGATGCCATCTGGCCCAGGCGCTTTGTTTCTCGGGAGTTGACGCAGTGCCTCCGCCACTTCTTGGACGGTGAAGTATTCGCCCAGTTGAGTTCTCCATAACAGATCCTCTTCTGACCAGACCGACATGAGAGTAGGCACTGCCCTTGGCACTGTGTCATGTGAGCTGAGGATCGATCTAAAGTGGCCATAGAGTACATCGCTTTCAATTGGACATGCAGACCTCCCCTCCGAGGTGTTACGGAGCCACAAATATGGATTTTGTTCGGTATTCTGAAGCAGTCGAGTCTCCAGTTGTTGCTCGTGTTGTTTTTTAGCATTCCGCAGAGTTCGTCGGTAAATGGACCTCGTCGTTGCCAATAGAAGTCTCATTTCCGGCCTTATGCGTTCCAGCACCTCTGCTTGCTAGTGAATAGTCTTCGCTTGGTTACATTCCGGAGTCCACCAACTCCTTTCTCTTCTCCATTTCACATGCTCTGCGCATGCTTTGAGTGCTCGGGTGAGCAGTTATTGTAGCTTTCTACATCTTGCTCTGCTCTTTCGATGCCGAGAACTTCTACGGCTTCTTGTAGGCGGTCTGCTTTAAGTGCTCTCGACAGAGGTTTTCGTTTGTGCTGTCGCTCGTGGCGGGCTGGGAGCGTGATATCCAGACCAACGGGTTTATGCACCGTCAGGTCCGCCCCTTCTCTCATTTGGTGATCTATTCCCACAAAACACACATTTCGTTTTGGCATATTTGTAGCAAATAAATCTATAGTTGATTTACCCATTGCACCTTTAAATGTTGACAAACTTGGGTCATTCGTCACCCAGAAGCCCATATCTGACAGTGTTTCGGTGAGTGCTTCAGTCCTCGCGTCCGTGGGTCTGTCGAGTCTTGCGTTCATATCTCCCACAATCACCGTGGGGTGAGCACGGTCTACCTGTTGTGCGCACTTCGTAATTTTCTCTATTAGTGTGAACGTGTCCTCAACTGCTGCTGGCTTCACATACATGGCAATCAAATTCAGTCTTCGACCTTCCATAACCACGCAGTTGTCTTCTGACAGAAGTAGTTTCATGTCTCCTAGTCGGCTATTGTAGAAAACTGACACACCTCCACTGGGACGGCCCAAAGAACTAGATCGAGAAGCGAGACAGTGCGCTGCATAATATCCTTGGACTTTGGGGGGCGTCAGACACCACGTCTCCGTGAGCACCAGAACGTCGATTCCGTTCAACGCTGAAGTGGGCATGAGACCTAACGATTGGTCAGGACCTTCGCAGTTCCACTGAATTATTCTCAGTGTTGGCGACCCACTAAGTTCAATAGGTTTGCTACCATATCGTATAGTTTCGGCTTCTGCGGTGGCCGGGTGTACTGGCGTAGTTTGTGATTCGTCGCGATCGGTCTGTTGGCCCAACGCCCTTCTAAACGGGGGTTGCGGGCGTTCTTGTGTACGAGATTTGTCATTTTGCGGGCGCTGTTCGCAGGTTTGTGTGTCCATTCTTGTTGGCGGGGTTTTTCGTTGGCAGTTCTCAGTCCCGTCTGTGGCCACTAGCTGGACGTCAGCGTTGGGTTTTTCGCCGGGGGCGTGTGTTTCTTCGGCTCGCCTCCCCCTCAGCACGCTTTTTGGGCGTGCATTTCAGGCCTAAAAACCCGGTTGCCTTCCGACAGATCGCCTTTGCAACGGCGTCAGTTACCTCTGGTATCCCTTTGTACGAATATACGTTCCGATAAACCATACGGCGGTGCACATGTTGCATTGGGATGATATCGATGTTCAGATCCTCTTTGCGTGCGATTAGGGTGTCGTTTGCTTCTTTGCAGTCAATGCTAAACTAAGGAACAGTGACGATGGTTAGCCTCGAATCGCTGTTCTGTTCACGCACCTTTGTTGAGAACGCTGCCACTGCTTTGAGAAATTCATCTTTTCTGAACTCAACACAATCGTCAAAGCCACAGTGGAGGATAATGTTGGTAGGGCCCACACGGTCAAGTAACACTTTGTCAGCCTCGTTTAGCACAGAGACAATGTCAGCCTTTCCGGCGGTACGCATGATTACGGCTGCCTTCCTTGGCAACTGGCTCATTATGTTCCTCTTAATTGATTTGATCAAGTGATCTCCTACGATTAGCACGCACTTCGTCTGACGTTGGAGTTGTTGTTTCTGCTGATAATGTGTTCGTGCTAGTTGGCCATCGCCTCGCTCGACGTCCATCTCTGACATCTCCAAGGTTTGGGCTATGCTGACTTTATTATATATGTATATATTGTTGTAGCCGAAAGAGACTCGACTTATACAAAAAGAAAATGTTTGGTACGTTGAACGGCATTTGTTAAGAACAGCTGTATTTGCTTAGCAAAATGTAATCTTAATTCCTACGATTGGCCTGCGGTTATTCAGCCTAATATTCTTAGCCTCTACGCATTGAATTGACATACTGTCCTATGTGTATTCCCAGGCCTCTTACAATATTCTTGGCCACTTCTTCAATTCTGCTCTCGTCTTCTCCACTGGTGTTTTTGTATTGTGTTCACGTCGCTCTGTGTCCATCATTGCTGCCATTGTCTTAATGTAGCAGTGTTCCACCAAAGATATTTTTGTGCAATTGGTTACCTCGTCTAACTTTAGCGCACAGTGGGAATGGCATTGACCTAGTTCCACATGGATACGACCCATTTTTATAGTTCCATACGACGTTTTCTTGCTACCTAACAAGCCATACACTATCACCAGTATCATTGACTTCCTCTAGCTCCGCACTGTGTATTATCGCCAAGAGCAAATTCGTACAGCAAGCACTTATCTGGATGATGATCGTTTGCTCTCCTCCGCCATTCGTCGATATAAATGTATACGCGGTAAATCGCCGAGATTTTTCCCGTCCTCTACATCTTATGTATAGCAATGTTTCCCAGTGGAAGTTGCCTGTTGTATCCGTGTTGGAAAATTGGCTGACTGTCTTACAAAATATGTTAGCATGTATTAACATAGTAACTATGAAGTGAGAACTCTCTTGGTACATACGAGAGGATCAGCAAGTTCTGACACATTTAAACCAGAACATATTTTTTATTTTTTAACGTGTTTTTGTTCATTTTAGAATAGCTCACGCCCGGTGCACTTGTGCCACATTCAATTACATTTTTCATCAAATAATCCGAAATCAGTAACTATATGTGCGTCGGTGTGTTGACCTTATAGAGGGTTGAAGCGTAGCGGGCGTTGGAATAGAGTTAGACGTTCTCGCGCAATCTTCTTAAAACTTCGCGGTAGTATACCTTATTGAACCAGTTGGCGTTCAACCAGATGACAAAATTGCGTGGAAGATTTTTCCTTTGTAGTCGACAAAAAAAACAGTCAAAAGTACGTTGATGTTGGATCTACTCTGTCTAAATTGCCTCGGTCGACTCTCTTCTTGGATGCACTACTATGAGGATTGGGCTTTGGTCTCGATGTCCTAACTATATATCCATGTGATGTGTCTTCTGTGACCATTCGCTGAAGCAATCCAGAATCTTCTGCTGCCGCCTGGATGTTCAATTTAGACATTTTCCAACAGGTTTTCATCTATAGGAAATTCAACATTTGTGGGACGAGCTTCTCTGCCGGTCTTCCTACGCATAAAATATCGGTTAAGACCGTTACACTTGATCTGTAGAACAATTCCAATTCCTCCACTATCTCTCTCATAGTAATTCGGACATCTTGAGTAAGATTTTCTAACATTTTCAACGTTTTCTGTTGCCGACGTTGAACGCCTTGCCGAACGGGGGTAATATTCGGTTCTTTCAAGTCCGTCGCTAAATCGACGCTACCACGTATGCACAGTTTTTCGGAACACTGCTTAATCACCATAAAGATTTCGTAACATTTTCTCACTATAGAACAAATGATTTGGTTTTAATATAGGATTTAATCAAGATTCATTGCTCCCTTATGTTTGGCTCAATAAAGATCTCCGGACTCCGTTTTCTTTACTTCTTTGAACCAAACTTAACTGGAAAATGCCACTGCTGATTAGTGTGAAATTTGTATAGCTTAAAGTACCTAAAGTATAGCTGATAAATGGCGCGTTTAAGCAAAACAAACCGGAATCTATTTTTTAAATGTTAAGTACTGGAACTTGCTGATTTGCCTTGCATAAATTGGCGTTGTGTCTGTTGTCAGATAATGCAAAGCAAAAATGAAGTTTGTTAAGTAGCGTTTGGTTGAAATGCACAGCGCTGGAGCAAAAAATAGTTACACTCTCGCCGTAAGGGTGAAGAAGATAAATTATGATAAAGCTTATGAAGTGCATATTATACTCAATTTGATTGAAATAATTTTACCTGAATTGATTTTTGGTTAGTTGTGTTTGGAATGTCCAGAAAAGTTATTTCACAGCTGGTCAAATGACATTTCGTGTGCATCGCGGGTTTTTTTTACCGTACAACGCGTTTTGTCGACGTTCGTTGGGTATTATTGGTGAACGTTGCACGTCCCCCCTCTCCGCCTGTCTGGGACAACCCGCCTCCGTTCGTATGTGACAGGTTTCGCTAGATGTCTCCACTGACTCTCTAGCAGACGCCCCGGCGACACCGTCTAACGCGTCTGACGACAAACAACAACAACCAACGATCTCCATAGAAACATCAACATCCCCGACTAGATTAAACTGTGTATATTTTAACGCGCGCTCACTCGCTAAACACGGTGCATGTGATTCACTCACGGCCTACACTTTATTAAATGATGTCGACATCATATTCATATCCGAAACATGGCTTACCGACATCGTAAAGGACCGTGAGCTTTCTCTCAATGATCGATACTCTGTATTTAGAAAAGATCGCGAAAGTCGAGGTGGTGGTGTTATTATTCTTGTGAAAAAGTCACTGAGCTGTTCTGTGGTTGATTGTCTCTCTGCTGTAGAAGCGGTCTCTGTCGATGTGCTATTGGGATATAACACAATCCGGTTTGTATGCTGTTATATCACTAATGCCGACGGTGGTGTGAAACGTGATCAAATAGTTGACGTAGATAAACTATTTGAGGCTCTTGTTGATGATCGACCTATTATAATCTGTGGAGATTTTAACCTTCCACATATTCAATGGAATACGGCAACGATCTCAAGCAGCCTTTCTGTGGACTCGCTTTTTGTAAATTCGTGCTTGAACAATGGCCTAACCCAGCTGGTGACCGAAAATACTCGCACACCCAATGGAAGTGAACATGGATCGGTGCTTGACTTATTATTAACAACTGATCCCGCTATTATTGGTGACCTCCACGTCACCTCACCGCCCATAAAAACAGACCACATGGCTCTCTCGTTCCAAGTGTTGATAGAACGTCAGTGTCAGGATGTACCCGGAGGCGGGTTGGACTTTTATAGGGGGGATTATGAGCAAATATCACAAAATCTGTCACTTGTCTCGTGGTGCCGATTCTTTAGTGACTGTCATAATGTTGATGCCATGTACAATAAATATATCGGGTACATGCATTTTCTCATTGAGTCCTTCGTCCCTAAGCGTACGAATATTAGGAGTCATCATAAACTCAGGGAGTATATTGAGAGACTCAAGAGTCTAATTGAAACTGACTCGTGCCCTAACTTACATTCTAAGCTGAAGAGAGCTACGCTTAGACTCCGTATACTCGATGAATCCGCGTTGTCTTTTCCAAATACTAAAGAGTTTTTTCGTTATGCAAACAAGAGGATAAAGGGCAAGCAATGCATAGGGGCTATCAAGTTGAACGGGGAGCTCATCACCAATGATGAGGCTAAGGCCGATATTTTCAAAAACTTCTTTGCCTCAGTTTTTGTTTCTCATCAGGTCTCGTCTTCCCCTTCGATTCATCCACCTCCCAACACCCTTCTCAGCCCCCCCATTTGTGTAGATGATAAACAAATAGTTAATAAAATTAAAGAGCTCAAGTCCAAATGTAGTATCACACCTGACTCAATACCACCATTGTTCTACAAAATGTTAGCCATAGATCTAGCACAGCCTCTGCGATTGATTTTCCAAAGATCTTATGAAGAAGGTGTGGTCCCTCAACCCTTTCGTCTCTCGGTGGTTACTCCAGTTCATAAAAAGAATTCTTTGTCTGATGTTGATAACTACCGCCCTGTTGCCCAGGAAGTCGTCGCCTGCTTGATTTTCGAGAAGATCCTTGTTGACCACATTAATCGTTTCTTGAGTCTCAATAACCTTTTGGACCATAATCAACACGGATTCACAAGGGGCAAATCAACCTCGACGCAGCTACTCGAGACTGTTCACGAGTGGGCACTCTATAAAAACAGGGGTGAAAGAGTTGACTGTGTCTACTTTGATTATTCTAAAGCATTTGATCGAGTACACCACCATACCCTTGTTAAAAAGTTGTCTGTTCTAGGGATTGACAATCGTACCGTATCCTGGATTAGAAGCTATCTGAGTGATCGTAAATTCTGCGTTAGGGTAAACAACTCGTATAGTGACTTTATACATTGTCCGTCTGGTGTTCCGCAAGGCTCTTGCATAGGTCCATTGTTATTCAATTTATTTATTCTTGATATTGGAACCGTACTACCCCAAGGAGTGACATACAAGCTTTATGCTGATGATCTGAAGCTGTACTGTCCCACTGACACGCTAGAGGGAAAACAAACACTACAACTAGCCATAGATGCTGTCTCTCGTTGGTGTGCTGAAAATGATATGATGATATCCATACCCAAGTGCGCAATACTTAGCTCCAAGAAACAGTGTTTTGCTTATAAACTTGACAATCAGGATATACCATATACCTTGTCCATACGTGATCTCGGCGTAATGGTTACCCCAAGCCTCGATTTTGATTTACATATAACACAAACAATCAAATCGGCTAATGCGGTGATGAATACGGTATTTCGTTGTTTTGTCGTAAAGAAACCGGAGTTCTACCTGCATTTGTTCAGTAGTCTTGTACTTCCCAAATTCCTTTATTGTTGTGAGGTTTGGCGTCCCTTCCTTAACAAACATATTGAGGCCATTGAGCGCGTACAATCACGTTTTATAAAGAGAGTGAGCAAGCGCTGTAATATACCTCGTGCAAATATAGAACTCAAATCAATTTCTGATATGTTTGATCAAGCCGACATGAGGATGTATAATCGTTTACGCAAGCTCGATATGTTAGATAAGTTCTTTGTAGTAAAACCTAACTCGCTGCGTAGTGGTATGACTATTAATGCCTTGCAAGTTGCCTCAAATGATAGAATTAATAACTTCTTTCCTTGGAGGATTTCGAGAAAATTGCACGCATTGAACAAAATGTAAAAACTTTGTGTAAGCATGTACATAATAACAACGACAATGATATTAATAACACTCTACAAATATCTATACACTTGCAATTATACAATATGCCCACCCTTTTGGCTCAATAAAGGCGCTTTTGAATTGAATTGAATTGAATTGAATTATTATGGTTTATTAATTAATTATTATTATTATTAATTAAAAACCTATTATTATGGTTTATTAATTAATCACCCAGGTTGGGTGAAATTATAAACATATACATCAGACAGAACTAGTGCTTCCTTCACGTCATTGGGTCTTCTCTCATCTTGCTAGTTCAGCTATTGACTGAACTGCTGGACATGCTGCGGCATCTATCGCATTGGGCAGAGCACCTTGTGCACCTGCAACACTCCTGAGGAATGTGAAATTCTTCCGTGCTGCATAACACGTGATGAAACCCGTGGGCTGCAAACGCCGTAGTTAAAGGTCTGCTCTTGTATCTGGTTGCTCGCCAGGCCGTGCTTGTCATCGCCACCGTTTTATATTTTCCTAAATCGATTTCCTTTTATTTCTCCAACCACTTTAAAGTATATGCTTCAAACGCTCTCGTCCTAGGTAAACCCCATCGAAGTTGTAATTCCTGTGTCATTAAAGACCCCCCCCCCTCTAAGATATATATATTCTATTCCTATAAGAATAGGCTAACCCCAAAGCCCGTTTCATAAAGAAAACTCTGGCTCTATCTAGTAACTGCAGATCTGCTTCTGCCAGTTTTTCCCATATAAGTGATATACCGAATATTGGTGTTGGTTCTATTTTAATTAATTAACGCGGTATGTATTGACAACATTTGCAGGTTCTTAATTGCTGCTGCCGCTCGAATTGCTTTTCCCACTCTGCTTTCCTTCGGAAACTGCTACCATTCGACGTTATAGTGACTCCCAGATAAGTAAATTTATTTACGAAATGTACCTCATTGCCCCTGGCTTGAAGAACGTAGTCTTTTGTTAATCGACTCCCTCGTCGAAACTTAACTGCTACTGTATTTTGCCAGTTCCATATATCCATATATGGTTGTCAATGCATACTATGCTCTCCCTAAAGACGGCCCCTTAACAGCTGGTTCGGAACTCCTTTCAAGGATAACTTCTCCATAGTTATGTTTCTCGGCGCTAAGTCAAAGGCGGCCTTAAGATCTATAAATACTGCGTATAACGGGTTTCTTGGCTCGGCTAGAGTTGCCCAAATCTCTACTAACAATTGGCGCAGAGCCGTATGGGTCGACTTTGATCTTCTAAACCCATGTTGTTCTTCTGGTGCTGCGTTTCTGGCTTCTAAAAAGTACCCAAGTCTATCTGAGATTATGCCCGAGAATATCTTATAGGGGTAACTCTTAAGTGTTATTCCCCTCTAAGCTTCCGGTTCTGTTTTTATGTCCTTTCCTTTAGGTATAACAATAAAGGTATCTTTCTTCCACGCTTTAGGCATTTTCCTGGACTTTAGGCATTCCTCGAATAGAGCTTTCCAGCATGGTGCCAGTGCCAACGTTTGCTTTAAGTGCTCATTTGTTATCATATCGTTCCCGGCCGCTTTGCCTCTAGGCGCACTTTCAATTGCCCTCGATTTTGACCTCGCAGACTACCCATTCCCGCGCAAACTCTGTGTATTTGTCCCAAGGCAATTTGTAAACTATTATTTCTTTTGGAGTGGTGTCGGCTCCCTGTAGCATACCAGCAAAGTGCTTATTCAGTCTCTCAGTCTTCACTGGGCACTGCTGTTTTCTTTTATGTTTTAGCCACTTGTGCGGATGTTCCTCTGCCTCTTGTAACAACTTCCACTCCTGGCTTTCCCAGTACTTCTGTTTTTCTTCTTTGTATGTCCTTTGCGTCATTTTCTTTACCATTATAGCAAACGGCCTCATTACCGGAAAAATATTTACGTAGTCCCTAGTTAGCCTATTGGTTATTTTTGCTGTTCTACAGCGCTCGTTGAACCAGGGCCTTCCTTTTCGTTCGTGGCGCGGAACTATTGCACTTTTGATTAGATTTACCAGTTCATAGGACTCTATGTGGATGTCCCCTGGTGGACATACCTCCCCAACTCCCTCTAAAAAAATCCCACTATCCAGTTTTGTTCCGGACCCCAGCCTACGGCTACTCTCCTCCCCACTGCTGCTAACCTTGAATGTCATCCCCATGGGTATGTGCCTTCTAAGTCCCGCTTCTTCTCGAAATGATGTATTTCCTCCCAAAAATGTTATATCATTTACGTTTCCGTCTGTGGCAAAAATGTCGATGACTGATGCTCCAATGGTACATTCAAATGTGTTTAGGCCTGGATCGCCAATTAACAACCTCTCTTCGTTATAATTTCTAAAAATGTTCGTTCAGAGTTTCCCTTGTCCAATCTAGCATTGAAATCTCCCGCTAGAATCATAGGTGCTTTTCTCGGCACAGCTTCGACCCCGAGAAAAATACGTTCTGTCATGGTCTCAGTAGACTCTACACCCGCTGGTTTCACACAAGCTGCTACAATCTCAACCCCCTTGACGCTATTGCTACTAAATTTTCCGCTATTATTCCTATTTTCATTTCTCTAATTTCTGCTCTCGAAAATACTGAAACTTGGCCTACCCCCTCCCTCGTCTTTATGTGCAAGTGCGTGATATCTGTAGAAGCCCCCCGAAGTAAAAGGTTTTACAGCCCAAGCACTCCTCGGAGTGCTTCCGCGCCTAACAGTCATTTAGATTCACGGGGGTTCTTTCAATCGTTGACTATTATGACTCCTGCTAAATAAAAGCATTTGCCTTGAGTGATTCTTGCTTTTGCTAATGCACGATAGTAATATTAGACTATGTTTTATAGCTTGCGAATAAGGATACGGGACAATACTTATCTTATGTTCTTCTAAGAATAGTGGTTCTTTACTGAGGATTTTGGCAAAATAAATTCAGTGGGCCGTGACCGTGGGTCTTTTAAGATCGCCGGAACTCCTGTCGAACTTAATCCGGCTTGGTCTGTCTGACCGGCGGTCGTTCGGCATGTAGGGCTTACTGGCTATGGCTGATTGCGGTGTTTTCTTGTTGAGAACTTCCACTCTGTTTTTGGCACATACGATATTGTCTTTATTTGCTTTTTAGGGGAAACTAACTAACTATAGAATGCGCTACGCTCACATAGGTGCTTCAGATGTGGACCGTGTTGTGGGGCTTAACCCGCTAAAGTCAGTGTTGTCCCCATTCCCGCATCCTATCTGGAGCTGCATAACCAAAATTTTAAACGATCAGTGGGGGAGCGTAGTTTAAGATCCTAAGTGTCCCGGGTAAGTCTTCAGGACCTTGTCATATAAAAACGGTTTATCTTCTTCTCGATGTGCATGCTCCCAATAGTAAGGCTAGGCCAGTCGTTACGTGAATTGGCCATGAGCTGTGTCAGCATTTTAAATGTGCCGTCGTTTGCTCTAGGTAGGCGTGTCTTCGGTTCTGCTTTGGCAATGATTGCGGAATGGAAATGTAGCTTTCTCTATTTTGAATAGGTAAAACTGAAAACTTTTATGTCTTTTAAGTCCCGTAAGGACTTAAGTCACGTAAAACGTCAGCTCACCGCCAGGCCGGCCACCCAGGATCCGGAATCAAAGTCCTTTCACGGCGCCCGGGCACTCCATGTGAAATAGAGGCTTGCCCAAAGGACAGGCCCCACTTCTTTCCTTCACTTTCTCCTTTGCCGGATCTTTCGCACAAACGGCGCCGCCCATCGGCTTTTAAGTCCCAAGGGACAGTGCTAGCCAGACTGTTCTATTATTGTTATTGTGATCCTTAGAGCGGCTACGCATTGGGCTTTGTGCAGCTAAGGACAGTGCAGTTAACGGCCACGCTGGGGCTGCAAATTAGGCTATAAGTTCAGTCACCGACACCATAAAGCGTTGTCTTGTTTCTGTTTGTCGTAACAGGTCGTATTGCTTTGGCATCTACCGGGCAATCTTGTGCGAGACATTAGCGGTATTTTGTGCTGCCAGGCGTATGTGAGGTGTGCCCCGTACCCTCCTGTGTAGGTACATTTCTAGACAGCGGGCAATATAAACGAGCTTAATGTTCTGCTCATCTAGAGTTATATAAATAGGATGCTTCTTCTGACCCAACTGTTTTAGGTTACATTTAGCTGGAATTTTCGCTATTCTGGAAGCTATTAAATTTATTACAAGTTGTAAATATACGACTAAAATCTAGAAGAATGCCTTCAATATTATTCGACCCCAGTGTTAGACTGACTCTCCTCATCCAGCCTGCGAGCTCCACCAGGGCGTTCTTAGTTCTCAGTTTCATTTGTTTGGAGTGAGCAGGCCTAAACGATCCTAACAAGGTTGTCTGTGTACGCCGGCAGCTAAGTGCGCTTCGAGATGTCGGGTAAACGTAAGGCGTCATCATACGCCAGGTTCCGCATGAATGGTTCTGAAAAGAATAAACTATGCACACTAAAAGTACGCACACTCGCCACATCTTCATCACCCTAATATACCGTTCAGAATTTAGAAGATTTTCACGTTGTGCAAGCTAGTCACGCTGAGCAGCGACTTCTGATCTATAAAACGTGACCATCAATTACCGTCTTGATGACCTACACGTTTAATAATTGGTCTGATCTGTCTGTCCCTAAGCACACAATGCCCTCGTAATGCACCTAAATGTTACTACTAGATTGTACCTAATGTAATTTTCTATTTAGTGTAGTTTATATATATATAGAGAGAGAGAGAGAATTTTATGACATGCCTCGTAGGTCTGGCAGTGACCAACGACATCGCGTTTGATGCCTTCGACTTGAATCCAGGGAAAAGCCTGAACGTATATGTATTAATAAATCAGGCCAAAGAAGTTCACTCTGTGCTGGGTTCTTAAACATCTACCCGACCTGCTGTGGCTTTGGCTAAACTCATGGGTGTGCAGATTGGCAAAAACTACCGTTTTCAGTAAAGGCGAATGCAAAACGTAAAACTCTCTGAGGCATGAGTATACAGCGCACGTATAGAGATGACCGTTCAAAAATGCGTCCTAGTCGGGTAAATCGAGATGTCAAGAGAAAGATCGTGCGACGGCGCGGTCAGGCTGTCCCCCATAGCGTTTCCCTACACTCGCCGAAGCTCTGATAGGAATTTCATCGGTTCGGCAGCCTCGTGACCGCCCGCGGGACATTGTTCACATAAGGCTGAAGCCACCAATGCATCACATACATGTATATAAGTTAAATATCCCGCGTAACAACATATATATATATATATATATATATATATATATATATATACATATATATCATTGGGAGTAGATGTGACATACTGAATTGTCGTTTTGCCCTCGCCCCCTGCATGCGGGAACTGAGTTAAAATCACATGTGACGTATGTTGCCATGGGCTGATATATTTGACGTTGAATTCTCAACATACGAACATGTGAGCTGCTCGACTGTCGCAGACAGACGAGTTTTGTCTTATTGGACGTGTTCGAAAGGGGACAATGGCCTCAAGAGTGTCTGATAGATGACAGCTTGCCAAGTTCTAGCGGTTTATTCCACTGAAGTACTGTCTTGGACGGAACACTGGTGATGTGTAAGCTGAAACAAAAAATAGTAGTAGCTAGCGAAATCCGCAGGATGGTGATTTCGTACCCTCTAAGCTGTGGAGTAGAATCACGTTATTTGTCTTGTGAAGAGTTTGATTTAATAAGCACCAAGTCACTTACCGGCTCGTCTAAGTCAATAATTTAGATAAACACCATTTTGTTTACATGTAGTGACTTCTTCAGTGCAATTGGCTACTTCCCAGAGCGCCATATTTAAATAACATAATTAGCTGGGGAATTAAGTCAAGAAACGAGGAAAGCGGATGACGTCTTATAATGCCGGCAAACGGCCATTAAACGAAAACGTCTGTGTCGCTCGGTGATTGTCGGTTTTTGAAAAATCTCGAGTCTCTTGGCAAACTCTGCTAGTGTCGACGCTCAATCAATCTTTAAGGCTTAATTAAGCGTTCGACCAGCTTAATTAAGCCTGCTTAGTTCGAATACTACTACGACTACAAGTAAAAAGAGGCAAATTTTACAGCATTTGTCTAGGTATATATATATATATATATAATCTGCACAAAACTACTAATCGAATGATATGCTTGCTAGGCTAGTAGGCAGGTCTAGCAGTGAGAAACGGCATCGCGTTAGGTGCCTTCGGCTCCGAGAGTTCATGGAGAGGTCTAAATTTATATGTAATAATAAATCAAACCAAATAAGTTTATACTGCGCTACCATTTTATCCCAAGGCTACCATTTAAACCAACGTCTTCCCGATCTGCCGTGACATTGCCCATATTCAATGGTGTGCAGCTAAACAAAAACGGCCGTTTTCAGTCAAGGTGAACGCAAAATGTAAAACTCTCTGAGGTATGTCGATACAGCGCACGTATACGAGACGGTCGCAGAGAACCTGTTACTATTAACCACAAAACCATTTTAAGTAATAATTAGAAAAGCATAATTGAAGAGGAATCATTTGAAACATAGCCGATACGACCTTCTAGATGACCTTCTAGGTGTAAATTTTGATTCTGTGGAAGACGCTTCAGACCATTTAGAAAAATTGCTTTTGTTTTATGTGAAGCCAGTTCGAGACCTAGCGTGCGGAGCTGTTGTCGGATATCTGCCAAGACTCCGTTAGCTGTTGCTTCGAGCAGATGCTTGTCACGGGCGGTAACGGTCAGTGCCAGACTGTATGCGTAGGCAATGGGATAAACTCCCTGGGATGCGACAGTCGAACTACTCTACGGTATGCTATATTCCACTTAGTTAGTCCCAGTGCAGACCCTTGGGGGATCCCGGCTGTGACTGCGTAGTTCACACATTCGTATGCATATGCTCGGTCTTGTTTTTAAGCGATTTGTTTATGGCGTCCCACAAAAGCTTATTAAACGCGTTTTAGACGTCAATACAGATGGCCAGACCGATGTGTTGTCAGTAAATGTTTTGTGTGTTTCAGCTTTGTTTAGAACTTTACTTATAGCCGAGTGTGCGGAGTGTCCGGCTCAGAAACTAATCTGGTTTTCCGACAGCGACTTCTTGTCTTCTAATTCTGTAACTAGTCGTCTGTTGATAATGCGCTTAGCTGTCTTGAATAGGCAGGAGATAATGCTTATAGGGCGGTATGCTGAGGAGTCTCCTTATGGTTTACCGGGTTGGGGGATAAGGGTCAGACGTACCGTTTTCCAAGGCTTAGAATAATCCCCGCTGGTGAGAATTGTGTCCATCATGCGTTTTAATAAGTTTGGACGGGTCTTTAGGTGCAGGCATACACTTGTGGAGGAATCGCAATTGGGCCTAGTGCTGTTCTTGGCCGTATGCATTCGGTCACAATTTTAAAATTTTATATTGAGATTGGCGTCGAGCCCGGTGGCGTGGTAGCTTAATTCTGCGCCACGCAGCCGAAGGAGACACATAGGTGCGCGGGCTCGAGCCCCACCGCTGCACATTTTTATATATGGGGACCCGTCTATAAAGCAATGTGAAAAACAGTTCCGTGGACGTTAAATCTCGGCTGAGGGTCAGCCCGAAAACTTTACTTAGATTGAGATTGGCTTGAAGGTATGGACTGAAGTGGCTTAAGAGATTACCGGCTCTGGCGGGGATCCTTGTGGAAAGAGGGTAGTTATAGTCGGTCGGGCTACTTCTAGTTGTAGGGGCGGTTGTGCGTCATTTTGTTACGCACGATCTTGTACTCTTTGTGCCAGTGGTTTTTTTCGACCTCCTCACACTAAAAGTTCTAGTGGCCTTTTTTACCACTCTTAATGGCCTTATGTAAAGCTCTTCGTTCTTTCCATAAGTAGGAGAGTTCCGGCCGGTGCCTTGCTCTGCGACGTTTGCGTGCTCGTCGTAGGCGATAGCAGGTCCTTCGCTTTTTGGCAATCTGACTATTCCACCAGTAGCATGGTGGACGATTATCTATTTTAAGGTGTGGGCTCTCGTGAGGCTTCCTCTAATAGTGCAGATATTTCCACTACCGAGCATTCATTGAGATTAGATGCTTTCCTTTTTAATGCTTTCGGTAGGCAAGTACAATCTAGCCTGGAAAAGCGTTGCCGTTGTGTTGGAAAAATAGACACACAAAGAGGGTGGGCCGCAATAAAATCTCCTCCACAATCGCCTTTCGATGACCGCGAGTGTTCATGCAAAGGTATAGTTCTTCAGAGAAGTCCTCTCATTAATGAAGGGTGAAGTTTGGAAAAAAGTAAAATGAGATTGCAAAGTGGGATAAGGGATAAGTGGGTGCCTTGTCTTACTGAGGTGGGCGATAGTCTTGTGGGGGATACCTCGATCGAAGCAAATTTGTTGCCAGCGTGGGGCCCGGATTGAAAAACATAAAAGTTCAACCTTTCTAGACCCCGGTATTATAGGGGTCTATGAGAGAGGTAGGTTTGCTATGTGTCTGATGAGGTGGGGAACCCGATGTGACCACGGTCGTTTGATCCGATTGGCACTCGCCACAGCTCCTGTCAGTCCGTAGCACTGTTAAATCAAGATCCGGGCTGACAGAGTGTGAAGCTTAGGGGGGAGGTGTGTTTAGTGGGTATGGGTCTCGGCGAAATGAGATCCAGCCGTCGGGGCCAAGTCCCACACAGCGCGGGTGGGCTCCCATGCTATGCCCGTCACCCTCCTCCTCCATAAAAAAGAGGTCTTCTATGCGGCTTTCGGCTGCGATGTTGGACACCTGATCGTATGCTCTGTGGAGGCTTATTTGCAGTATTTCAATATTACTGGTCATTTTGTTGTAGTTTCCTCGGAGGTGTGTGACACCGTTGTCTTTTTTTGAGAGGACTAACTGGAAAATGCGGAACGCACACACGGTCACCACTGCAGGATTGTACTCAACTGCAAGTGTGGGCCGGTAGTGTGGGGCTCCAACCCACTAAAAAACAGTCATTTCCTCCTTCCCTCCCCAGCAGGGAAGTCCTGTTAGCGGTACTACAAACTACTGAGGGGGGGTGTAATAGCCCGGTTTACTGGTCGCGCCGGCCCCCAGAGAGGGCGTCGACATGCGCATGCGTTTAACCCGTTCTTTCCTGACATCGTTGTCTGTATGCTGGATATAGCGTCCTAGTACCGCAGTGTTCATGTATGTTGCATGTATAGTACTTACCATTAGCCGTGCAGCCCTCTGCGACGTGTCCTTATCCTCCGCCGTTGAAGGGGCGATGTGTGGTTAAAACTCAGACACAGTGAACACTGTGGAACCAAAACCATTTTGTCTACGGACAGCAAGTCTAACAAGGTGTATATGTATTTGCTGTAGCAGTCTTTGAGTTTCCTATGGTGGCATTAACGATACACGAGTAGTCGCCTGCGCGGGTTTTCTTTAGCGGGCTTAGAGTGAAAACCATTTCTATAGCTCCGTCCTTGGTAAGCGCCTTGAGGATGCCCTTCGGCTCGATGGACTCATCCAGGTCTTGGAATATCACGGCCTGCCCGGGTTTTCTTTAGCGGGCCTAGAGTGCAAGCCATTTATGGCGCTCCGTCCTTTGATAAGCGCTTTGAGGGTGTCTTTCGGCTCGATGGACTCATCAAGATCACGGATTATTACGGCCTTGGTCTGTGAGAGCGCTTGGGCTGTTGTTTCCGAAGACGCTGCCTACTTTATTTGCTGAAGGAATTTAGAGCCAGTGGCGGGAGTAGTACCTTGCACAATCAGGCGGCTTTTGCCTGTAGCTTTTCGTGAAGCGCTTTTAACGTCTAACCTAGCTATCGCTGGGTCAATGTTATTTTTAAGAGAACGTAAAGCGTTTGCATGGTACCATTGCCTGATTTAACGACAACTGCAAAGGCAAAGTCAGGCTTCTTCCTCTTCTTTTTGTCGTGAGCTTCTTCTATTTTCCGGCCTTTAATTCAGATTTCCAGGGTCATTTCTGGGTACTGCATGAAGACTTGCTTCAATACTTTCCTCAAGAGAGCGATATCGGCTGTTGCCAGGATTGCCATTGTCACTGCCTGGATATCTTTTGTCCTAAGAAAGTTGTAGAGACTGGTCGCTGCTCTTCTTAGGACCCGCATAGAGACCTCGTTTTTGTTTTCTTCAGCATGCGGGATCATCCGTGCGTAGAGTGCCCGAAGTGGGGCTGGAGTGTTTTCAACTCCTTCAATCGTCAAGGTGTCCCGTTTCTGCAGAAAAATATACTTCCCTTCCGTAAGGCACAGCAATACATTCTGCATTGCCGGACCCGTCTTGGTCGGACATTTGTGACTGCAGTAACCTCATGCTGAGGCCTGCTCAGCTAAGTTACTTGCCTTGCGGAGGCTAGTGTCAGTATAGGTGCACGCAGGCCATTCTCTTTACCTTTGCGTATTGTTTATCAAATAACTTCTCCTTAGGAAAGACTCCTTGTATCTCTGCAGTTATAAATTACTTTAGCGGTGGAAGAGGCGAAGCTCTGGGAATGGGTCAGTATTTATTTCCATGGAATGTCTCTTTGTTCTAGCGGGGGTAAAACCAACTACAGGCGCTTTACGGCAGATTTCGCATATAGTTAAGCTCAGAGTTCTTACTGCTATAGAGATTTGCAGGTGTGTAGTCCGGTGTTTGATGATTAGTTTTTCTATGTCAGCCACTGATATCAGTAGGAGCTGTAAGTCCTTCTTGTTTCCATAGATAGGCAAAGAATGCTCTGCTCGCGCAGGACAAGAAGGTGCGCAAGTTTCCTTCTTTGCCTAAGGGGTGTAGCTAGCTTTGCTCTTAAGGAAGGCAGACTTAGACCCGCACAGAGTGTCCATGTGGGCTGGGGGTGGAGGGGTGAGTGGAAGGCGACACCTGTCGGGCTCAAATAATGATCTGAGTCTGCGCTCGGCTACTTCCATCCTTTAGTCAGCTAATGTGCGAGTATTACTCGCACTTGCTATTCTGTCGGCTTGAAGTCGTATCGCAACGTTTAGATGTTCGGCGCGCTTCCGCTCTCGAGTTTTCGCACGTGGCGCCGTTCAAGTTGCTGCACGTGGCAGTGTTTTGGATTGTACGTGGCGGCGGTAACTAAGCGCATCGTCGTATTTGTTTTTTTGCAAATTATGTTCTGAACGACAGTGTTGAATCTTCTGGGCGAGATTTTATCTCGCCCGGTTTTTCGGAAGAAGCTGAATTTTTGTACGAAATCGACGATGTGTTTAGTTTATATATTGGAGGATTTCATTATTCTAACCGAGACTTGGGAGACCAAACCGTTTGACGTGCCTGGTTTCTACTCCGCTCACTCGCCGGCAGTCATACGTGCTCGCCGAGGCCGCCCTAGCGGCGGCGTGTCGGTACTGTATAACAAGAGAGTAGGCGAGATCAGTGTGGCATTGGCTGAAGATGATACAGTAGTACTTCGGGGTAACCAATGTAACATTGTGGCAGCCTACGTCCGACCATCGAACGCCGAGAACACAACGGTGTTGATTGACAGAATCACACGGGCTATCCACGTTCCCCCCTCAGTTGGATTTCCGCTGTTAGTGGCAGGCGACTTTAACTCGAGGGTTGACAAACCTGATGATTTGCGTACTCGCGCTCTTCTCTCGATGCTCCATTATTTCGGCTGCAGTCTGATTACCGATACGAATGTTCCGACGTTTGAAGGCTTTATGGGAAGTTTGGTAATTCATATATTTGCATCCAACGTTGACTCGGAGAAAACTTGTTATATTGAAAAAAGCAACCCGCTACATGAAGGTGGTAACTTTAAATGGTATGTCCCAGTAGGAGTCGAAATGTTACTCCCTTAAATAGAGACTCCGCCGCAAAGAAACGCTGGGTTGGCTAAAACACTGAACCCAAATAAGTTTCGCCCAAAGCTTGCAGCGTTATTTCCGGTACAGCGTGACTCAGACATTGAATCGTACACGGGTGTTCTGACAGAGGCGATTACATCGTTCGTCTGTGCACCGAGCCCGCGTCGACAACGGCCATGGTTTAATACAAGCTGTAGACTAGCCTCCGTGACGCCGTTCCATGTCCGTCTGCTGGCTAAACAATGCCCGTGCATGATGCCGCTCTGTAACCTGCTCAAGAGTTCGTATAGACGAACTCTTAAGACGGCGCGACGGCAATATCTTGAACGTCAGGAAGAAAAGCTTCTGAAACAGGCAGTCAATAAGCCCCGCAGGTGGATTAAACGGGGGAAATCGACTTCGTGTCCTATAAACTCCGCTGTCTTGATAGAGCTTTTCAGGGAAATGTATGCAAGCGCAAATACCATTCCCAGCAAAGTTCCATTGTTCGATAGCGCATGGGACAAACTGACATCGTTTATGCGCGATCACCTGGCTGCAGAGTTCTCCGTAGTGGAAGTGCTACGCTTCATGGGACGGCTCCAGCCAAACAAAGCAGGCTTGGACATACTTCGCAACGAACATCTGAAGACGACGGCTGGCATGGCTCCTTGTTGGACAAGTTTATTCAATGCTTGCCTCCGTCAGGACGTCTACCACGAACTTGGCGTGATGCACTGCTTATCATCATACCAAAAGGGAAAGGTGATCCGCAGGTCCCGTCATCCTGGAGGGCGATTGCCAAGAAAAGTTGCTGTTACAAGCTTCTGGCACTCCTTATCACTCGACGGCTCAGCACCTTCTTGGAGTACTGCGGCTGCATACCGGACGAACAGCACGGTTTTCGCACAGGGCGTTCAACGATTACGGCATGCAACCTATTACTAATCGAAGTGCGCAGGGCCATTAGCCGGCCGAAACATGCACTCTACGCAGTATACGTCGATTTCAAATCTGCGTTCGACACGGCGCCTAGAGACAAGATCCTGGTAAAGCTCGCTGAGTGCGGAGTTCCGCTTAACATGCTTCGGCTAATCAAGGCTATGCTTCAGAAAAGCTCCGTGAGTATCGATGAGGGCGTGTCCCGGCTCCCGCCGTTTGCCCAAACGACCAGAGTCGCGCAAGGCGATAATCTGAGTCCTCTGCTATTCTCCCTGCTGCTGAATGACTTGCCATCCCGAGTCCAAAGATCTACTTCTCACGTCAAAACGTTGCTGTATGCAGATGACCTTGTCATTTTCAGGAGAAGTCGTTTTCATGTCCAACAGGCATTGGCAAGGCTCTCCGCATACGTACAAGACACCGGCCTGACAATCAACCTTGATAAAAACTGAAGCTATGAAATTCCGCCGGGGAGGGCGACTAGCCGAATCCGACCCACAAGGGCCAACGACCCTTGAGTATGTAAATAGCTTCAAGTACTTGGGGGTGGTACTACCTACCAACGGCCGATGCTTCAAAGAGCACCTTAAGGACAGGGTCAGGCGAGCCTTGGTTGCGAGTGTTGGGGTGCAGACGCCATCGAAGCTATCGCTGCAGTCAGCAATGGCTTTGTTTGATGTGAAAGTTGCACCTGTTGCTGAATACGGAATTTAAGTGATATGGGAGTACCTTTCGGCGTCGCAGCTCGAGGTGGTCGATCGTATAAAGCCAGCATTTCTCAAACGTGTCATGGGGCTGCACCGCTCAACACAAAACAGATTAGTTTACCTCTTGGGTGACACGCCGCTTTTTAAAGAAGATCTTAAACGATGTTTCGACCTTCCGACTACTTCAGCTTACCTAACTTCATTAGCTTATGGGAGCGGAAGATGGCAGAAATCGACCCTGAATTCTATGATACGGGTGCAATGACCAACGACGCATGGAAGGGACTTAACAGGACCAATAGGCATATAGTAACACGTTTGCGGTTCATGGGCATCACCACATTCTCTGCGAAACATTAGGATTTCATGTCCCGTGTGATACCTGTATTTGCAGTAGGTGCGGGAACTTTTGCGCCAGGTACCACGCAGCGTCATGCCCAGAAGTGACTTCCCTAGGGAGTCTCGCTCTAATGGAGGGGTCCCAATAGCGTATTATTTGATCATGAGTACATCGGAAAGGAGATTGTCCTCGATGTATGTTTGAATACGGAACAGTCATGTGTATACTAACACAAGTTTTACAATGTACCTAACAAAGTTGATAATAAACATCATAATTGTATATATAGGAGGACCGGTTGTCTCGTAATTGCACATTTTATGCTTCTATGTCGGGCAAAAACACCAGTGTCACAAATTGTAGTAATTTAACTCTTACTCCGAAACATGACTTTTCAGAGACCATGCTATATTGTTTCAAAAAAGCTTTACAATTCCATATATCGCTCTTCAAATATTTCTGGGACAAAGTCATTTATGCATGCACTCAATCTCGACGGTCCGCCGAAAACTCGTAATTACTCCGCAACCGCGGCTCGCATTGCCATAAGTTTGGTGCTAAAATGATCGCCATAAAATGTGCGTTTTTATTAGTTTTGAGCGCTGCTGTGGTCGTAGGGTAATGATTTTGAGGCCGTTGGTGTGAAAGCTAATAGAAAAACTTCATTTTACGAATTATGTTCTAAAGGATCATGTCGCATCTTCTGGTCGGCGTTTTATGTTCTTCAGAGGAAGCAGAATTTTCTCACGGACACGATGGTGAATTTAGTTTTTGTATAGGAGAACGGTTTCTGTTGCAATTGCACATTTTGTGCTTCGATGTCGGGCGAAAACACCAGTGTCACAAATTGTAGTAATTTCACTCTTACTCCAAAACAAGACTTCTCAGAGACTTTGTTTCATTGGGAAAATATTTGCCTTAACGAGCTCTACAATTCCTTATACCGCTCTCGTCCTGGGAAACCATATATCTATATATATCCACATTCACCATTCATGTGTGTACGCTTAGCTGCGGCGGTTTGGTAATGATTTGAGGCCGTTGGTGTGAAAAGCTAATAGAAAAACTCATTTTACGAATATGTTCTAAAGGATCATGTCGCATCTTCTGGTCGGCGTTTTATGTTCTTCAGAGGAGCAGAATTTTCTCACGGACCGATGGTGAATTTAGTTTTGGTATAGGAGAACGGTTTCTGTTGCATTGCACATTTTGTGCTTCGATGGTCGGGCGAAAACACCAGTGTCACAAATTGTAGTAATTTCAACTCTTACGCCAACACAAGGACTTTCTCAGAGACTTTGTTTCATTGGAAAAGATTTGCCTTAACGAGCTCTACAATTCCTTATACCGCTCTCGTCCTGGGAAACCATATATCTATATATATCCACATTCACCATTCATGTGTGTACGCTTAGCTGCGGCGGTTTGGTGGCCGATGAATGGTCTAGTCGAATGGGCAAATATAATGGCGCAAAGACGACGAGAGGTCGGGGACGGCCGACCATTAGACCACCAGCGGACCTGCAAGCAGCAAGTGAGCTAGAGGGTGGGTTAGATAGCCGATGTCAATCGATGCTAGCTGGACTCTAACGAGGTGCTTGTTGGTATTCCTGTTTTGTCTTTTCGCTCATGCCCCCCCCCCCCCCCCTACCTCTTCCTCCCCAACCTTCAAGGTGGAGGCGAGGCGTGCCGCACGCATACAGACATACACCTACTAGTAGTAGTAGTATATTTCCAGTAGTTATAGTAGTTCTAGTAGGTGTACCGTATGATTAGTAAATGCCGTAGTTATGCGAGTTAGGCTGCTAATGCAATTGCTCGCTCAATTCTCGCCCCCCGCCACGCCTAAACCACCAGCACTATAATTGAGCCGGCTTGTTCCGGCCAAACGCGTTGCGACGTGGTTTCAAATATGACGCTATTCGGAGACGTATTAAGAGCGGAGTGGTGACGATGCTGCTGATAATAATAATAATAATAGCATTATTAAGAATACAGATAAGAATGAATATGTTTTTATTGAACACTACTACTACTACTACTGCTAATACTACTAAATATATAAATAAAATGCTTTTCGGGCTGACCCCTAGCTAAGAACCCGGGCCACAACAACAACTATTACTACTACTACTACTACTACTACTAATAATAATAATAATAATGAATACGAACGCTGTTGACCATGGCAATAACTTCAATCACGATCATGACGCCAGTGACCTCAATGGAAAGGTCAGTTTCTACGCCGAGCATCATCACCATTGTGTGCCTTCTTCTTCTTCTTCTGAATGGCAAAGCATCGTAGCGTTCTCGGTGGAGCTTCGCCCGAGCATTCGACCGACTAACCGATAGACGCGTCCCTTTCACGATTGCTGTCTGCCATAATCAATAGAAGAAGAACCGCAGGGGCTGCGAGAGGTTATCGCTCACTCACGTAGTCATCGTTGCCATGAGGCATCTCATTCACCTCTTTCCAACTATCTACTGCATAGGTCTATCTACATATTTATCTAGATATCTAACTAACTACCTACCTACCTACCGTACGTACCTACGTTCCGCATTCATACATTGGCAGCATTCATACGCCTCGACAAACCGGCAGAAGGACGGACATACATCAAACTGATCAGCTTCGTCAGAGGCCACAATGCGGCGGGCTCCATCATCGAACGGTTCATTGTGGTGTTGTGTTTCGTTCCGCGCTTAGATTTCGCTGCGAGGTCATCGGTCAGGTAGTGCGTGCACGAAAAGGCTGCATCGGCGAAACTATATATATATATATATATATATATATATATATATATTAGTTAAACATATTATCTCTCAGTTTATATTTAGCACTCTTGAAAACCTGTGCCCGCAGAATTCAATCCAAAATGTCTCTGGGGGAGGTCTCTGCTGCAGCCATCAGCCCTCTCTCAGCCAAGTTATTCTACAACTTTGACGACGACACGCGGTGATGCCTAGAAGGGAAGCACTCATGCCATTGTCTATCTCTTGCACTCCATTGTCCTGCTAGGTCATTTCCGCAAGTTCAGCCCTGTGTAGGGAAAATGATGTATCGCTAGATCAGTTCACATTCACGCGGTAGTAGGCTTGCTGATAAGCGACTTCAATATACTATAAGCGCAAGCGAAGCATTCATGCACTGATTGCAACTCTAACAAACTCTAGAAGAACGCACATAACGCACTATTATCAGTTTCATCAGCGGTAGCACAACGGTGGACTCTGGAAAATATTCTAGGAAACAAAAAGCGCAGGCATATTTATGTAATATGAGCTTCTGTCTCAGAGGTAACACCATTGGTAGCAATGCCACATAAATGTATATGACACCCGGGGTCTCTCAGGAATCCATCCTAGGCGTTCCGCAGTCGAATGTTCTCTATAACGACGTCTCAGATGATCTGCTAGTTGAATTAAATCCACTACAGAAACGCGCCGTTGACGCGGCTGACGTTTCTCAATGAATAAAGGAACTGTACTAAACCTTGAGCAGGCCATTAGATAGACCTTTTTCTTAATTGGCTGCAAGCACTCTCTTGCATCTGTCCTCATCGGACAAGCAATGTGCGTGGTATAGACCAGGCACTACCTAAAAAAACTTTTTGCTAAGACCGAACAGAAATGTTAGAATTTTCTATTTATAGTCAGGCGCTATGATGAATGAATGTATTGTTTATCAACCAATATTTTGTTTATGCACATATGTGAAAGCTCTCTTACACTACTTTCATCAGCGATATTGCTTCTGTACACTGTTGGAGATGGTATAGATCACACGATTTTCCGCTCAGCTTGCATTCACACTCGGTCGATATTTCATGCAATTTCCCTATCCCATTTCGTATGCGTATGTTCATATGAAATCCCTATAGTGCAAACCCAGTAACGAAGTACCTGTTTTTACAACATGGGCCTTCCCAGTAGTTTGTGGTCACCGCTCTAATCTCATAAAAATGTCAATCGACGTCCGCAAATAGCATCATAGTCGGGCGCTGGGATAAGCCGGCTTTTTGTGCGTACTAAAACTATCCAGGGACGACGGAAGAGACCTGACGGTCTCACTGTAACCACAACTCAGCGTCGCCGCATGGTTGGTTCGGACGCAATTGTAACCAATACAAGCACAATACTAAAGTGACCATACTCTTATAAATATTAAATCGGAGCAGAAATGGCAAGGAAACATATCTCAGGGTTCGAACAAAGAGTGTGATCAAGGAGCGAGTCGAACCCAAAACATCGTCAAAAATCGACGCTTTGTCTACTAACGCAGCAGACGAGGGGAGAACACACTTAAGGTGCTGCCAAACCACGCAATAGCGCAACGCTGAAGCGCTACCTGTTTCCAAACAAGATGCATCAATGGGGTTTGCGTTGACGACACCCAGTGCCTACTTCTTGCTTAATCTGTGTGGCAATCGATCCTACGGCATAATGGGGTGTCCGTCTTTAAAGGGGCAGCACGGCGATATTCTAACTAAAAGTCCGAAGTATCAAATATGCTCAAGTGAAATTGCGAAGGCGCTCGAACGCGCGTTGCCCTTCTTCCCAATCTAAACTCTTCTTCTCTTACATAGCTGTGCGCACAGAGACGTAGTCTTCAGTCACTATAAACCTGTCTGCGATTTTCAACGTTTATATATATATACCTTAGAATAACTGAACGATGGAATTTATTCATTAGTTCGTATTACAATCTTGGGTGTGTAAGTGAATGGGTTAGTTTTCTTTAGTAATAGTATATCATTTGATATGCACAGGAACTGAATCGCTGACTGATTGATGTGGTCTATAGAACTTAAACTAGTCAAGTACGCAAGAAAAAAAAAGACAATTGTCTGCGGTTACATGTAGTGCGGCATTACAATGTCTGTTCTTCTAGGTCAGCTGTATTAATTGTCTCTTACAGGTAGTTTTAAACGCGGTAGACCCGTCTCGATCCTATCGAGCCCGGGAGCGTGGTGCATCTGCGTGCGCCTTGCGACCGGAGGAGGCACATGGAGGAGGCACGGGTTTAATTCCCACCGTTGCACATTTGTATTTACTGGGGTTTCTCTTATTAAGCAATGCGAAAGCAGTTCCGTGGGAAAGTCAGCTCGAAAAACAGATAACAAGACCTGTCTCGGTCTAAGTAGACATCTCCATCGAATCTTCGGGACCTCTCTTGTATCTGCCCTTTCAATTGCACACTCGCCAGCACACGGCGCCTAGCCCCGACAACTGTGTGCCTATCTGAACGCACCCAGACGCAACAATGAATGCATGAATGAATGAAACACGTAGCTTTATCCATGAGTAGTTTTAAATACACTTGAAAGCATACAGCCTCTGTACTGCGAAGGTTACATTAATAATATAAAATAGCTATATACTGCTATATAGCTATATGCCCGGCCAAACGGGTCTCCGATATGCTTAAAAAACTCATACAGTCTATTAATGAAGTCTATCTGCAGATAATTGTGGCAAGTTAAAATGTCCAAACAATTAACCGAAATCTCTCAGATGTAAAGTGTTCGCCTATATCTTGCACGATGAGTGCCTCTGAATTACCACATGTTGGCACGAGTTTTAGCGCACAATATGGAGCCAACAATTCCACCTTGCATCGCTTGACTCAAAACTAGAAGTCTGCCTTTGCTTGTAACTTGCTCTGCAATAGCTCATGACAAGAAAAAAGCTGCTCCCAAAAGTGCTTAAAGTAGACCACACCGTTACCCTATCAGATTATGTGTTTAGACATACGCAAATAACATTACGTCAGTAATCAGACACATTCTAGGGCAACAAAATAGAAAAAAATGGACTGCCCTGGATGAATTAAGCGGCTCCAGCTGCAAAACGTTACGTAATAACTAACATACTCACATGCTAGCACAAATCGTATCTGGATTGCGTCTGCATGGTGTCGGTAAGGCAACAAGGATTTCGACGCGACAGATCAACATTGACGACTTGTGCGCTGCTCTTAAAGGAAATGCAGTCAAACCTTATACGATTGCAGCTGCCAGTGTCCGCCGTATCGAACGGTGTCTTCGAGCACGCCTCAATTAGGAAAACTGCTGGGGCTTCTCAGGGAGATTACCCTAGCGCATTGTTCTTCTCAGGTTTTATATCAGACCTTCCGGCAACACTCAAGAATGTAAACCTTATACTCTAAGGTGACAATTTGGTCTGTATCAAGAGCAGATTTCACCTTCAACAGACAGTCCCACTCTGTGAAAATACGTGGACGTGGAGGAATACAAAACAAAAATGCTGCCGCATGTTGACCTTGTCCGATTCCTTTGCCGCCAGGCAAACCTGAAAGTGGCCCATAAGCAAATAATAAGGTGATTTGCTATATCCATTATACCTCGAAAGGCTCTGTTTCAGTGGAGGACACTTTATGACTCCACTAGCCACCCTAGCTAGCCTGCGACGTTCCCATTCGCCAGGCGACAGCAACCGAAGCCCAAGGACCCGCTCTGCAACTACTGCAGAAAAAGGACCAGCGACCCGAGCCCACCATGAGGGAATTAGCAGGGCCGCCAGGCATCGCGTCCCTCACGACAGGTACAGCTATCACTATACTGAAGTGAATATATATCACTGAACACCTTCGTGTGAACATCACCACAGGGATAACCCAGACTCGTCGATCTCGGAGACGTGGTGTCGGCGCTATACGCCGCTTCCGGTGGCGACACAGAGTGTAAATCGTGGCAGTAAGGCCAACGGATCATCAGCTAAAAGCCTGGTATTCTGCAGTCAAATGATACGGTCAACTAAAAGTAACCCGTTCCGTCCTACAGCACTACGATCAGCGAACTTGATATGGACACTACAAACACGATTCGAATTACAGAAACACAGCGGAAAGAAAACACTCGCCGCTCGCTATGGCTCAGACATTAGTAATGCCACCGTGCTCGATGTGCCAAGTCAGAGTCAAAACAGGCGCATTTTACATACTATCCGGTTAGTGATACTTATACTGTTGTTAGCAGCTCTCGGCATCGAGCCCGGTGGCGTGGTGGATTAAGTCTGCGCCTCGCAACCGGAGGAGACGCATATGTGCGCGGGTTCAAGCGCCACCGTTGCACATTTGTGTTTATGAGGGTCTGTCTATGAAGCAATTCGAAGAAACAGTTCCGTAGGCGTAAAATCGTGGCTGAGAGTCAGCCTGAAAACTTTACGTTAGCAGCTCTCTTTAGCAGCCTTCTTATCGTTTGTGGCAAAATGTCGTAGCATCAAAATGTTTGTACCGCAGGAGCAGAGACTCTACTGGTACTATCAACAGTATTGCGGGCTTAGGCGCTACACATAGCCCACACGGAGATGAGGATAGGCGGGAACCAAAGTATAGTGAAAGCTTGTCACCGCCACGCGCAGCGCTACTTGTGAACAAAAATGTTCTGCAGATAGATGGATTATGTGGCGGCGTGGTCTAGAGGACTAGTGCGCTTGTCATGGTTGCCATCTATCGGGGTGTCGCCGGCTTGACCTCTGCTGTTAATCAAATATTCTTTGAGCAATCCTCATTGAGAGTAGAAGATAAACCATACTGCTGTCAGGGGTCATGCTGCCATAAAGACTGCTGGAAAAACCCTAGATATCTCAACATGGCCGGCTCTCGGCCCGTTAAGGATATGCCTCAAAAAGGAATTTCAAGCCCGTAGGGGACGGAGGATGATCTAGAATTAAAAGCAATCTCCTTAAAATGTTTTTAATTTCTACACCTCCCTCAGCACGTTTTCGTACGTTACGATCCACTCATTAAAATCTACCGAAAGGACCATTGACTCGACCTCCTAAGTGGGGACGCTCCAGAGTATCGTGCGTTTGTGTTTTAAAATAAAGTACAATACAATACGAAATTTAGTTTATTGAAAGGATGTTGCTTTTGCTTATGTTCTCGCGAAGATAATACGTAAAAATAGTGTGTCTCAGAGTTGACGCACACAGTTGACACATTTGCATTAATTCATGTCTTTCCATAAATTTACGTTTATATATTTGCCATAACGTATCTTACTCACATGTTGAACAATATGCTCGCAAATTCCCTCTCATACGAGAGTGACCGAATTTCTCAAGAAATGGAGTCCTAAATAGACGCCAGGCGATAAGCGAAAAACGGTCTACTAATTTAATTAAAAGAGTTACACAAACCTGGTAATGCGAGCGTTAGAGCGGTCGACCACCGCGGTAAGTGAAAAGTAGATTTCCGATGTGAAATCTGACCTTATCATTTTAAACACAAGCAAGGAAATATGCACATAATACCATTCAATCACCAAAAGCAGTCCGGAAGCGGCAAACAGGTCAGCTACAGAATCTCAGTGGCTTCGACCGAACACTTCCCTTAGAGCATCGTTCTAGACGATTTGAGCCCGATGAGATATTCCTATTTAGTTTTCCTCTAGGCGGGATCGGCATAACGTAACACCGGTAATAGCAACGTCTCATAGACGAGAAGAAATCCTTCATTTAGGACACCAGTCTCTTCACCAGTATTTTCAACCATCTAATGATTGATAGAACTAGCTGCTAAAATACCCAGATGACTCTGCCATTGCTCGCATTTAAAGGTTCTTGGAGAGATACGAAATAGAACCAGGCCGGTCATTTTGGCGTTGAAATTGAAACCAAAATGCTTGAAGATTTCGATAGCCTCCTCCAGACATGCAAGGAAGGGCAGTATGTATATCGTCGTCTAGAAACGCACCAAGGCAGACCTGCTCAGTTTCTATTATCTCGGTTATCTCTTGCCAAGCGTGTGCCAACTTCGTGGATTCCGATATCTTAGAATCAAACTAGCTAGGCGCAAAGAACCTCTCTAATTCAATGTGCTTTTCAAGCCTCCTAATCAAGGACTCCGTAAAAACTTTGGATATTTTATCGTTTAAAATTACAGCCCGGGCACGCTCTCTCTCCCGTTCCTGAATAGGGTAAATATTTTTGCGTCCCTTAATCTGGTTGAAAACGAACCAGTGTTAATGGACAAATTGACAACATTGGTTATTTCCCTGGCGAGCGGATGAGCGAGTGCCAAGGCATTCATTTTTTAACAATTTTTTTTTTATTCAAACGTGGTCTATTTACGGAACTGCATTTCACAACGCTTAAGTAAGTAAAGTCTCGGTAAATAAAAATGGTTGAAAAAGATGAATCAAACAACAAAACAGATAGTCACTCTCGACAAAATCCAAGGAGTGCTTTGTATAAGCACTTTACACACAATGGTATTACAGTGGTTAATGATTTACACAAGAACTTCAAAGCAGCAATTGGTCCACTAGTACAGCATCAACACACTTTACAACAACTATGTCTAAACACATGTGGATAAATACAATCAAAAACTGAGTGTGTCCACGTATACGAAGCACAACATTTGTAATACCAACTATACCTAGATCACACGCCTGGTTCCGACTGTGAAACTAACAGCCACTGTTTTAACTCGCGAGAGAAGAGGTGTTTCGTAGTCGGGCATCTCATGCGTTTGGGAATGCGGGTCCAGGTTTCAGGAAGGCGGTACGCAAGTGCGTGTTGACTAGACTTCAAGGATACAGAGGGCACTGCAAAAGTTGTTGCGCGCCTAGCTGATGTTTAACTCATGGTAGAAACTAGTGCAAATGCGATCTCCATAGGCACAATACCACGCGAAATTCTGTACGCTAACATTAAAACCGGCAGCGAGTAAATGTTTTCTACCGTGAGTAGGTTAAAACGAATGAACAAGTCTCGGACCGAATCCCTTCGCCTTCTAGCAAAAATGGCTCTAATTGCATTATTCTGTATCACTTGTGCTCTTCGGAGAATTCTGTCGTAGCCACCTCCCCAGAGAAGGATTCTATAGCATAGAACTGGTAAGAACACGGCCTTGTACACCAGAAGTAAGCCCTCTGTGGGTACCCGAATAAATTTCATTTTACACAGCGTAAACATTACAGCATAGCACTTTGGTGCAATGTAATCCAGATGGGGATGCCACCTCATGTTTTCCTGGAGAATGAGCCCCAGGCACATAGCGGTTTGTGAGAGCTTAATGTTTCGTGTCTTAAAGATCTGGTTGTCAGATAATTCTAGAAGCATTCTAGAAACTATGAAATTGGTTTTGTTAGCATTGACGACTAGTCCAAAAATGTTAAAAATGCTAATTATATTATCAACATTCAAAAGCGACTGCTGCAAGTCTCATATCAAAGTTCCGATGATTCACTCCGAACAGTAGCGTAGTGCCATCAGCAAAAGCTATAACTAAGCCAAGGTTTAGCCTCTGGCTCCTTAATAGAATAAAATTCAGTAAATAAGAAACATAAAAGGTCCGAGAACCGAGCATTGAGGGGTACCGATATCGACCTGCTGCCATGAGGACTCTATTTGACCAGCTTGTACCACCTGTCTCCGTCCTGAGAGATAGGACCTAAACCAGGCAACCGCCGGCGCAGAGCAACCCAGCTGAGCGAGCATTTGGAATAGAAGGGAATGATCAAGGCAATTGAAAGCCGCCGACACGTCGAGAAAGACTGCGAGACAAAACTTATGTAGCTCAACCGAGTCCGACACTCGCTGCCATAAGTGGGCCAACGCGAGGTCAGTCGACCTACCCCTGCGAAAGCCGAACTGGTTTGAGGAAAGGAAATTTATCCTCGGCAACTAGTAACGCGGACGGTAGTTCCACTGGATCTTGTCGCCTACCACAAAGTCCATTGATGAAGTTCCAGAGTTTAGAAAAATCATCACGCAAGAAAACAAAGCGATTTCGGTAAAATGCTGTCCTCGCAGCGCGAATTGCATTGAGGTAGCGGTGACGACTGTTTAAATAGGAAGCTTTCGAATCTACCGAATTTATCTTGCGATGTCTGCGGTACATCTTAATAACTCTACGGCGCAGCCGCCGTAAACCCGGAGAAAAGGAAAATTGACCCACCTTGGACACACTATTTACTACTAGCAGAAACGTCCACCAAATCAAGGGTCTTTTCGTATATATGAAGCAGGATTTTACTGAAAGTTTTAAATGCCGAATTTACGTCTATTGCATCATAAACTGTTAACCACGAGACACCTTGCAACCGATAGAGGAACGTATCAGTCTTAGCCCTGTTGTGACTTCGGCTTAAAGTTGGGGCCAGCTCGGCCAACGGTTTGGCAGCCACCGAGTTGCCAGACAAAGATATTAAAACCGGGTAGTGAGGGCAGAGTACCGAGAACCGCCGGCTGGACAATAGTAAATCTTGAGCAATTGGAAATAGCAATATGGTCTATGCACGTACCAGATGCAGGTCTGGTTATGTGCTCCACTAACAGGGAGAAGTCTCTAGCGGAAAAGAATGAAGTATATTCGCTGGGCTGCGGGACCGAAAGGAGGTTGACATTTGCATCGCCTATGACAATTAAAGAGGTAGAGGTACAAGTTGGCATATCATACGATCCATGGATTGTTCGGGTACAGTTAACCAGCTTCTCCAACCATTCGACGACCAGGTGGTGGAGGCCCTCGAGACGGTTTTATGTCTGAACTTACGACCACGAGAGGTGCGCCAGGTGCGCCCCGGAGCGAGCGACTGGCTACACGGACTTCCCGCTGACTTGTTGGGTACCCGCCTTGACGACCAATCCACCCGGATCTGCGTTGGCCTGAGACTGGGAGCTGATTTGGTAGAGCCACACAGATGCACTTGTGGCGAGCCTGTCGGAAGCCTGGCCAGACACGGCCTGTCTTGCGCTCACTCGGCGGGCCGGCGCCCACGTCACACCGCTCTGAATGACATTCTTGCAAGGTCGTTGCGAAAGGCCGGAATCCCTTGCGTCCTGAAACCGCCTGGTCTTTCTAGAGACGATGGCAAGCGGCCCGACGGCTTGACTTTGATACCTTTCTACAAGGGTCGTTCCCTGGTGTGGGATGCGACGGTGACCGACTCTCTAACCCCTCCCTTGTCGGTACCGGCGCTTTTCGCCCAGGAACTGCCGCTTCCCGCGCCGAGACATCAAAGACAAGAAAGTATGCGAACTTAGGCCGGGCGTACCACTTTTCACCCTTCGCATTCGAGACGCTGGGTGGCCCTGGGCCCCTCACAACCACGCTAATTTCCCAGGTTGGCGACGCTTTACAGCAGGCTACGATGGACAAGAGGGCGGGCACTTTCTTCTGCCAACGGCTTCCCCTAGAGATTCAGAGAGGTAACGCGATTTCGGTGCTCGGAACTATGAAAGACTGGATGGACCCGCGTCTTCGCGTCAGGGGTCGGGCAAGACTCCCACTCGGACACGAGTGATAGATGAGGAGTGAGCCATCGGTGCCGTGGATTTAAACATTCACATGTATATATGAAATTCCTAAATAATAATAATAAATCTGATGATATATATATATATATATATATATATATATATATATATATATATATAAATTAGTAGTTCAATAAATCCAGTTGGCAACATATCGCCTAGGGTATTCAGAAGCGTGTCTTTACAAGATACATGGTTAGAATAAAACCCCACAATAAAACATTCAGGACCGTCCTGTTTTTTAAATGCAGACGTACCGCCTGAACATTGCCGTCAGGACTACAAACTCAGCGCGATGATAAGATATTTCAGCTAGAGCGCACATAGATGCCGACACCACCACCTAATCTCACCAGGCCTCCACCCGACGCAACTAATTTGAAACCACTTATAGAGTGAGACGCCTGACCGCAATCCTTTAGCCATGTTTCAGTGACCACTTTTTTTTGGTGAGAGGGAAAAATGCGTTTACGCACACCCAGAGCGGGTAGTGTGGGACTCGATGCCGATGTTGTTAGTATAATACCCACCAACAACCTCTCACCTAAATGGCCTCAGGAAGAGGCGAGGAGCTGGAACCATTCTTTAATATTATTTCAACCCCTAACCACTTCACTAACCACTGCCGTATCAAATATGGCTCCCTCTTCCTCTAAAAAACTATGTAATAACTCCAGATGATCGGATTTTTTTATCCCTCCAGTCCCCGGGTTTAGGTGGATAAAAGCTAAGCTACTGGGCCCAAGTCTAACGTCATCCAAAAGTTGGCATGCCTTTACATTTGGAGTAACGTTTTGATTAATATCATTTATACAATGCATTAGTAAAAATAGATGGTTGTGAGAACATCAAGATGACTAAAATCAGTAATAAAAATTTTAGGATAGCATCGAGAGAGTTGACAACAACGATGAGAGAACCTCAATCAGTTTTTTAGACGTATTGCAGCTTTCGGGGATACAATACTTAAAACCTTCGTGATGTGCCTCAAGGATGAGATTTTGTTGGAATTACGTCCCTTTAGTTTACTAGTGGCAGAGGTGCGCGATGACTTCCATGGACGGGGCTTGCGAAGAGTATTTGTAGCCAATTTTTCCACGGTGCGGATCTGCTTCTTAGGGAGTACTGTTGATCGCGGTAGATTTATACGAATCTCGGAGTTAGACGAGGTTTCTACTGCTAGTGATCTCACAACAGCAGCATAGGTAGATGGAGATGATGCGGATACTTCAGTCGAGGAATTTGGAGGGTCTGAGGAGTCGGATGCAACAGCCTGCTGCGGCGCGTCGACCACGTTGACTTGTGTTGCCTCAGGATGCTCTGATCCGACCTGTTGCAACAAGCGACACTCCATCAGTGCCTTGCGCTTCTCAATTTCGCATAGTCGGATAGGGCAGGACATTGAAGACGACGCGTGGGGACCCCTGCAGTTTACGCATTTTGCCTTTTGCTTACAATTTAGCGCGAGGTGACCAGTTTGACCACATCTTTTACATGAAACTTCAATACGGCAATGTTTCGCAATATGACCTAGCCTCAAACACTTGTAGCATGAGACAGGGGTTCCCGCATACATGACTTTATGTGACCTAAAAGCAAGAAACACGTCAGTCGGCGGAACTCTATTAAATTGGAGTATGATCCTGTCTGTAGCGATCGATGTTGCGGTGGATCCTGTTCTCTTGATGATGTTCTCTCTTCTCGCCGAGACGACACCAACCTCCTTAAGAGCAGACTGAATGTCTTCGTCAATAAAACCTTTGTCCACTCCGTTTATTCTGGCGCGATATGCACCTAGATCGTTGCATTTAGCTACCACCGGAATGTCGAGGAGAGTCGATAATTGCACCGCGGCGTTTGCTTCGTCAATGGTATTAAACCAGACGTAAATTATGCCCGCTTTCGATTCCAGCTTAGCAAGCGGGTAGAGTCTATGCAATTCACTGCACAATAAGAGTAGACTATCATTGAACGGCTCACTTATAGAAGCAGTCGTCCCATTGATTGTTTTGTCGCTTCTTCGCGCAATAACTACACGAAACAGACCCTTTGGCTGACTGGACGATTTGGACCGGATGGCGCCAATTTGTTCTTTCAGCTTTTGGAGACGTTTGGTGGTGCTTTTTGAGACTACCACCTTCTAATCATCGTTCGCGTCGGTTGCATCCTCAGTCTTGTCAGCGCAGTCAGTTTCATCGTTGCCGTTCGTAGAAACATTAACTTCTGCAGACGGTACATTCTCCGAATTGTCTTCCACGACTATCGGCACAGACTCCGTTTGATTTTCACCAGCGGGCGCCGTTTTCGATGCCGTCACCTTCTTGTTAGCTAACGCAGCTAACTTCGCTTTTCTGTCTTTCGATTCGGCTGTAGTCTTGAGTGTACAATTCAAACCGGCCCTTCCCCTCTTCTCAACCACTATCCTCCCGTTAACCATTGTTAACGTGGAAAACAATGCTTCCCTGCAGACCACCGAAGTAGTCGGCCACTATATGCAGCCAGTGACTCTAAACAATTGTATGCAGATAGCTGACTACTGATGGCTAGTGATGACTAGATACGACAGAGCGCGCAGAGCAACTGTTCGACAGTGAAGTAAAACGACCGCCCCGAGTCAAAATAGCTCCAAAACGTTCAACACGCAGTCCATTGTCACGATCAAAAACGCCAAAAAAAAGCATACACTATGCTCCGGGCCTCAGCATCGGGATTGAGGTGGGCAGGCACGACTAAGGACTCGCCCCATGCACAACACGGCACGAAGCAAGACACAAGTAACACAAAATCACCAAACTCAGACAGAGTTCACCGCACTCGATGCGTTCCTGGCGAAAGCCAGTAGCAGACTGAGACTGGCAGACTTGCTGGGAAAATTGGGAGCTTTACAGCCCCAGCCCACCTTTGTGTTTTGGAGAACCAAGCTTGATTTGTCCGCCCAATCGATGCTTGCTCAGCCCGGATATCCGTCTGGATATAAAGGGCGGCCGCGGTGCCTGACCCACTTGTGGTAAAATTCATGTTGAGCTCATCGGCGCGTTGACCAAGACTCTGCGGATTCTGAAGCTGCTGACCACAATCAAGGTCAAACGCCGGTGGTAGTATAGTGCTGGAAATTCCTTTGCCATAGAACTCACCAATGAACTTTCAAAATTGAGAAGAACGGTCCTTCAGTTTCATAAATCTGCGATTATAAGAAAGCTTTGTTGCGAGTTGCAGAGCATGGCTGTATACTGTGCAAGCATTAGAATAGGTAGCTTCCAATTCAAGTAAGCCTACCAGGACTGAGGCATAGCTCAAGCTCAGAGCAACAACGTACACCATATACACGTTGACATCAGCCGTGCATGCGCTTGGAGTTCGGCACAAATAGGTGCGCTTGGAGTTGTGCACAGTGTCGTAGACTGCTGCAACGTCTATCTGCGGGGTCGTCACCTTACCGTCAAAGTGGACAATTGTTTCATAGCATTGTCTTGCTGTAACCTCTGAACTGCCTCAATGAAATGCTCTTAGTCCGCTGCTGTGGTAAATTTTCAATTTGGACATCAAGTCTTAGATACCCGACAGAATGTGTTATAAATTGTATGCGGGTTACTTAAATATTTGTGCAAATGGTAATGAGTGACAATCACTATGAACTACTGCAAAGATTTGGACAATAAGGCAACATCTCGACAATGTCTGACATCCTAAGTATCCTTATAACGACTTCCGTAGCAACTCGATGGATGTAATTTTATCTACAATGGGGTTAGAAAAGTACTTAAAATGAATCCCCGCTTACGTACCCACTTAATCGGTTGATGAGAATGGGCCATTCTCCCACTTCCCAGTTTAGAAGGGTAGCAGGTATCAGCCCTCTCAGAGTGTAATGGCAAGGCCTCCTTGGACTCTCGACAACAGTATACTCACCAATGTAACGACAATTCATTCACCGATGTACTGCACGTTTTCAAGCCTCTAGGCTATAAACTGTAAGATATGTTTTTCAACTGCCATGTTGCTTGGAAGATGTTCTTAATTGCAGACTCAAAGATGGCTCCTAGACACAAGCCGATTCACGTATTTGGGCCGGTGATCTAGTTGTTGGTCGTAAGCAAGCGTTTGCAGATAGTGGGTATTGTCTTAATCCTTCGGCTTGACTCTTGTCAAGATTTGCCATTAGGTGGCTGAGTCCCACACTGTCTGAGCGTTGGCATGTTAAGGGGCTTCCCAACTCCTGTTATGCTTTCTCTCGGTCGTACGTAAATGTATTTTTAACCCTAAACATCCTCAAAAAAATTGTAGATTCTATTACGCAGCTCTCGAAAGTAGCTAGGTCAATGTGGAATCTCGTTTTCAGCTTATTCGTTACGTTAAGAACCTGGCTTGCTGCTTACAAGCGTGTAGCTTTGTGGAAGTTTTTCTAGCAAACGCTAGACGACATTTTGGTAGCGCACTTGGTTTCTGTAATTGGTGGTCATTCCGCGCTGTCACATTTCACGCTTACACAAGGCCCACACAAAAACGCAGCATTTCCCAATAAAAGAGAACGGTGCAATCTGGAAATATAATGTTTCGGCATCTTTCGCATAGCACTAGCCTCTCTCACACGTCCCAAATGTGTTTAGCCGGTCTATACCAGCTAATATGCAAACGCCTCATGCCGCAATCTAAATTAAATCTGTTTTTGCCATGTACCTTCGTGTTGAGGTCGTCACTTTGCTTTATTTACTTTCTCTGTTAAGCCTATCGTGCGCAAACTCGATTCAATTTCTAAATGTACATATCAGTAAACTGATTTTTAGTGTGTTTTAGCTTATGGATTTTTATGAAATAAGCCGCAGTGACACTGAATAGGCAAGAATAGGAAGGTGAACAGAACTGCCGTTTAGCCGGTCATTGAACTTACGCTATCATTGTTAGAGTCTGTATTAATCTGCTGTTTCAGCCCGGCGTGGCTACGCAAGATAAAAAGGTTAGCGTCGAAAGGGTCCAAATGGCAAGTGGCTCTTCCTGTGTCCAATCCAAAGCGGCGAACGTCTTGTCAAGTTCAGGATGCAGAGACAAACGTCTCGCTAAGTTTGCTACGAGGCCACGAATTTGTACTTTCGAACTCGCGTCATGAGTACTTCTTCACTTCTGTCATAAAGCAGTCGCCCGGTTAGTCAACTGTCAGATACAATCCGAAGATGCAATTGTACTTAAGCTTGCAAGTGATTTTCCTTGAAGCTAACACAAATTCAATGCTATACTGAAGTGGCACTATGATAGTAGAATAGATGATAAACGAGGCGCACGAAATATTCAACGTGATTTTTTGGCACTTGTGCTGGGCAGCAGTTGTTGTTGAAGTACAATGTCGTTGAATAAAAGTCGTGCTCGATGTGACATTTTTAGTCAAAGCTATATATATATATATATATATATATATATATATGCATAGAAATTGCAGAACTCTTGCACATAATTCAGAATCCGTGAGTCAAGTAGCTATACCTAAAACTCGACGCACAGTCGACTTTTGGGTATTGCTACTTGACGTACTAAATAAGGCACATTATAATGCGACTGATTATAATAGTAGTCAGTCACAATACATTATTGAGAGACCGTTTTTTTACAGCGATTTAGCATTTAGGTTCGGAGCAGAAAGCTATTAGCCTTCCTGCCATAAAAGAGTCCAGATATCGGGATGCCATTGAGCTGAGAAGGATGAAATTTTGTGCGTCACATTGGACGCCAAAGAAGTCAACACCGACGCCATTGGCATTTGCAGGCTTGAATTCCATCTACTCACTTGCCTCTGCATTGTGAACACACAGCTGGCTAGCCGTATCGCCTATTCCGGCGGTTGAAAGTATGCAACTTGGCGCAGATTCAGCCCGCTCCCGTACCCCTTCTGCCCGCTCCCGTACCCCTTCTGCCCGCTCCCGTACCCCTTCTGCCCGCTCCCGTACCCCTTCTGCCCGCTCCCGTACCCCTTCTGCCCGCTCCCGTACCCCTTCTGCCCGCTCCCGTACCCCTTCTGCCCGCTCCCGTACCCCTCCTCCCCGCTCCCGTACCCCTCCTCCCCGCACCCGTACCCCTTCTCCCCGCACCCGTACCCCTTCTCCCCGCTCCCGTACCCCTCCTCCCCGCTCCCGTACCCCTCCTCCCCGCTCCACCAACATTCTCGGCGGCTCAGTCAGCGACAGTAGGCCGATATCCATTGGTAGAAGAGTGGGAAAGAATCGGGCAAACGGAAAAATGAATATGACATTTGCAAGCGATGGAGGAGCCATACGGGGAACCGGCAGGCGGTGGTTAAAGGTATCGACGTACATATGCGCTCCTCCTTATGATGGCACTAGTAACTACCGCTTCTCTACCGAGGAGGGGCAGCATACATCGATGAGCCGCTCGGAGCTGCGGCGTGTCGTCACTGCAAGCTGTGTGATGTAATCAATGTGGGTAAAAAAGCGAGCCCGATTTAGCGCAGTGCTGCACTGCTATCGCTCGCAGGCATGGCATTGAAAACTCCCGAGCCATATTGGGTAGTTAGAGGGATAGTTAGTTATGGGATCTTCTGACGGCGACAGTAGACCGGCGGCAGCGGAAGCGCCAGTAGTCGAAGTAGTTAGTAGACAGTAGTCGAAGAGTCGTCATTCAGTGTTCAGTCATTCAGTCATTGTTGACAGCTTACCGTCGTCAGCATCCCCGGCACATCCACCATTGTCGAATCCACATACAGACAAATTGCAAGGGCGACTCTTTCGTTCGAGTCGTTCAATTTCTCTCTTTCCTCATTTGCACGCGCGCAAGCCCTCTCTCTCAATCACTCATTTTCTTACTCACGTCTTTTTGGTGGTTATCTCTTTCCAGCTTTCTCGCTTTCTTTCTCTCTCTCTTTATTGTGTCGCCCCTCATTGTTCGTCTATTCTGTTGAAATCTTTTGGCTAACCCTCCACAACTTGCCCTACTGTAGCGCCACCACCACCTCCTACATTGTGCGGGCTCCGTATCGCCGCCACGGTATCATCTCTGCCGGACGGGTCTGTTTGGCTGATCCATCTGTTCGTCTGATCAAACGCCAAACTAGCGTGTCAACGAAGCACCACAAAGGAACTTGATTCCCAGGAGGCCTGACCCGTAGAACCGCCGTAGCCACGTCCAGCCTCGCCGCCACCTTTTCTCGAAGTCTCGGCCACACTACTGATGACTACGAGGTCGCCGACCACGTCGTTCATCACTTGTGCCTCGGGCAGTTTGCTGCTCTGTGCTAGGATCATCCAGTCTGGTCAGGCGCTCGGCTTTGTTTGTTTATATATATATTATTTATATATATATATATATATAATATATATATATATATATATATATATATATATATATATATATATATATATTTATATATATATATATATATATATATATATATATATATATAACATAAAGGAAATACTCACAGAATCCCAAAACTAGTTTCCGCGTCGACGTGCGCTTAGTCTGTTGTTGATTCGTTTGGGGCCAATGAAACAAACTCGTATATACATATAAACGCTGATGTCAAGTAGCCTCGGTGAGCTTCTTCTTTAAAATGCAAGTCATTGCAAACAGAACAGGCAACGTATACCAAAAAGAGGTTTAAACCGCTTGCAGAGCAGCAGCGACAGATGACGAATGCGTCGTACTCCGAAAAAGAACGAGGATCAGCGTATTTTGCGTGCGGAGAAGCAGTGGATTGAGGCAACTTATACGCAGTGACGAGACATACATACAGGTTCTAGGAAGCACCTGACCGTTTGTAGGTCTGAGCCAATGTGCAGCGCATCGTGACCTGCCTGCGTAGTTGCCGCGCGCCGAAGCGCTTTATAGCCACGGCGTCATCGGATGTGAGCGCGCAAACTGACACAAATGCTTACAGGTTTACGCTCTCTTCTAAAACAGTTCTTCTCAGAATCTACTACCAGCTATCGTATTGATCTCTCCTGTATAGTATAACGACGGCTATACCTTTTCTGCCATTTGAGATTGAATGTTTGATGCCAAGCACAAATTGACTTAATTAAGTGTGTGACCTGTACTGATTTTTTAAAGGAAGGTCTGTGAGGTACTTATTTTTTAGAACGATACATTCCGTCACGAATAGAGTTGCTTGGGGGGCGTCGTGCATACATAACATTTCGTCGTGTAATTTTTACTTGTTATTACCACAAAGTGCGTCTCAATAGAGTCGTTCCTATCCTGAACGTGGTATTCTTAATTCTTCATAAAAAATGAACAGTAAGAATGCTAAACATTTTGATAGAATAGCAATAATATTATGAATACTAGTTACATCAGCGGGACCATATTGAGCTGCTCCACGCATAGTGCTATCACGCTAATGGCCAAGCGCTAAGAGTAGTAGTATATAATAATATAATTTTTACCAATGGAAGGAGGAGGCGGAAGCGTCTTGTTTAGAAGAGAGAGTCAAGTTTATAAAAGTAGTTATTCTGCCTCTTTTCTCCTACATAGTTGTGCGAAATCTACGTTTGCGGGAGAACCGATTACAGCGGCGTGTTCGGAGGAAAATTCTGCACACGGAAGACACTTTACGAGCTTGCGTAGCGACAAGCGAATGACCAGATTAAAGAAAGTCATAAAAAGTCGATATGTTACGTTACCGCTTCTTCGTGAAGAATCGTAAATTGTTTCCATTACGACCGAAACTGTATGTCCAAAGGCCCACTCTCGTGCAATAGCAAATTCAATGCCCACCATTATCGTACCAAAGTGATGGTGCTGCGTTACGTAGTTGCCAAGTAACTAAGCTTTTTCGACAGTCATAGTTGTTATGTTTTACTAGCAAGTTTTCACGTTCAGAACCGTAAAATTTTGCCAAGACGTATCCACCCCCTCCTTCCGCTAGAAAAAATTATCTTCTTGCCGAGTTCTACCAAACCTCAAAAAATGTACCTAACTTTCTCATATACCCTATGCAAGTATGCATGCCTTCGCTTTCGATATGGCTATCGAAAAAGCGTAGTTACTTGACAACTACGTAACGCAGCACCATCACTTTGGTAGGAAAATGGTGGGTATCAAATTTGCTCTTGCATGAGATTGGTCTTTTAAACAAACATTTTTAGACGTAATGGAAAAAAATTACGATTTTCAATCTGGCTATTCGCTTTTCGCTACGCAAGCTAGTGAAGTATCTCCCGCAGAATTTTTCTCCGAACACGCCGGTGCAATCGGTTTCTTCATTCGTAGATTTCGCACAACTATGTAGGAGAAAAAAATCAGAATAACTACTTTTATAAATTTCACTCTCTCTCCTAAACAAAACGTTTCTGCGTCCTCCTTCTGCTGAGAAAAATTATTTTCATGCCGAGTTCTACCAAACCTCGAATTAAGTACATAACGATATGAATGACCCTGTATATATATATATATATATATAGAATTTTTTAAATTGTATTTGTAACATTGTGTAAATGTTGCACATCTCGCAAATGATAACCTAAGTCAATGTGCCTAGTAGGCGTTATTGTGAGATATCACGTGTCTGTTTCGATAAGGCCAGGCCACAACCACATCAGAAGTGTGCCTCGAACGGAAGTGGCGTTTCCACGTTGTATGTCAAGATCCAGACGTTGTTTGAAAAAGGACGACGACCTTCTATCACCGGATGACAGATTGAACAAAGTGCCAACTTTGCGGATTAGCTGCCTGGTTCGCACGCCCAGAGCACCCAAGGTTTCAAATGCGAGGGGGCAGAATTTATCGGGATACCCGATGGATGCGCATTTTTTCAACCTGCTGGTCTCTGCAAGGTGGGTTGCACAGCCAGCCTCGAATGCTTCGACACCGACCATAAAAAGGGCTAAGTGGTCAGTAACGGTTGCATCCAAAACCAGCAATTTGCTTTGTTTAAAGGTTGTAAGTGTTATCACGTCTGGAGGCCTGCCGTCCTGCGCGCAGTGGCAGTTTAGGGATGCACGGACGACCGCATGACCTGAGGGCTCTGCTAAAGGTCTCATTAATAGCGGCATGTCTCGGGCGTCGTCCTGCTTATCATCGTCGACCTTCATCAGATGATCGCGTCTTATATTATTAAAAGTGTTTTCAAAAATCGAGCACACACAAGAACCTCTGGGGGTTCGCGCGAGTCGAGAAAGATACAGGTTACGTCGCAAATCCCAATTGGTGTGTACACCAGTTACGTGAGAAATAACGGCTTTCATGCGATTGCATCCGATATCCGCGGCGAGCCTGCCTAGCGCAAACGAACAGACAGTGGGACTTTCCGAACCGTCTTTTTTCTGAAGGGCAAATAGTCTTGCGCCAAATATTAACGGTTGGGGGAAAGAGGAGGGGGCTTTCACCAACGCAGATAGCAGACTGGCGGCAACGCCTTCAAGGGACGAAGGGAAAAAGGTCCATTAACAAACGGGGTCTTATAGAGACTAGCCAGAGACCTTTTATTGACGTCCAGCGGGGCAACGCGATCTCGACATTTGCCAAATGGTGCAGACCAGGGCTGTTCTAAGCTGAAAATTACCACATTCACTTACACAAGATTGTAATAGGAATTGATGAATAAAAAGTCTTCGAAAAACGTCTAGCCCTGCGGCGGGGCTTTTGGAGAAGCTGTTTATAGTCGCCCGAATGTCGTTCCTTTAACTAACAAATGACTGAGAGAATTAAAGCAACGTTGCGGGCGGCGGGGGGGGGGGGGGGTAAAGGATCACGGAGGCAAATGAGAATCAAAAGACTACAACATGCTTTAACGTCGTTATCAAATGAAATTGCTGAGGGTACACGGGAAAGAGCTTTGGCCACTTGTCTCTTTACTGAATTTGGTACAATTCGAACCAGCCTGATTCGCCGCAAAAATGCTTGAATATATTTAAAAAATTAGCGCGGGTTGCAAACGAGAAGGCTCAGAGGTGGTCGGCATGGAGGAGAAAGCATCAGTGGTACTGGGGTGTTTTTTCCGTAAGGCTAATTGCCCGTGTACGCATTTTCATGCTTAGCTGATATAAGCCTTGCTAGGTCACGCCGCGTGTATCGCCCGTCTCATAATGGACATTTAGTAGTAGATAGAATGGCGTGTTACGCTACTCCATCTTGAGCAGTGCCATCATTATCTTTCATGATTGTACGATTCCTTGTAGAAGGTCCACTAGCGGTAGCAGCTGTAACTGCTGTCCCAAAAATTCTAATAAGGCCTTGAATTTAGCCATAAACGTGGGCTTTAGCCTGAAAGAATCTGAAAAATTCGAGGAAGGCGCTTTTGAGGCCGGGCACAGCCTGGATCGCTTTAATCACGCGCGTAGTGGGCGTTTTGATTCGGCTCTGCCTTGCAGCGGGCGTGCTCCAGTGGGACCGCCCTTTCAAGCATCCGCTTTTCCTGATGGGGGATTGATATAGAAGTCAGGAGTAGCACCTGTGGGGTAGGATCATCGTGTGATTAAAAGATCCTCCGGAAGACACTAGCGTAAGAAGGCTGTTTTGAAGCCTGAGATGTGTTGTCGCGGTACAGACAGGGCTGATATAGGGGACATGTCGGCGATCTCGGCCGTCGGATGCAAATTGAATGGCCGGCCATTCTATTGTGCTAATCCGCTTCTATCACGCTGCGAGCACACACTCTATCAATTTGTATATTCACAAGTTGCTGCAGGCCTAAACTTGACTCCTATGGAAAGGTCGGCGTCGTCCGGTGACTATTCGTATATATATATATATATATATATATATATATATATATTTATTTATATATCGTATCTAGTTCGTCATATGCCTGCTGAATGGCTTGCTTAAATTGATCCGAAGGCCAATAGCGTGTGTGTCCAGCCTTGGCCTTTAAGACCCCTCACGCACAAAGTAATCAAATAGCCTGAAATGTGGGTATCCTAGAAGCCAGCAAGCCAACAGACGTTCCAGAGGACCTACGATTTATCAACTTCGGCCGTCACAATTCGTGGTCAATCAAGAGCCAGTGGAGTTCCACCTCAAGATTGTTTCAAAGCTAATGTATAGGGTTGATTACGTATAGGGACACCTCCCTAGAGCAAACTTTGGCTTGCTTGAGAGGTGTTTCACAATGTACATTGAAACATGTGAAGCGAGTATGTTGCTTGTCAACGCGGGTAAGGAGCCGCTTTGTGTACATAATGTCAGGCTGCGCACCGGTTGTTGGAATAAATCGACTGAGGTTGAAGACGCTGCGGCCCATTTGAAAGTTTCATCTCGGAATGGGAAATACAAGTTGAACAAGTTTGACGAGCCATTGGAGACCTGGACATTTTCAGTGCCTCTCCCTTCTGGTCTGGTTTTGCCTGTAATAATCGCCACGTCTATACCAGATGTATAGTGCATGGCTACCATCATCGCATCTGCTCGAACACAAACTTCCACGTGGAGTACACGGAGTGCGTCTGTCGACTGTGCTCTCAGGCAAGTACGAAATATTATGCATCTGCCTGCCTGGCCCTTGCGAAGAGATTACTGCACTGCCTGTCGCGAATAACATGCTGAGAGCAGCTGACAACTCTAGAAGTGTCAGTGTTGTATGCATAATCAATATGAGTGAAATACATGTGATAATGACACTTGCTTTATCGGACCATAACACCTCCAGTTTTTTTTTATCTGACGTTGTTTCTGGCTGAGTCGATGTTTGTATGGCGCCTATAATGTTGACAATGTCGTACAATCTTTCTCGTCGTTCTATAGCTCGCATCTAAATCACGAGCGAGCTGGCGTTAAGATATTGTCGGGTTTTCAGCCACCCTTTACGTACGCGACCGACGAATATAGCGTCGATTAGACTGTATAATAGGCGCTAACGGATTTCGGTCGACCGGATCGAGAAGGTCTCCGTGATGTCCCAGGCACCGGAGCCCATTAGCAGTTTCGCGGGTGGGTAGGCCAGCAAGCCGTACTTAAGGTTGTACTATTTTTTAGATTAGCTAGTACTTACTTTTTCCAGTATGCAGGATGGCCCGGGTGGATTGCTTTCCATGGCCCGGCTCTATTTTTTTGTGAAACTATTCTGCTGATTAGTTATCTTTCCATCCGGAGGTTAATTGAGGGACATCTTGAAGCTAGTTATTTTTTTTAAAAATTTCATAAATTATTTTTTGTATTACTTTTTTATAAGGCTAATGCCTGTGTACGTTTTTCATGCCATGTCTGATTTTTAATCCACTCCGGCACCTACCTTGTCTAAGTTGGGAACCATGAAAACGAATTTAAGAGTGGCCGGTCTGGGTCTCGAATGCAAGGCAAAGGCTTTGCCAGTAAGCCAACTTGCTTAGTTTTTACTCTTAGGTCCTTATATAAATATAATAGGATTTTTACGGCAACTCTGGATGCAATTCGTGCAATCAACTCACGTGCAATTAAGAACTGCCGCCACGTTCAATTTAGAACATCGTCACGTCGAGCAGAAACTCCAATGTCGCTACGCGCGACAATTCGAGAGCGCACACCTGCAGTAATTTAAACGTCGCAAAATGGCTTCTAAGCTACGGAAAGTGCGTGTAATACTTGCATATTAGCTAGCTAAAAGGCGGGAATATTTGAGCGCAGTGTCGGATTGAGTCTTGTGCCCGGTAAGTAACCTACCCAGCACAAAGGTCCGACAAAGGAGACAATTGCCTTACCGATCGATTCCCTAATTGCCACTACTTGAGAAAGATAAGGCTATATATATATATATATATATATATATATATATATATATATATATATATATATTGCCTTTTCTTCTTTAAGAAATGGCAATTGGGACACGAATCGCTCGATGAGACAAGCGCCTTTGTCGGGTCTTTGTGCTAATTAAGTCACTTATCTGGCGCAAGACTCAGTCTGACACCACGCTCAAATATTTCCGTCGCTTAGTTAGCTAATCTGCGAGTACACGCACTTTCGATTCTGTCGATTAGAGGCCATTTTCATATAACCCTCTTAGAAGTCTTTGTCGCCCGTATCTGCGTCGGTCTCCGCCCTGGGACCCCATTAGTCGAGGGACATGAGTGCAGCTCGGCGAGAACGTCTCACCTTCTAAGGTAATTCTGCATCAGCAGGATCCGTAGAATCTATAGAATTCGATAGCTTTAGAATAAAACAGGCTGCCCTTAACGAAGCCCTGACCTTTGACCAAAGTGTGCTATTTTCTGGCATTTTACCCAATAACGTGATTTTTGGGTATAGCCGTAGGCTAATGCCTGACCCAGGTAACTCTGCTCCACAAGAATGTGGGCTTTTTTTTTAACTTAATGGGGGGTTGGATGGTAATGCACCATCTATTTTTATTGAGACATCTGTGCTCCCCGTTTTTTTTTCGATTATGGTCGATTTTTTGTCTACTTAGGCCTCCTGACTGCAAAACAAACTGTTTTGCCACTAGGCCATCTTGCTCGGATTAGTTAGCAAAAGCGAAATTTCTATCTTCGACTTGGGTACTATTTCTACATTTCTATTGTTTTTTTTCCTACTTACGATGCTATTGCCCATGCTTTTTAATTTGATGGGTGACATTCTTCAGGCTAAAAGACAAATCAGGCTGCTTGGCGATCACAGAGTTAGCTGTTCATCAGTTAGCAACAGCGATGTGCGGACAGCAAACCAGTAAAGTTTGAGAGAACGTCTCTAAATTATGGCCATGCTCACGCCTAGATGCGAACTCCCCACCTCCCCGGGCGCGCCTCTGCATGTGTTTGGAGATCTATGGGTGTGCATACTGAAACGGTTTAAACGCAGAAGGCAAAATAAAACTTTCCTTGCTGTCAGGGTATAGAAACTTAGCTAGTCGGGAACGTTACTAAAGCTCACCCATAGACACCGTGCAGCCCAACCGATATCAATAGTCTGACAGAAAAATATCTTATCTCAGTCCACTTCTCTGGCTATTAGCCTACATTGCCAGTCTGTCTCTGTCTGGTTGTCGGACATATATTGGTGGAATTTAGTCAAATGAAAATTACTAAATACCTGACTTGTAGGCTTAAACCTGGTTTCTCACTGCCTTTGCAGGTAAGGCATGTCGACTAACACAGATATTTATTCATCACTCAGATTTGTGCACATAGCAGACGGTTGTGTTGGTCTGGTGGCCTAATGCTTGGTCGTTGAACCTTCATAGATAATCTTTGCTAGAAGACCTTTTTTGCTTTTCGGTTCCTCTTCTCGGCGACTGGTTTCCTCTAAACTTTTCCAATTTAGACATTTGATTTCAAATGCCACCGGTTGTAATGGAAAGCGTTTCAGTAGCCCTCTATGCCTAGTCATATTTCTCTACTCTGTGAGCTCAACTGTAGCGTCAGCAGAGTTGGCGGCTTTGAACCTGTAAGATGAATCCCACAGACGATAAGCCGACCGTCGCGCAAATGTAGCTTCTACGTTTAATTCCAGCCTGAACCACTTGGAAGGCCACCAGCACTTCACGGCAGAATACGTGTGCTGACTAAAAAGCAGATCGTTTAGTTTTGAGTAAAACAGCTATCTATCTTCTTCTATCATAGAACTTAGCGTTCTATATACACACATAGCTGCCCACATTTCGCCGGCAAATGTATCTGTATAAACACAGGATCCTTCATTTTGACAGTACCCACTTTTTCGCACGAAACAGCATTCTGGCTATTATTTCAACTCCCCCAAATTTGTTTTCCCCATTTCCCGAGCGCTTCTGTTACTATTATTATATCGGCTGACTTTCATTCTAGCAGTTGATATACTTTTTACCACTTATCCCTCCGCCTATTGTCTCTCTTATCATTGTTCCTCTGGATCTCCATACCGCTGATTGCCGAACGTCTGATGTTCTCCAGTGTGCACTTTCAAGCACTACTGCTTTAATCTATTCCGTCGTCGTCGAGAGATTTCCCGCTTTTGGCCCGATCCTGTGCCTGTAGGCCCTTCCGCTATTCCACTTTTCCCCGTAGACCTATATGTTGTATCTCCTGTTCCTGTATCTGTTGCTTCTGTTGCCCTATTCTGTTTGCCTGTATCTGCCATTAAAAATTCTCCCTTGTTCAAATGCCCGAAAAACTCACTTTTCAGATATGCTGGCCTAATGTCGTTGGCTTCATGTTTGTGTTCTCCGATCACCCCACTCTTCACTCGTTATATATCACCATATATGTATAGGCCAACTATGATATGGTTTAATCATAATTGGCCTAATACAGTGACACTTACACTCTTTCTTGCCAACTGGGCGGGCTGCTAGTACGGCACCCATCTCACCATAGTGCACACCATTGGAAGCCAAAAGCCTTGTCCTGAATGTGTTCCAGAGACAAGTACTCGAAATTTGCTGCTCTCACCAACTACATCCCCATTTTGTTGACTGCTTTGCACATACCCTGGTAGTCTCGCCCTTCTTCAACATTTGCCACTATTTGAAGCAAACACTCTGTCAACAACACGTTTCGCTGTATGCAAAATTTAATCAACTCATGCACCTGTGTGCCGACCTTATTCACAGCAGCCTCCATGTCCCGGGCCTGAAATGCATCCACCAATACCCATGGGGCACTAGGCTGAGTTCGAAATCATCAATAGATGTCAATATCCTCCTTGGCTGCAGCTGTAATATCGCTCGCTCCTCGGCCCCTTAACGAAATAATGTACCCCCTCCCCCCCCCCCCTCCCTCTATATGCAGCCATCCAGTGTATATTTTCGCTTATTCTGCCTACGTTTGAAGCTTTAGAGGACAACCAGAGTTTTCCCACTGCATCTCGTCGAATGGTCACGCTTAGTAGAGACCACTGCTCCTCTTGTTGTATCGGTTGTTGTTGCTGCTGCTTCTCCACTGCTAACACATCTGTTTTCTCCGCGCTGTTTCACGAAGACTGTTGCTGCCGTCAGCTGCAGCCGTTCATCTCCGCCGCACTTTCGTATCATCTTTTTCTTTCTTTTCGCCACTGTAACTTACAGTTCAACATCACGGCCTTCTTTTCAACAGCGCGCCTTCCTTCCTTCTCCATCCCCTTTTCCCCTAACCAATTTTTCATCTCTTCGACATCACCCGCTACCGCTAACATTGTCTTCTTAACATCGCGCACTCTCTGTAGCAGTTCACCAACTCGCTCACCGTGTGCCACTGTGCCGTTGTTTCTTGTTGTCGTCTATTTCTTGGTTGTTTGCGCCGAGCATTACAAAGAGCTCTTGCTGTTACACCATTTTCCTTTTTTTGGCTCGGCCCTCCTTCTTCTTGACTTCTACTGGACCGGCCTCTACTGGACAACATCATAATGCTGGCCGGCGATTCTGCATGGCTTAAGCCGCATTGCGCCAAACTCTACTGTTCTTTCTCGCCAGCTTTATCTCCGCTGCTAGCCGCGGTATTATCTCACAGGCGGCTCAGCCTGTCTCTAGGCCTGTGCATAGAGGACTCCGCTCAGCCATCTTCCTCTTCTTTAGCGTCCTACCGACAGTGAACTGCCATGCATCGCAGGCTACCATTGCGCGTGGATTTTGATAGGCTCATCGTTAAACTCACTGGTTAAGCATTACTGCTGCCACACTGCTCCGAGTGCATGGACCGACTATATAACTTCGGCATTGATCTCAGCATAGATAATATTATACTTACGTTTAATTAGTTTGAACGCTTTTTGGATTTCATTTGGGATTTTGCTGTGCCCGATCAATTTTTCGAGCATGCAATACCCGACCCCTCTGTCAGTGCGATATAATTATCGCGGATATCGTGGCGAGTAGGTAGGTGATTAAATTTAGCCGTTTGCTCTTCCAGCAACCTTTCTTTTTGGCTGTTTCTCCCTCTCTATGTTCTATCTCTGGAAACTACTTAGTCCCCCTTTTGTATTGCGTACAATAACTTTGCTTGGTTATTGATTGATTTAGTATTCGCGTGAAATATATATCTTGATACATATGTGGTATGTATCAAGCTCCTTTTATGTCGGGGGCACTTAGAGCGGCAGCTCAAGGAGACATGTGTAGTATATCTAAGGTTTCCCCAACAGCCCTTATGATAGCAGCATGGCCGCTGACTCTCAGCTGTGTGATTTATGCATTGGCATTGCCGATGTAGAAGGTATCGAGTACACTGACAAGTTTGATATGAACAAACGAGCCACGAGCTGTTTACTAGCATTGTTCAATCTTAGGCTTTCTTTTCTATTCTAGATTAATCACTGGCGTGCCTTCTGAAGCTGGTGCATTGTCATTTTAGTCTTTGTCTTATGAGAGATACACGTCAACACTTGCACAGAGATAAGCGTTCGATAAAGAAAGTACCATAGCAACTCTACAACCTGTGTGTGATGCGATTATTATATTTGATACAGTCAGATCCGTAGCATGTCTTTAGCTATAAACCTCTGCTTAACGTTTACAGCTATGCTTTTCGCTGCTGCAAAATCGGCAGTCCGAAGTGACATCCTATATTCAACAGTTTTCTATTACAATTATCAGCCCCCGCGGTTTCTCGCACATACACTGGTCGCAAATAAATTGGCAGGAGTGAAAAAGTCTTGAAGGAGTTTATGTAAATGTGTTCTTTTAGGGCCATCGCATGTTCCACAAGAGCTGTATGTTGTATATATTATTGTTTCTGGGTGTAAACAAATAAACTCCAGCATGTTAATTTATGTATGCAGACTAATTTAGACTAATTAGGCTATTTTTGTATGCTAAGGCCGATACAGTTAGCTTTTGAAAATTCCGTTTAGGATGTGATAAGCATGGGACGGTCGCTTCCATAAGTGTGTCATTTTGAGACAGAGAGAAAAACACAGTGTAACGATTATTTAGACGGCCTCTTTCCAGAATCTAAAATCTAAGTCTATGTTACTGCCAGCGGTCCCTTTAATTAATTTTGTTAACCTAAACGCTTTAGGGTCTATTTCTCAAGTTTAGAGCCTTTGAAATACTTGGGGAAACGTTGACCGCATCGAATCCGATATTAGTGGTCGAACGCCTTACTTATTGAGGGAAATGACAAGATAGCGTGATCAAACATTAAGCCACAATCGCTGATTAGTTGCTCGCTGAAGTCACTAATCGTCGTCTGCGAGACCGCTACACAGAGCACGTCGAGCGCCTGCACAGTGTTTGTCTCAATGGCAATTGACTTTAGACTAAAGACCATAGATTCAAGCCGCGGCCAACAACCGTCATGTAACTGCACCAACTGCGTTCTTAGATACGTACGCTTAGGTCAAAGTGGAAAACGAATTGGAATTGGAGTGCGGTGGGCTGGGCGAACGAGACACGTCACCCAGATGAACCATTCGTTAAACGTATTTGTCGTTGACGGCTCGCAACGTAGAGCACCACGCTGTTGGCTTGAGCCAAACACATTCGAATTACGGTGACACAAGCTCTGTTATCGGGAAGGGGTGGCGGCAATTATCTGGACGCGATGAGGTGCACCACGACGATAATAGCCCGAGCGTATGCGCGACGTGATAAATTGAGTAGAGAATACGCCTAGAGTAAGACGCTTATAGGTCGCGCGGGCAGATGTTTCTACGATATAAGGTCATACTTCTAAACCGTACCCTCTTAATTCGTGTGAATTAGGCCGACTTACGTATCCACAAGCATACACCCACACAAACATGTACGCAATACAATCGCAGCAGGTGGCCGGTTGCATGCAATCGCATTGCGGTTTCCGTTCTGAGTACTTACCTAGTTGCCGAGCAATTGGCTTACGCAGGGCAATTTGGCAACGGTTGTCTTCCTCTCTGTTCCTCTATTTGTCTTTTTTCCTACAGTCCAGACGTCAGGAAAGAAAATGCATGACGACGAAGCACGCAAGACGCGAGTTGGTTAGCTGTCTACATATCAGCTCTATGTAACGAAAAGCGCTCGGCCATCTGTAAATGGCGCAAAACATTTCCGTCCCTATCTAATAAAAAGCCTATAGAAACAAAACCGGTAGCAATAAATAAATAGATATATAAAAAGATGAGAGACTCCAGAAATGGCATAAACAAAATGGTGCCTGCCGCAAGACCGTTAACTTTCTGATACGTTATTTTTTAGATAGTGTAAGACCAGTTGTCTGTCCATTTCATGGGCTGGCCCGCCAACGGCTTATTTAGCGATGCAAATAGTTAATATCGAAAATAACGCGCGGCGCTGTCAGCTAATACCCGTACATAACGTGTTTAAGGTGTTACTTGTATCTTATTAAGTCTCTATTGGGGTCAGTACACGTATGTTTTTGTCTGTGCTTTATGGATGTAGAGACTGCGTCCCACAAGGAGAAAAGCCTAGTTAAACTAAAGGAGTGTATATTGTCTGGTAAACTATGGACGTTCAAGGTGATCATTTAGAGAAAACCATCCGAAGACAAATCCAGCCTCATCAGAGCTCCCTGAAGGTTCGCTACTATCGACATATAAACACATGCATGACATGGCTTCCGAATCAGAATATCCGGTGACAGGGGGTTCATTAATATGCAGCTTTCGTGGATTAAAGACGCACGCCGGGTCTTTCGATTTCAGCCTTAGGGAACCTACCGGTAGTCACACACAGCTCAACCCTATGAGGCTTTAAAGCCAAGATACACGGGGTATCGACCACCGAAGAGGACATAATATGCGGGTTGTTACCATTTGGAGACAATCACGTGAAAAGACTGCCTCATATGCGAAACGAAACTGGAAGGCGCTTTTGTCCGTTACGCGCCAGCCTCCCTCATCCGTATTCCTTAGATACCAAACTCATCAAGTAGTTCTCAAGCCCGACCAACTCATGTTATGTCAAAAGTGTCGGAGGTTGGGACATTTCGCCGACAGGTGCACCATGCTCCAGGTACGCAAGAATTGCGGCTCTCCCGGACACCCAGCTGCAAGCTGCCCCAATTCAGCAAGATGCCTGAACTGTATACAATCTCGCTACATTACAAAGTTTAAAGGACATTCAAGTTTCTATGAGGCGAATCAGCCTGATTTGTATTGTGCTAAAGTCAGTTAGAAGGCAAGTAGCCGAGACTTTTACCTGGGCATTCTCAGCAGCTTCCTCTAATAACAACGTTGAAACGACGATGATATGGCATTTTCTCTTCCGTTTCCGCGGTCCTACGCCTCCCTCACGCCCAAAACGATGCATCGATTCTATAAGTCATCATCCGCAACAATCTTTGCGACATGCGTCTGGCAGACGTGATTGCCGCTCCTTATTCTTGCGTCTTGACTCCCAAATCATTTAGGAATGATACAGTGCACCAGTCCATTAATGAAATCTCCGAACTAGATGTTTTTGGGTCCGCCAGACCTATTGTATCTACAGATTCCTCAACGCCTGGCACTGATCGTATAGATGCCTTGCAGAGAAACACCCATTAGCTCCCGAGGAACTAAGATGGCCGACGCAGACCAGAACCGTGTTCGTCTGCGCTGCGTAGGCTTGCCGCGAAGATCGGATACAACCACAACAAAGCCGTTATTTCTTACGCAGTTGGGAGACGCAAAGCTTAACTTTGCTTTAACATCTGATTTAAAGTTAAATCCGGCAAATGCAAGATATGCCTCTCTAGCTCTATCCGTAAAACCTTCTTCGATATACAGTCACTCCGAGACCTCCTGCACGGCTGCAAGATGACCGTTACGGACGATTTAGAGTTGCTAGGTGTACTTATTTGACTTGAAGGGCTCACAGCAGCAATTGCAGAGATATAACTTGGGAGATGTTGCTTCTCGTCCACCTCTTCTGGGAGCCCATCGAGGACTTTTCTTACTAAGCTGTCCCTTCTCATCCTCAAAAGTCACAACCCTCGCGCATTCCACTGTGTATGAACTTGCGCATGGCAACAAGCATTACTGCTCGTCTTCAAAGGGGGCCTCAAGGCCTCGAATTTATAGAGCCTGTGCGGAGGCAGGCCTGACAAGGTACTATCCAACGTGACTGAAGTGCCCCTTTGCACGATCAAGTACAACGACGTCTCTTCAATGAAGCTATTAGGCGACACGACCAGAGCTCGCCTAAACGCCGTGTCCGCCAAGGATTCAGGCACCTGGTTACACGCGCTGGCTGCCCAGCGCCCCTATAAGTACCTTTCTTGATGACGAGACGATTCGCATAGTAGTATGACTAGGGACAGACGGCAGATGTCTAGATATATGACTCTTATATCCTTTGAGCACGGCAAAATGCTGGTTTAGGATGCAATCGTTACTGCCCCCCTAGCCCGTTTTATAATCGATGACGGCGCATTAGAAGCTGGCTATGCAGCCCTTCTGCAGAGGGCAAGTTAGATAAATACTTATCAGTCGGGTATCCCCACGAATTATGCTCTCTCTCTCGTTTGAAGCTTTAGGTGCTCCTGGCGTTCTGACCAACCGGCTGATCCGCAAAGTCGGCATTTTGTTAAACCTGTCACCCGGTCGTCGACCTCCTTTAAACAACTTGTCGATCGTAACATACAACGTAACATACAACATACAACGTGAAAACGCTGCCTCCGTTCAGGGCACACCTTTGAAGTGGTTTTGCCGTGGTAGAAACGGACACGTGAGAGTCACAATTCTCCGCTAGACACATTACCTTAGCTAATTCTGCGTGATATATGTTATATATACATATAGTTTTATACTAAAATATTATTAATTCATAAATGTTTGTAGAGCTCGCTAAAATCGCTATATAGGTAAATTGGCATTTGCTATTGGGGACTGTTATCAACGTACGATTGATACAATCTGATCCCCAAGCATTATGCTATTGTTAACTTTACGTTACGATGTGACGTCATCGTCGACGTTCGCACTGAGAGCGACGTTGCACGAGACGTTTTCACCTCGACCGTAGAGGGCGCCACAGGCGAGACACATTCCTTCATAGGAAAATGTGCAGTTACTGATATCGTTGACATTTCTAGTCGTATAAATTATATAAACATTAATATAAATAGATATGTATAATGTACATGTGTAACTGAAATACGATGGCAATAAATATCGAATAAGAATAATAAATTTGAATTACCCGGGTTGCTTGCCGGCGTGCACGCCGCCACGTGCCTCCTGCGACTGCATCGGCACACGCGCATACGCGCACTTGGTGTTTGACTGCCATTCGTTGTGGTCACGGGAAACGAGTCAGTTCTACCGTTATGGAGACTGTGCTCTAGGCGTCACCGGCAAGCAAGGCTACCCAGGGTTACATACCCGTACTCAAGTATTTTCATTATTAAGCCGCTGGTGGCGCAACAGTTGCCATGTTTAAATTATCCTGCAGTGTCTGAACACATTACTTCATACGTGCTTTTCTAAATGTCGACAGGCCAAATAAAACCTCTCCTCTTATATATTGGGATGACTTTTTCTGGTTTCAACCCCCAAATCGGTGCAGGATTAAATCCATTGTCCACTTACAACTGCGGTAAACATAAAGCGCAACGAATGATCCTCAGTCCGTAACACTTGATCCGTTATAACGAATATCCCGCATTCCCGAAACGCAATATTTCGGGAGACCAGTCGTGGCACCACCACTACACACTCGAATCAATAAGAACGAGTACGCAGTGAAAATACAAATTATCTCCTTATTCAAAAATAAATGTCCATCGCCGTGGACCACTTTTTTTCTGCCACAAAACTGCATTATCAATTCTGCACACTACTGCAGTACTCTCATATCATTTCAAAAAGACTTCGCCTGCTCTTATAGCGAGTGATCCTTTTTCATTCAAAGCGCACGTCTCCTAGTCGACGCCGCGAACACTTGTTAGGAAGTCTAATATCAAATGTGGTTAGTCAATCTTTTATTTGTTTCCACAAAATATAGTTGTAAACTTCATGTGTTATTATTTATGGACAAATGCCGCTACTGTGCAATTTTGGTTCGCCAATGACCCTTGGACCCTTTCGACGAGGAAGGTTCTAATTATTTGGAACGCCTAGCGCAATAAAATACTTCTTTGCTGAGATGACTTGCCGCGCGAGTGCGAGTGACATTGTGCCGACATGACGAGGATTCCCGGGAGCGCGAAAGTCAGGATAGTCTCGTACATATGATGCGCACTCGTCAGAAATTAGGGCTCTCTTTCTAATGGTGGGTGAATAAGCACTTCAATCCACTTAATCCTCGCTGAAGGCTGCGTAAACTGTTGGCAGTAGTACACTATTTGAGTACGATGATTGTGCCACCGGGATGCTGTGTTCGTCGTTTTCTACGCCGTTGTCTGTGAAAGCATTGACTTAAATTTACTAAGCAAAATCAACAAACATTGCGCTATTCGTCAGTGGGTTGGATTTGTAATCCAACCCTCCACTACGCAGAAAGATGAGCAAACCTTTTTTAGGTTGCCATTATGAGCGGAGCATAGTATATTTCTGACCAAAGAGTCTGAGGCGTTTAAATATTCGACGGATCGCCGTACACTGCACTCGCCTTTTCGCAAAAGGAAGAATAATAGCCTATTGTGTAACTTCGGGCACAGACTGAAGACTATTCAAAGAATTGACCTTTATGCGCATCTGATCGACCATCTGTTCGGAATTGCATTTATATGTACCCATTTCGTAACGTAAGGTGACAACCAACGGGTTGTTCTGGATTGCAAATCCATTTTCCTGGACTTTGACTAACAGACACAGGCCTATTTGACTGCACCGCGCAACGTGGACGACATTGTCGGGCTGTTGTCGAGTCGCCGAGATTCTGCGCGACTCGTATTACTTCCCACTTTGGAGAATAACTATAAGCACGTGCCTTTGCGCGGAGGGTTCTTTTGGCGACGCTGTAGTATCAAAATCACCTTTATTCACGAGCCCTATATGGATTATACACACCTCTATTTAACACCTGAATATAACTATAACATTCACTCCACTCTCCGTAGTCGGGTCTGGCCAGCCCTGAGACAGCACAGCTATTTATACAGGTAAAGATCACGTCGTTTACACAACCCCTCTGTATTGGCACAAGAAATACGGCTTTGCGAGGAATATTACATCCTTTTTAGCACTCGCCTGATAAATTTGGCGGATATTCTCAATGGCATTTATATAATTTGCCATGTAAGGGACTGGATGCAGTAGCATGTCTACGAATTGGTCCGTTATGACATCTTCTTGCACGCACGTGATTTGTCCGTGGTGGCGGCGTACTACCCGAACGTATATATGCAGAGGAGAACATATTGGGAAACGCCGCCGTCTTACTTTGGTCATATTATTGTCAACGAGTACATTATCGACTTTCGTAGAGGGAGTTCTTCACAAACTCGGAGTCGCTTATTTACTTATTAAAATTATTTAGCATCCTAAAAGTTCATTGTAACTCTTCATGAATTCTTAACTTTGTCGAGGTTCTCTGAGTTTTACTGAGATGCTTTTAGTGGCATTCTCAGTCATAGGCTTCGTTAACCGCCGAGCATAGTATCGAAGACTCATTATATTGAGACTGATAGCATTACTTGGTTTAGGCGCAAATATCTCGATAAGGGAGTGTATGTAATTGATAAATATATTATACATATCCTCAATGGCAGCACATTTTTTGAAGAATGCTGTCCAATTTATGCTCGCGAAAGTAGTGCAGTTCGACCCATAATCAGCCTTCCAGAAATTAAGCCCGCAATTCGGCTCTACGGTTATGAAGAAGGGATCAAAATCGATAAACTGAGAGCTGCTCGATGGTAAGTAGCAATAGGAGAGCCACGATCGCTGGCTCAATGACGGGCTTCCTCTCAGATGTAACAAACAAGTCCAGAATATTGTTGCCCCTTGTGGGTTGCTTACCAAGTTGATCTGAGTTTGAAATTGAATGAGGCAAACGTTCGTACAGCCTTTTTTAGACTGGCATGTCACTTAATCACAAAGTTGACTAGTTAGCGTCAGGCATGTAAACATCGCCAGCCACACAAACAGGATATTCACTTTTCTAGTTTGTTAGAGGCCGGAGTCTGCATTAGTCATACAACAGCATATGGTTATAGTGCAAATCTACCGATCCCGGTACCCCGGCATCCTTGATCCATTCGATGCACTGAGTATCGGTCACCAAGAGGAACTTCTCTCTCAGTAATTGCACCAGTAAGTTAAAACTCTGGAGTAGAAATAACATCGAGGTTGCTACATAAACGACAATCTTCAAGGGCATCCATAGCACCTAGAATGACTAATGAGCGAGCATTCAGATTCAAACAATTTAAACTAGTGTGGTCACCACGAGCCAATCTTAGATCGTTTCATCCACCTGGGGTTGGTGGTACACCGTACCGTTTTCGAGTGCTTTGATCGCAAGGGTCAGTTGCTCTAAGTGCGGCAGGAAGTTGGTCGATGTGTTTGGTATCATCGGGCTCGGCCGGTTGCTCTGTTGCCTTTCCTGACCTGGCGACATTCACAGTGGATGATACTTATTGTTGAATTGTGTCTCTGGTGTTGCCTATTCAGATTGGTATGCTGTACGTTGATCTGCTACCATTAGCGTTAATCCTGGCGACGTCCATCGTAGTTTCCCCCTCCTCACAACTAGGCTGGTTTGCATGGAGGTCTGGGACGCCCGTCAGACTGCTGTGAGGTGGACGCTGAGAGTTTGAGTTGGGGCCATGTCCTCTCGGTTGCGAAGCACTTACGCTTCGTGCCGCGATCTGAAAGATGACATTGTTTGGCAGTGAGGTTAGTGTATTTCACAGGAAACCACGCGCAATGCCCGGAATGAGTGTGGCCACCTTAATCCGCCCTAGCTTGTTGAAGTCTATGCAGTCGTCACCAAAGTGAATGAGCGTAGTTTTCATGAAGACGAATTTAAATCTCTTTTTCTGGACCACTAAACGAAATGCCACCTTACAAAAGCCAACACAGTAGAAGTAATGCTTGGACTTTCTCATATTGCAAACGTGTGGTATCGAGCACACTGTGAGGTCGTGTTCCTTAGAGCAGCAATGCTTGGTGAAGTCAGTAAGCGTAGCGACAAGGTTGTGAGGAGCTTTATGACCGCTTTTATAATGAAAGTTATCGACTAAGCCTGCTTTAAGTATAACCTCAACAATTGCAACTCTGGCTGTCGAGAGAAATTAAATATTGTTTGTCTGTATATATATATATATATATATATATATATAGACCATTCGATCGCTGAGTTCTATGGAAGCCCGCCTATGTTATGTACAGCAGCTGCTCGCTTGCATCTGCCGTCTTTTCAATGTATCACCATCCTCGCGACAGCCATTTACATTCACAGCATCATCAGAATCATCGACCATGATAATGTCACCAGGATGCCATAATCCTCTGCCTGTAGCAGCTGGTGATATCTACAAATGTTAATGGTTTAATGTTAGAGAAATGTTCATTTATTTTAATTTAGCAGCAACGAAAACTGCAGAGACACCTGCAACCTCCATGGTAGCAGTCCGGCTTTTCTTAGCGCCATGATCTATCTTCTCCGCCAGCCCAACTCCGCCCAGCTCCACAGCTCTTGCTTTTTCTGCAGCTGAGCAGTTTTCTCATCGACAGCGGTGCCTGCCGCTTTTACCTGGCTCTTCTCCAAATCTCAGAGTCAACAACCAGCGCCGCATAGAGCTATCAGAACTGCTTTTCCGTTCTTTCCTCCAAGCGCGTCCGGCGATGGCCGCACCGACAGTGCTTGCTTTTGCGCTCGTCTAGTCTTTCTACATCTCCACCCAACCACCAGCAACGGGGATTTGCAATCAACCCTGTTGTTCTCCATCGGCCGTTGATCATCGGCCGGAGGAGCGGCAGACGTATCATCTGTCGCGGCAGAGGAGATACCAGAGGGCGTTAACCGTAGGGGGACGGCCGTATACCCTCACATCTCTTTCGTTTTCCTCCTCTATGTCCTCTTCAGTGGCTTTGTTCTGCGCCTTACACCGGCGGAGGAGAGCTACTGTTTCAAGTACTGCCGTCTACCGTGGTGCCATTGTCAACGTAGACACCACCGGTAACATTATTATCAACGATATCTGTTCGCAATGGGAGCGTAAGGGGGTCTGCTTCGGATCACGTTTACACTAATAGGGGTGGGGCCACGGAGCACTTCAAGCATCCTGTTTCCTGTTCTTGTTCATTTGAAACGTCCAATTGATCACCGCAACATTTTTTGATGGTACCACTTTTCACAATTGATCGCACACACACACACACCAATCGAGCTTGACGTTGGCACCTTAGTTCAAATAGTACAGGAAGAGAAAGACTGTGACTGGCTGAAGGCTGGTGTAGAGGCAACAGCGGCTGCGCTAACAACGGTTGGGGTTGGCATAATAAATCTTTTCAGCTCACAAAGTTTCACAGCACAGCATTCGCGCACAAAAACAGCTCTCAGTGAAGCAGGTTGATTAGATAACGGAAATAACACGAACACAACACCCGCAACAACAGTCAATTGACAAACATTTTGTCAACTAGACGAAGCAAACCAAATACGTCCATAGTGCTGGAGAGCGACCAGCTAACTGTGTAATAAAGAACAAAAGGCAAAACACTGTAAACGAAGGCTGGTGGAAAAGTTCTTCTATATATTTATTTAAAAAAAATCATTGTCCAAAGTCTTCTATTCCTTTCAAAATAGCTCCGGCTGACTGCTGTGTTCCTATGCCACCTTATTCGACCCTTTAAAACATCCTTTAAACGCGTCTTTCGAAATCAAGTTGCGTTGCTCCTGCGATTTGTTTGTTTATCTTCTCTATAGCCTGGAACGTTGTCCCATCATGTTTCAGCCGGGTGCGGCGAACAGGAAAGTTGCGGAAATACATAAATATATTTTTTTTTAATTAAATAATCTGAAATCAGCAATGATGTGTGCGTCGGTGCTTTGTCGTGATGAAAGTTTGTTTGCCCACAGTTTAGGCTTCTTGCGTCGGACGTTCTCGCACAACAATTATAATTTCGCGGTTGTATTTCTTGACGAGTAAAACCGGGGGGCAAAAATTCGTGGGGAATGATTCCCGTTTAGTAAAGAAATAGTAAAACGAACCTTTGAATTGAATCTGCTCTCTCTGAATTTCTTTGATCGATTCTCTCCTTGGAAGCACCACTGGGAAGACTAAGATTTGTCTCGATGTTGTAACCATATACCCATAAGTCATCTCCTGTAATCACTCTTTAAAGCAATGCAGGGTCTTCATCTACCGCATGTAGGTTCAATCCGGAAATTTTCAAAACGGGCGTTCATTTGCTGGAAATTCAACATTTTTCGAATAAAAATATCCATTATGACTGTTACAACTGATCCGTAAGGTATCTCCAATTCCTTAGCTATCTCCCTGATAGTAATTTCAATGTTCCGTCGCACAACCGACGGTACCACGTATGCACCGTGTTCTGGGTCATTGTGCAGGATTGTGCGCACTGCTTCGACGATGTGCGCAGTGAAGGTCGTTTCAGTATAATGCAGCCACAGTCTCAGATACCTCTGGCAAGAGTTGGCGAATTTGAAGGAATGGCTGCCGCAACGTACGACGTGTTCGGCAGCCAATCGACCCTTTTCTGAATTTTACAGCCTTGGTCTTCATTTCCAGCCTCCTTGAGTAAAGGAACTCTGCCAGAGAAGTGATGCGCTTGGGGGCACCCAGGTTGTGATGAGCGACCACTATTTCATCTGCATACAGCACAACTAAAGCCTTTTGGTACTCCTGTCGAGTATAGCCGGCAAAATCGACCAGCAGAAAAGTGTCTCCTTGCGGGGTTCCAACATTCGGCCCTTCCTGCAACACGTGCTGCTCACCCTGTACCAGTTAGGCGCCCTTATCAAAGAAGCTCAAGGTTACGCTCAGAAGAGAGCTACCAACCACTGCGTGTCGGAGTGATTTCACCAAGCGATTTTGAGGTGCTTTGACGACGACGACGTCTATAGTGGTGACTGCGTACAACTGGCCTTCGGGCTCAGGCTAAAAGGTCTGGTCGACCACGTACTCGATCCGTTTGTTAACCAGTTACAGAATATTGTTATTTTAGATGTTATATCGCAAGACATGTTAGGGATCGTCCGTCATTGCCATGCTCGCCTTTAAAACGCAGAGAAAGCCTGGCGATATGCCAGGCTTCTGGCATGCGTCCCGTCATCCTGGTCGTTAAAGCAATCACAAAGATCGTTTGCCATGAGTGGGTCAGACTAAAACCAATGCTCATAGTACAGTAGCATAATTGTGAGTAATGCTAATAAGCAACAAGTTTTTAAGATCAAAAATAAAAATACAAAATAAAATAGGTTCAAGATAGGAGCCCTGAGGTACGCCAGAGTGATGAGAAGCGCATCCACAATAACGGTAATTTACTATTATACAAAAATATATATTATTCATATAATTCCCAATTCATTCGGGGGCATTTTTATCCCTTCAGCTCCCTGGCATATCTAAAAAAAAGATTTTGAATCCCTGAAATCAAATTTCGAGTTATCCAGAATCTTTAACCTAGTCCTGGCCTTTTAGAATTTGTTGTTGTTGTCCTTATTGTGGCCTTGTTTCATTTGGGATTACTAACGTGTTCTCTTTAAATACAATTGTATGGTGCGCCATTGCGCTTTGGCATAAACTCGTCGAAAGGTGCATGTACATGGTGTATCTCATCATACTATAAAAATAGCTCCAGCCAGTGTATCTGGTAGAGCTTGGATTCGCTTGGTTCGTAGTCACCCTTTTACGAGTTAAAGCCACGGTTGTCATTGATTGATATCCGCTTCAAATATAATATTGAATGTGAGAACGTTATGACAAATCTGACTGGGGCCTTAGTTAAGATAAGGTTATCGACAATGCCAATTTTAGTTGTAAAATTAGGCCAATAAGAGTGCCATTCGTCACTTGCACCATGTGTTGACGGACGCGCGACTTCATCTACAAGTTGAAAGATGCCATACAATGTACACTCGTTTACAGAAACTGAATCGTTCCTATAGAATCTAAAACTGTCAAATGCCTCTACTCAAAAGGTTAGACTTTCCAGCAATTACTGTCAACATAGCAGTGCTTCAAACGTAATCAAATAATTCACCTACCTCTACGCATGAGACCGGAACGTTGCGACGGAACGCATATGTACAGGCAAATCTAATCAAGTCATCAAGTTTGAATACATGTTGAGTGCCGCAGCGGCGACGTCAATAATAATTGAGACCTCGCAACATTTCAGTGTTTTTTTTTTTTACTAGAACACATACGCCACCTTTCCTAGAACATCTATTGCGACGATGCACACTACCGTCCAGGGATAGTTCTCTGTCTGTTACATAATTGCTCAATCAAGTTTCGGTTATCATTATAACATAACTGCTATGCATAACAGTATGACCCCTAAGCGCGGGTATGACGCCACCCTTATGTAAGATGCGTACATTAAAATAAAAGCCTTGTAAAGGTTGGTCCAGGGACGACGAGGGACTGGCTGTTATAGAGGCTATATCGATATTGTTTCCGGCTGTGTAGCTTTAAACAAAGGCGGCAGTTTAATCTAGATGAACCTTCTAAAAGGGTGGGTAGTAATGTGGCATGAGATTGAGGTGTGGAGAAACCGGTGGAAAAGGCGGAGACGGGAGGTTAGAGGTGGAGAGAAACGGTGGGGGAAAGCGGATGGTGGGGAGAACCGGTGGTGGTCAGACGTGAAAAGGAGCCGTTCAGCTTTAGTTGCTGATATCGTTGGTGCTGCCGGTAACCGCAGAGGACAATGCCTGAAAGGAATAGCCAGATTGTTGACGCTAAGCTGCACTAAACTTATTGTTAGGTCCCCTACAACAAGAGACGTTACTCGCAGGAATCTCGCGGCAACATGCCTGTTCATGGACCGGGCGCAACGCTCGACGTTGACCAGTTACGTCAAAGCAAGGCCGAACCTGTAACTTTACACCGACACATTACAGTTAGAACAGGCACCGAGCAAAATGGCTTAGTGGCAAAGCCTTCGCCTTGCATTCGGGAGGACTGGGTTCGAGACCCAGACTAACCACTCTTAAATTGGTTTGCATGGTTTCCAATTTAGACAAGGTAAATGCCGAAGTGGATTAAAAAATTAGCCATGACATAAAAAAACCGTACACGGGCCTTTACAAACCTACCTTACCTTAGCCTTACAAAAAAAACCGTACACGGGCCTTTACAAACCTACCTTACCTTAGCCTTACAAAAAAAAACGTACACGGGCCTTTACAAACCTACCTTACCTTAGCCTTACAAAAAAACCGTACACGGGCCTTTACAAACCTACCTTACCTTAAAAACTCGCAGTCCGCGCGGCCGTTACTGGACCTGGACCGCCCGCCTGTTACTACCGGAATAGCACAGCCGGTCAGCGCCTGTGATTGGTTTCATAGAACGCCACCAGGTAATTCAGCTGATGTTTCATCAACCTGGTCAGCCGCCTGTGTGTATTATACGATATATGGCAATATGAAAACGTACACTTGCGGTCTCCTTGCATAACGTGGGGCCGCTGCCGCCTAACCCCGAGATGTGACAGCGCACGTCACCACCCGCCGCCATGTCAAGCACATTTGTCTCCAGCCGAGCGATGTTGTTGGAGTCGCCGGAGTCCAGAAGAACTGATTTGACGGCTGGTGAGAAGAGGTTGACGAGCAGCGCCTACCTCGATGCCTGCCTGCCTGCACGACAATGTTAATTTGCGTGCAGACGGTAGCACTGCTTGACAGCAGTTGGCAGCGTTCCGTTGTTATTTGAAGAGCCTGATGGCACTGCCGCCGGTGTGCTACTGTCACTCAATGTATAGGGAAACGGCAATCGAAAACCCGTTGGTCTGGGTTGTCTCCTATGTTAAACTTAATGCTCCTGTCGCGCAATAAACGGCAAGCCTTTCGTCTAGTCGCCTGTTATTGTTGCGTTTGCACTGCCCACAGTTGACGCTGTATTTGGTATTAAATTGATTTGAGGGATATATATATATATATATATATATATATATATATATTTATATATTGAAAACGCTTTAAGCAAGGTAGAAAGAAAAATATACATTCGCATATATGCATGTATGTCATGTGATCAATATGTGGTTATCATCTGCAAGTGGTGCAGGGTGTTGGCGGCCCCTAACACTCGTGAATATGCCTAGAGATCCTCCATGGGTATAGTTCGCTCATGTACCGCTTGTATGTCCGGCAAAATAGCCAATCTCAAACACAAAGCAAGGAAAGTCCGACCGTGGCTGGCAGAAAGAGATTTCAATTAAGTAGTGCCTGGTTCGACTGACGTTTAGTATTCTCGATTGAACGTGTAATGTTCTCTTCGTCGGTAAGCCACGCCAGATACATTTTATAGAGTGCACTGTTAAGCTGCTGAGATACTGCGTTAACCTTCTTTAGTTAAACAGCCGTTCGAATTCGAATTTAAATTCTCGGAGCTTCTCGACCGTTACGCAGGTAGTGTTGCTTTACCCAGCTAAAAAAAATTTGTTTGAACTTCATGGCGGCCCTCGCACTGTCACACATAAAATATTGCTTTCCTACTTAGCGCCAAAATGTGAATGACGTTGGTCCTTTATATAAGCACTCAATATAACATATGCCCTAACCCGACTCATTAGCCCCTTCGATAATCGGTGCACGTGCGGACTAAGCAGGTCATGCCTCCAGGTCAGCTAAAGCTAACACACGTAGAGAATACTCTAGCGTTGATTATCCGGTAGAATTTTGTCCGTTGGCTTTCGAGACTATGGGAGCGCAGGGCTCTTAGACTTAAGCTGATTCAGCGCGTGCATACATGCTTTAACCTTTCGAAGGGAGACTCGAGAGAATCTGACATCTAGCATCGGAGGCTGTTGCTCATCATTCAACGAGGAAATGCAGCGTCTGTTCGGGGCACATTGTTAAACTGGGCTAACCCCGGGGTTAAAGAACCCGTATATCACACGTTTGCGCGGAGACAATTGGCACTCACAATAATAATAATAATAATAACATAGCCCTGGTAGGGCTCCCAGACACGCGGAAATCAACGCGATCCTAAAGAAGGCTCTTCGTAGAGCCGGCATACCAAGCACCCTGGAGCCCAGGTTGGGCCTCGAAGACGACAAAAGACCAGACGGCGTCACTATCCCGCCATGGTCCAACGAGAAATGCCTGGTATGGGATGCCACGGTATCATGTACAGTGGCTCCAGGGTGGGTTGCTGAACATACCGAGATCTCAAAGAAACGCAAATACTCTGATTTGGGGAGGAGATATCACTTCGTACCCGTCGCCATGGAAACGATGGGCCCGATCAGCAAGAGCACAAGTATCCTCCTCAAAGACCTAGGTGTCAAAATTAGTGCTGACACGGGTGACCAGCGCGAGGGCGAGTTTCTGCGTCAGCAACTCTCGCTCGCAGTGTGTAGGGGAAACGCCGCCGCTATCATCGGCTCTATGGATTGAGAAGGGGGGTGAGCCTACGCGGGTACACGTTTGGGTCCCACAATTGTAGGGAAATACTGAAAAATTGAATAAATAATAATGATAATAATAATAATAATAATAATAGCCCCTAAGATCGCTCCGCGGATTACATATACATAAGACCCGTGTTCACGGAGAACAAACCCACGCACCTTCCGTTGGCCGGCTACCCGATGACTCCGTTCCAGATACTTCAGTCCAGGACGAGATAACGAGCCAGTCATCTTCATCCGTCTCCTAGCTCGCGTTCGCAAAAGCACTAAGCTAGTTAGAATAATTCCGAGGGGAGTCAGAGAAATTTGTTGCGCAGTCTACGCGGAGGCTCTCTCTCACTTCAACTCGAGACTAGATGCTGCATCGTGGCACAGATTAATGACCTTGCCGACACTTATGTTGCATATTCCAGAACGAAAAAGCAACGACAGCACATTATGCCAAATAATTAGGAAGAACATTACAGAATCTCAATTGAGAACGCTGGACAATCTTCCTAATGGACTGCACCACAGCCTCACACAGTCGCGCAAAGACCACCTTTCCGACCGTCAGATTGCCGCAAGGGCAACACGCAAGTTAGCTGAGGGAGACATACGCTCCGCCGCACGCACTCTATATTCTACAGAATCATTTGCATTGCCCGACGATCACACGACTCAGGAACTTAGAAGCAAGCATCCCTCTCCCCCGGCTCACGTCAGAAACCGCTAGTTCGTAGTTAATGCAGTTCGCTCATTGTCACTGGCATCTGGCCCTGGACTCGATGGATTACGTCCTCGACATCTGAGAGATATGCTAGACAGCACGATACCCTCTTCCGAAAAACTGCTAGCGGAACTGCGCTCTTTGACTAACTTGACTCTAAGTGGCAGGCTGCCAAGTTTTTGCCACCCAATCTTCTATGGGGCAGATTTGACAGCCCTGAAGAAAAAAGACGGTTCCATTAGACCAATAGCGTGCGGCCTCACCTTACGTAGGCTGGTTGCCAAAGTAGCAATTTCCATCAATAGGACGGCAATTGTGAAGGCGGTGACACCTCACCAGGCTGGCGTATCGGTAAAAGGTGGAGCCGAAGCTGCAGCACACGCAACTCGGGCTTTCGCGGAGGCAGAGGGGCCCCCACGGGTCCTGGTAAAACTAGATTTTCAAAACGCCTTTAACACGATTCGACGCGATGTCATCCTTAGTGAAGTTATAGCAAAAGTTCCACAAATGTTCCGCTTAGCGTGGCAGAGCTACGGCACGCCATCACTGCTGTCCTGGGGAGAGAGTGAGCCTCTTCTCTCAGCCAACGGAGAACAACAGGGAGACCCGATTGGACCCGCCTTATTTAGTTTAGGAATCTCAGGATTAGTGTCCCGTATGAGAAGCCTACTAAATGTGTGGTATCTGGACGATGGTATACTAGGCGGCCCGGCAAACGTAGTGGCCTCCGACATACGCGAAGTGCTACAGTTTGCAGAAGAGGGAGGCTTAACTCTCAACGCCTCTAAATGCGAGCTCATAGCTGTAGGTGGAACCTCCCACGAACAGGAGGAGGCATGCAAAATAATTACAGACGCCCTGCCCGGTACAAAGAGAATTGAGCTGCCTCACTTGGAAGTCTTAGGAGCGCCCGTTGGCTCTCGGAAGATCTCTAGAACAATCCAGGATAAGAGAGACGCCCTTCGGTCTATAAAAACTTGGCTATTGGCGATGCACTCACAGGCTACATTATGCCTATGGGTATACAGCTTAGGGTCACCTAGGTTGAACTATATTCTACGCTCTTCGCCCACAGGCCAAAACTGTGATAATTTGCAAGCATTTGACGAGGTGGCAAAAGAGACACTGAGCGAAGTTCTAAACGTAGCCCTTACTGACAGATCCTGGAAAAGGGCCACACTTTCACTCAGCAAAGGAGGGTTGGGACTAAGGTCCGTAGCAGATTTTGCTCCACAGGGCTCACAGAGACGCTGTTAGAACCGCATGTTTGTTCTGTCCTCTGTTCTCCGCGCAACGAGGGACGAAGCTGAGCTGACAGCAAGACAATCGATAGGCCCTGGCTCCTGGGAGCAACACCCTACGCAGCATATACTTGTCGGCTACCAGTGTCAAACGACCACTCGCAGGATCTTAGATGACACCCAATCTCCGACAGAGAGAGCGGTACTTATAGCCGCCCGTGAGACCTTCAGCAGTGGCCTCGTAAGGGCACTTCCTTCACCGCAGCTGGGCACTATGCTGGAAAACACCTCCTTCCGCATGGTGGCCGCCCTAAGAATAGGCGCTCCTATATGTGAGCCATACGAGTGCAGGGCATGTGGAAAACAGTGGATAAGGACGGACTGCACCCTTGAAGCTGCTCTAAGAGCCCTGGTAGGACTCTCAGACACGCGGAAATCAACGCATTTTTAAAGAAGGCTCTTCGTAGAGCCGGCATACCAAGCACCCTAGAGCCCAGGTTGGGCTTCGAAGACGACAAAAGACCCGACGGCGTCACCATTCCGCCATGGTCTAACAGCAAATGTCTAGTATGGGATGCCACGGTATCATGTACAGTGGCTCCGTCATACTTGATGCATAGCGCTACCCGGTCAGGGTGGGTTGCCGAACATGCTGAGATCGCAAAAAAGCGCAAATACTCTGACCTGGAGAAAAGATACCACTTCGTACCCGTCGCCATGGAAACGATGGGCCCAATCAGCAAAAACACAAGTATCTTCAGGTATCAAAATAAGTGCTAACACGGGTGACCAGCGCGAGGGTGAGTTTCTACTTCAGCAACTCTCGCTCGCAGTGTGTAGGGGAAACGCCGCCGCTGTCATCGGCTCCATGGATGCAGGAGCGGGGATGAGCCTAGGCGGGAACACGTTTAGATCCCACAATTGTAGGGAAACACCGAAATATTGAATAAATAATAATAATAATAATAATAATAATAATAATAATAATAATAATAATAATAATAATAATAATAATAATAATAATAATAATAATAATAATAATAATAATAATAATAATAATAATAATAATAATAATAATAATAATAATAATAATAATAATAATAATATGCAGATCTTCTGCTTACCTTGAGATGGCGTACGACAGTTGGACTTCGATCACCGGATGACACTTGCGGCCTGGGATCGGGCAGCAGGCCTACTTTATCACATGGACATCGAGAGCTGCGAAGTCACAACAACAACAACGTCTTATTGTTCTCTGCTTAGGTCGCAACATGACCAGCTCTAAGTGCACTGAAGCTGACCATTACGAACGAACAGAGTCGGTTACGGTGATTGCCTGGACAATGTCCGGCTCCGTTCAAAAGCGGCGAGGTCATCACGTCGGGTCGTTTACTGTTGTTCCAGGCTATTCCAGTAGGTTTCAAGGTGTTTCGGTAACCTGCCGTCCATAAGGCCCTTGCTGCAGTATCGTGTTTTCTATTTTACTTCTTTTATAAGGGCGCATGATAGAGCGTGATACAAGCCACAGCATTGTAGACAAATTTTAAATTTTTAATCAGGTAGACAGTTTGACGAATTCTCCAATATTGGTCTCAATCAATTAAATGAGGCGTGGCATGATAAGTTTGACTTTTACAGGAGGATTCAACATAGTGACACATATTTGAAGTCCTTGATACTAGCGGTCGCTATAGCCTCACACTGATGTCCTACCACAATCATATTGGTCATGTAGGTCAGGAGACTACCAGGTTTTTAGTGGATTTGGGAGTTTCACACATCCAGACCATAGTGTGTGCATTATGCATTTGCGTTCCGGGTACCCTGTAAGAAAGAGGTTTCTTCTTACCTTGACGAAAGCATTTAAAAACCTAGCTTGAGCGGGAATAAGGGACTAGTCTTGGAGCCCAGGAAAGAGCGAGTTGCATGGACTGCTGTCTTTACGGCTGAGATTGAAGACCCCAATTGTCGGCTGTCTATGCGTTCTGTGAGCGGTTCAATGTTGCCCTGTATGATGACCTTCGAAGCACTCCTGCGTTGACATGGTGATGATGATGCTATCGGTCAGATTAAGCTACATTTCTTCTTTAACGCGAATCATTTAGCGCCAGCAATGATTAATAAAAGCTCCGCTGACGCTTGTTAATAATTTATTTCACAATCTCATTTATTTCACAACGTAGTTGCATTTTACACGATAAATACCATACGTTCGATGCTAGCATACGCCTCGCGTCAGGGTGCAGTACAGGGATTACCGAGGTGTCTGACAGTTTATTGCGTGCCCTTTAGCGCAAGCCAGCAAGCACAATCGGCATCGGCACTGATCACATGGCTAGTGATCACACCCTGGATCGGGGCACACAAGGTGGTTGTACCCTTGCACGATATGTCTTGTGTATATGTAACGATTATAGCATGCGGCTCCCTTCTAAAGGTGCTGGGAGATGTCGATATCAATGTCTCCAATCTCAGCCGAGGCTTCGACAACCTATCTCTGCCAGTCCTGTCAAAATATGCCGGAATGGTTCGGTAATCGGTGACCTCTACACGACTCTGCTTGTTTCCGCTGCCGCTCTGCAGCCGGCGAGCAAGTATATACAGCGAGTTCTCGCCGTCCAAAGGAAACCCAGAAATCGTTTCATGTATGTGGCAATACACCGCTCTAGCTGAGCGCATGCGGTTGCGATCCCTTTCGGAGTTGCATTATGTCGCCGCAGTGAACTGTACGTCCGAGCTCAAACAGCGCACTGCCCCACGTTGGGCACCAACGGTTGCCCACGTACTGTAAAATAAAGACCGTTTGAATTGCGCTTCTATACGAACACACACAACTCGCATTTGTTATAATTGCTGTTGACTGCACGCGAGACCAGGTTGGGTAACCGCAACTCTTTATACCGGTAATTCTATTACAGCAACTAACAATACACACCGGTGGCCGACTTAATGTCGTTTTGCCATCTCGTGATATATATATATGTATATATATATATATGTATATATGTATATATATATATATATATATATATATATATATATGTGTATATATATTTATATGTATGTATATATACGAGGTATTCATGAATATCTATTATATATATATATATATATATATATATATATATATATATGTGTATATATATTTATATGTATGTATATATATACGAGGTATTCATGAATATCTATTTTGTCCCCTTCAAAGTAATCCCCATGAGATATTATACACTTGTGCCAACGGTTTTTCCAATCTTCGAAGCACTTCAAAAAACCATTTTTTTTATCTTGTTCAGCTCCTCCTTCGATGCCGTCTTTATCTCGTCAAGCGTAGCGTAACGTCGTCCTTTCATGGGCCTCTTCAGTTTAGGGAACAAGAAAAAGTCACAGGGGGCCAGATCTGGGGAATACGGTGGCTGCGGCATCATTAGTGTGTTGTTTTTGGCCAAAAACTCGCGCACAAGCAACGATGTGTGAGCAGGGGCGTTATCGTGGTGCAAAAGCCAATTTTTGTTCTTCCACAAATCCGGGCGTTTCTGGCGGATTGCTTCGCGCAAATTGCGCATAACTTGCAGGTAATATTCCTTATTGATCGTTCTACCCTGTGGCAAGAACTCATGATGCACCACGCCCCTGCAATCGAAGAAAACTGTCAGCAAAACTTTCACATTCGACCGAACTTGGCGCGCTTTTTTCGGTCTTGGTTCGTGCGGCAGCTTCCATTGAGATGATTGAGCTTTGGTTTCCACGTCATAACCATAAACCCACGATTCGTCACCAGTTATGACCCTCTGGAGCAAATTTGGGTCGTCGCGGACAGAGTCCAACATCTCATTAGCAATGTTCATGCGATGCTGTTTTTGGTCGCAATTGAGCAATTTTGGTACGAATTTCGCGGCGACCCGTCTCATGCCCAAATCATTGATAAAAATCGAATGGCACGAGCCAATCGATATGCTTAGGTCCTCAGCAACTTTTCTAACTGTGATTCGACGATTGGCCAATACCATTTTCCCCACTTCATTAATTTTTTCGTCTGTTGTTGAAGTGCTCGGGCGTCCGGCACGCTCTTCGTCGTTCACATCTTCTCGGCCTTCTGAGAACATTTTGTACCACCGATAAACGTTGCTTCGGTCCAAGGTAGCTTCTCCGTATGCCACAGTCAACATTCGGAATGCATCCGCGCACTTAATTTCGTTTTTCACACAAAATTTGATACAGGTTCTTTGATCCATTTTTTTGAATAGGTAAAAATCGAAGACGATCCAAAACACGTGCAAGCAAAGCAGCTGTCAACAATTAAATGAACAGTCAAAATGGCCGAGCTTGTCGGCATAAGTGAGAGACATGAGTACCAACATAACGCCACAAAAAATCGAAATTCGAATATACGTAACCCGCGAAAAACACACCTCGTATATATATGTATATATATATATATATATATTCATATAAATATATGTATATATATACATATATATATATATATATATATATATATATATACATATAAATATATATGTATATATATATATATAGTATATCGGATATATGCCTCTCATTGTTGCCATTATATATTGGATAATGCGGTGGCTCTTCTACCGTCTCTACACTGCTGGGCACCTGTCCACCCTAGAGTCGCTTCGGCACTCCGCGCACGTCGCATTTTTACCGAGATAGATAGGGGGCCCCAGTGCACCAGCTCTCACGAGCTTCCGAGAAGATAAGCGATCTAAATATGGCGATCGTTCTTTAAAAATCCCCCGGAACCGATACTCCAAGAAACGCCCGAAATGCACGTGTACGGGGGACGTTACAATCGCCAAGCACTATCACCAGCATGCAACATACACGTGGACGAGCGTTATAATGGTCAAGAATCACCATTAGCGCGCATTATTCAAAGCTTGTGCCATAACTCACCAATCTGCAAGAAATGCTAACCAAGCGCGAAAATTGTTCTAAGTGGACACATCATTGAGTATCTATCTGTAAGATTTCTCCAATTCCAAATATCGGTACGGTGATCCGTATTTACATCGGATGGCGGTGACATAGCTATCGGATGTCTTGCCCTGGCGTTTGACGTAGTAGGCTTTTACTCGCAGGTTACGCCTGGTGAATAGCACGCCACACACCAGGCAGGGAACCCTCGGGCTTGGTTTGGCGTTTGCTGTGGTAGGCAGTGTCGTCGTTGTCGTTTTTGGCTTGAAGGGATCCCGAGACACAGGTATATGTGATGTTATGATGATTATTATGCAGAGGGGTGCATAAGCTTGTTGACAAGCGGTACTAGAGCAAGTAGCAGGTTGAACAACCTCACATTTGTCATACGACCCGCTAAATATATCTTCTTTAGGTTTTCCTGGTTGAGTCTAAAAGTATGACTCAGATGTAACGATTATATTAATAAATATATTATAATACACACTTGTTATATACATATATAGAAGTTATATAAGGTCAATGTAAAGTTTGAGCGAGGTCGTGAATCTTTGCCCGGCATCGGGAAAGCCGCTCTTCGGCGCTATACAGCATTTCCTTTTCAGCGGCAAATGCAACAATGCCAGTCGGAATCTCTGCGCTCCATTAGAGGCGTCCCCTGGAGACCTCAAAGGTGCGCTTCCGGCGAGTCGGCTTTTGCATTCGACCAATGTTATGTGGCCTGGGCACGCTCGGCCCAAACTACTCCAAGCAGACACCTGCCTCTTTTTTGCGTATGCAAATGCAAAGCCAAACTGGGGCGAGCCTTCCTTAGGATACAATTCTAACGAAAACATTTTACTCAGCAACCTACTGTCGTATAAACGGTGCGCATAGAACCAAGTCGACACGTATGCGAGGACAGATAAAAAAGTTATGATACATATTTCTAAAAGAATAATATTCATTTCATTTTCCAAAGTGTTTTTGTTCCCTTTAAACCCGTTGCAATGCACGTATGTTATTTTCTCTCCCACTAGCCAATTTTTTTTTAACGCATGTTTTGGAATCGAATTGAGTTGCTCTTGCAAAATTTCCTTTATCGTTTCTATAATTTCGAAACGTTGTCTTTTCTATTTCTTTCTATCTCTGGAAGCAGGCAAAAGTCGCTCGAGCCATTTCCAGAGAATAGGGGGTTGCGGAAATATATAAACCTAATCCGCAGGTTGGATATCTGGGCACTAAAAACATGAACATTGTTTATAGTGTTACTCGTTGACATTTACGTTTCAAAGGATTTCTCCCACCCCCTCCGTATACGAGTCATCACGAAGTTCCACAGCGGGAAGCAACGTGAGGTTTAGCTCATTACAGAGTCACCCTAGCCGGCTATTACGGCAGAGTTATCAGACGCTAATGGGGAAGTTTTTCACAACAGTCTCGTGTAAACAAGCACGTGTATATATATATATATATAAGCATAAAAGCATAGCCATATATACTTATGGGTCTTGACTCGATCGCCGTAGTGTACTGACGTGTTTTGTGAGTGCTCCGTGATAGAGGGCGATAGTGGGAGCCTGCCGCCTCTGCGGCAAACGCCAGCGCTACCTTTCGACGGCTCTGGTCAGCACCGAGTTCCAGACTACTACTACTTATCCGCGACACAGCAACAACTGTTCGGGTGAGAAATTTTCAATTTCGTTCTCTAGAATACCTAGTATATATAGCAGGCGGCAATTCAAACGACACCACGTCCGACAATCGGAACGCCGTCACGTGCAGATTTGAACCGCTCCCTCGTACAACAATTCGAAACACCGCCGCGTGCAGCAACTCAAACGGTGCCGCGCGCGAGACAGACAACTCGAGAGCGGAAGCGAGCCGACGATTTGCGAAAACGTTGCAAAACAGCCTCGAATCGAAAGTATAGCACGTGCGAGTAATACCCGCACATTAGCTGACTAAAGGACGGGAATATCCGAGCGCGGGCTTGGATCAGGCGGGTTTGGCCCGACAGGTAACCCCCTCCCCTTAGCCCCACTCTCAGGGCTCCATCTCTCCCACAGCCAGATGAACTCATAGCTGCAGAGATACAAGGTATTCTCCTAAAATGAGAAGCTTACCGATAAACAATACGCAGATCTCATGCAAAGAGAACGGCCTGCGCGCACCTATGCTGCCAACAGCCATAGCAAGGTAAGTATCTTAGCTGAAAAGGCTCCAACAAAGGAGCCTCACTGCTATAACAAAGGTTCGACAAAGGCAAAGGCCTCATCGACTGACCATCGCCGCAATGCCCGGACTGCAGGATGCATTGTCGCACCCTAAAAAAGGAAAGTCTATTTTTTGCTGAATCGGGACATCCTGACTATCGAAGGAGCAAAAATACTCCAGCGTCAACACAGGCACTCTACGCAAAAATGATCTTGCACGTTAAAAAGAACGAAAAAAGTTCGCCCTTCAGATCCTAGGAGAACCAGCGACTAGTCTCTGCAGCTTCCTTAAAACAAGAGACATTTAGAAAGCTGCAGTGGCCATCATGGTCACAGCCGTTATCACTCATATGAAGAAAGCCGTGCAGCAAGCCCTCGTGCAATGCCCAAGAATGCCTCTGGAAATCCGAGTTAAAAGCCGAAAAATACAAGAAGCTTACAAGAAAAAGTAGAGAAAAAAGCCTCACACATGTGCACTATGAAGCAAAAACAGCTAAAGCATCAGCAGAAAGGCTCCCACCGCGGCCCTACAAATTCTCTCGAGACAAATCCCGTCGGACCTAAGAGTTAAAGAACAACCCCTTAATTAACGTCTAGACGGAGCGAACATTATTCAGCAGAACAGCAAATGGTGCCATTTATGGGTAGCAATCCAGCCTGGCCGTTCTGGATACTGGACAAAATCATTACTCCTGAGCTCAACAAATGTAACAGCCTTAAATACGGCTTGCCTACCTATGCACTCGCGCAACTGCTAACAAACCGCGGTGGCTGTTTTTAGCAATATCTACAGCCAATTAGTTAAACTGGCTCCTCCGCATGCCACATGTCCAACTCAGGGGAGGCTAAGGATGTAAGGCATTGCTACGAACGCTGCGCCTTTCAACACTGTCCCGGAGCCTACGACTGGGAAGCCCCCTGACATGCCATGCTCTTGTAAAGGGGCTGCTTAAGAGGCATGATTCCTGGATTATGGCAAGAAGATTCGCAGAATTTGTATCCGATGTAAAAATAACTGCAGCGCAAATTCGAGCAGCCTAATAGCAATAAGAGTGGCCACCTGAGGTAATCTCGAAAGGACAGTACTGCGGTCACCCTCCGACAAGGAGCAAAGAAGACGACTAGATTTTTATGGGTATTTAAGTCCGTGGCTCTAACATACTACCGTGGCTTCAAGGCGCTGTATATATATATATATATATATATATATATATATATATATTCGCTTTCATTCGCACATCAATCAGTATGTCACCTTAGTTCCTACATTTCAAAACGGTAATTTTATCAGTTTCCTCTGAATTATAAGATCATTAGTGTCTTCGGACACTGCGTTTTCCTTCAGGTATGTTTTGAGATTTGCACACTGTGCTTGCTTACTATATTCTGGGTCACTACACATTCATATCAAGCCACATTATACTATTATAAGTACAGGAAACAGGAAAGTCGCACGATTCCTACGCCAGAGATTTTCCAATGACGTCCAACGGGGTCAACGAGGCAACGGCGTCTCAATGCTAGAATGGCTTATCGATAAAGTCTTTTCGGCTTTCAGTTACATCTAGCGTTTCGATTCTACTTTTGCTGTCGAAGTATTGGTTTCAGAAGACAACGAAGTGTCGTACTTAATTTAGGACGTCTCCGAAAGACTTTACTTTGTTTCCGATCAAAAAGTTTTAAAAGAGAGGAATCAGTGACAGCCTAAAGGTGCAATGTTGGGAGAATGTGGCGGCTGCCGAACTACGGCCCAGGCTGCACATATTTTTGAGGCTGGTGTTTTTCGCATAGGGTAGCGCTTTGTTTTGGGATAAGATGACCCCCTTCCTCTGCACACTCGTCATCTTATATATATATACTATATATACTCTTATATATAAACTTAAAAGACATTCGACAGGTTCGTTAACTTATAGTATTTACTTTGTTTGCCCTATACATTCTGCCGAAATGGACAGCGAGAAATTCTAGTCACAAACGGGAACTTTTTTAAATTCAAAGGTGTTCTGGTGTGCTTGAAGCCAATCTCTTTGGAAGACGCCAATGAGATGATCCCATTTGTGCAAGACTTTGCTCAATTTTGGCCTGTGAGATAAGCATGGCATTGTCCTCTACATCAATCGGTGTCCTGCTAGTGGTTGAACGATAAACGCGGGTGTCTATTATGATCAGCTCGACTGGATTTTTGCCGCCTTTTAAGGAAAGGAGAATCTGGTGAATAGAAAGTCCATTATCTTCCACCAAGACCCTAAATATCGAGCCTATAGGCTCAGCGACAATAATTATAAGATTGTTAGCCAATTTTCAGGAACTTGGGAATCTTAGGGAAAGTCATGAAAGCACAAAAAGCAAGCACATCGTCGTGTTCGTGAGAAAATAAAGTGTGTGAGAAATCCTTTGAATAACATATAACGCCGGCCAGAAAATGCGTCATGATTGTTTAGAAGAGATTTTGCAAATAATCAAGTTATAAGCTTTCACGCTCAATACCTCAAATTCATAACTCTACGGCCATTTGCAGCGCTAAAAACGAATACCTTCCACATGCCAATGCGCATTTAATGGCGATCATTTTGGTGCTAAATCTGTGGCGATCATATCCGTGGTTGCGGATATGATCACTAAAACTCAAGGTTTTCCGGAGGGCATGTCGTATTAAGTGCATGTATAAATGACCCACTCCATCAGATAAATAACTCGCCATAGCTCTAGAAGCACACGCAACTATTTCATATCTTGAGTAGCTGCCTGAAGGTGCCTCCGCAGACCACTGTACACATTTAAAGGCGCCTGCAGAGATAGAATATGCCAGGCATAGCCCGTGCGAGAGCCTTTGGTAACTACACAGAAAAAACTTCAAGACTTGTTAACTCGGGCGATTGTGGTGGCCTAGCGAATAGTCTGCCCTAGTGAATCCACCGATCCTCGAAGGTTACGTTAAGGTAATTGCGTACTTCAGGGTTAGAGTGCGGTGGCGCAGTCAAGCTAGAACCACGTGCTCTCGCGAGCACCTTCTGGAACGCCTTTTAGAATTCTTGGTAATGTTTTATCCAGGAATGTATGGTATTCCATATGTATGGTAGCAGGTAGGCCTGCTTCAAATATATCTGCGATACCCTGCTTATATATAATACTAGGTGGATTAAAACATTCGTAGCATGTAACACAAGCATAGACGGACAACAATCTCGTATATTTTAGTGCTTACTACAGTCTCTCTGATGCTACCCACATCTAGCCCAACTATCTTCAATAGCCCTTATACCACTAGCAAAGTATTCAGAGTCTTTAGACCTCAAATACTCATCTACCACATTAATGTTGCTATTATATTTCCTCCCCGAGAGACGTTCTTTTAGGTTTTCAAACAGATAGTCGTGTGGGCCCGCTCTGAAGAATATAGGCGATGCTCGACAATTTGGAACTTTAGTTTGCGTAATTTAGCCATAGCAGAGTTAGTAGCAACAAGACGTGTGAAAGGGCGCAGTGCCGTAGTGAAACACCAGAATCCTCTTTTGCGGGCCGCAGTATTATGGTGCTATCCTTTAGCTGATCGAAGTGTGTTGCACAGCTTCTAGCTCTTTCTGTAGAACGATAGTCAGCTATCTTAAGGAATTAATTCTATTGAATTAGTTTCGCTGGCGATTACGGATCGGCCAAACATTCTGCGGATTTTGAGCGCAAAAACGTCCCAAATTGTTCTCCGAAATTGACACGCGTGTTAGGTTGTCGTCAGTTGTTGACTTGTGCTGTAGCCACCTAGCTTTACTCATGCCGAAATGCTGATGCAATATTTGATGTATTGCGCTATAGCTAAAACCCACTTATTCCGCTATTACGCACAGCTTCAATCGGCGGTCAGTCAGCATGAGTTTGCAGACTAACCAATGAAGTACCAATGAAGTGCTCTGGCATAGTTTTCGTCCTGCTATATTTTTACTGAAAGGTCTTACGCAATGTGTAACCAAAATGTATGATATTTACTAGATGTTTCTCTCCGGCTCTACAACAGGCATGTGACTCTTGAAGCTGTGAACAGGCGGTGCTACAAACACTATATATATATATATATATATATATATATATATATATATATATATATATATATATATATATATATATATATATGTGCGTGCGTGCGTATACCCGCAAATTGCGCAAATACGTGCAGCAATTGAATACAACTTGCTTAATTATTAATTATAGGTTTACCGCGTAGCTAAATTTTTACTTGTAATTGTGTAACTAAGGATCGTCAAAGTTGTATATTTTTTATATTTGTCAACTGAAATTGGTGTAAACATTAGCTAGTTATAATACCAGTAAAACACGTTGTTTAAAGGCTTAACAAATATATATATATATATATATATGTATATATATATATATAACAATGCACGTGCGCAAGTTCAAACGCATATGTGATTAAATCACGACATAAGGGCTTGTGAATAGCATTAGCAGTCAAGCTTGCCCTCGAGGCAACCCCCATTGTGCCCATTATTTCTGCCGTATTGCAGCACTGGGCCGCTGAAGTAGGTTGTCGAGAGCTCCTTTCTGCCCTGTCGTCAATCTGATGCGTGTGTTTACACGTGTATATGGGAACCGACAAAAATACACGTGCGTAGCTGTTTATTTTGCTTTTTGTATACAGTCTTTGCTCTCGGCATAAAGCGCTGCTTGTTTGGTAACGTGTGGTTCCCTGAATACGCTAATGATGAATAAATACCTTATTTATAGCAAACTCCTGATTCACGCAGAAAGCTAGAACTCACAGCGTATAGGATTCGCCGGCGATACCTTGAGAACGATATCCGGGCTGGAATTACATTAAAGTTAGTCTGTATTGGATCCCTCCTCCGTGCGTTGTTTTAATAAAATCGTTTCTATATATTTTACTTTTAAAATTCACTAATATAGGTAAACCGGTTATATCAACACAGGGTGCATATGAACACAAACAATGCGATTTTTCTTTTTTTGTTTTCAGTATTACGTGAATTAGCGTCGGTGAGTTGAAAAACCCCTTTCACTTCGCTTCCATGCTCCTCCTAATATATAAGTTAACCTAAAGACTAAAATAGAAGAGCACAGCAGGGAGAACTCGCTGTGCGAATCAACTACGTTTAGTCGGTCGTATGCTTACATTTAAGCTCAACATGCCATCTAGGACAGCAGGAATAATTTAAGAGTATAATGGCACTCCTAGTAATCCCGAATCCTGCGGAGCGATTATATTGAAACCAGACAAGAGTCTGATTTCTGCACTCGTTGATGTCGCTTTGATTTATTGTGCTTGTGTTGACTCACTTGACATAAATTGTGCTTCACTAGCGACGTTTGACATTGTTTAGCTAGGCGAAGTACGAGCCAACCTAATTGCGAGCCTTCGCCATAGTACGGAAATCGTTACTGCTACAGATGCATTCTTTTTTACCAAGGTGTGTTATACGTTACAACCATGCAAACCTAAAAAAATTCTTTCGGGGCTGACTCTCAGCCAAGATTTAACGTCCGTGGGACTGCTTTTCGCATTTCTTTATAGACGGACCCCCTTAAATACAAATGTGCAACGGTGGGGCTCGAACCCGCGCACCTATCTGTCTCCTCCGGTCGCGAGACGCAGACGCATGCCACCACGCCACCGGGCTTGACACAACCATGCAAATCTAAACACACGCATCTATGCACGATAAATTTAGGCTACACGGTCGTTTCCTGAACACGTAGCGCTTATCAAATATAGGTTTAAAAAAAAAATTATATATATATATATATATATATATACATATAAAGGGGATTCAAACAAAAGGGTATGAGACAAGGCAACCAAACCGGTTCAAGTTTGAATGTGCCGCTTTGGGATAACGCAGTAAGACATCTAGACACGCGAAGGATGTATGTAGCGTAGTTGTGATAAGCGGCAGTCTTCGCGTAATGGGGAGAGAAGCTGGCAGTTGTGTGTCACGCCTAATGGGTATGGCAGTGCGTGCGTACGTAAGGATGCCACGACGTGTGCATTGCAAAATTCAACGATAGAGAAGCAGTGAGGTGTTGTCAGATTTCTGACTGCGGATCTGGATCCAGCTAACCGATAGCCTTCGTCAGATGGTGGCCGTCTAAGATACGATTGTCTTCAACGCTTAGCAGTGGGTAAGGAAGGCTTATCGCCTAAATATTGTATTGACGACACCCCAATACTCCATTGCTCGCTGACGATGCTAACCGGGTTTGAGATACGACTGGTTTTCAACGCTTTAGCAGCAGCCAGGAGAGGCTTATCGCTCAACGACTGCATTAACGACACACCGAACCTGCTTCCCTGCCCTGCTTGGGTGGCCGACATAAGTCAAATCTATCTGATGATGGGTGCACGTTTGTTCCAAAGTTGCAATTTATTATTGATAGATAGATTGATTGATTTGTGTCCTGAGGTTGCTGTTTATGACGTCAACTGCATTCGAAGTCAAGGACAGTCAGCATAACACCATCGCGGTCATCCGTAGCCACGCTGGACAGCAACTTTATCTTTTTGGATCTCTCTCATAAAGTGCTGTGGTAGAGTGGCGAGCCGCCCGAGCTCAATGGTTTCAGCGTGACGAGATATCTGCCAACTGAAGGCCACGTCCAGTCCCAGACGCTAGCAACAAGGCGTATATCGCAGCACTGTAGCTCAGAGCAGTTCACTGGTCGGAGCGAACGCGAAACTAGCACCCATTCAACAATTGAAATGTTTGAGTATAGCGATGAAGGATATAGTTCCAGCAACGATAGCGGCTCGCAACCAAGGTACGTGAATAGCTAGATATAGACAGTAAGATCGATCGCTAGTGCGATAGGCACATTGGATGAAGTCTACCACCTCAGGTCGGTGTGGTAAAACAAAAACATGTTTAGAAGAAATATTCAAATTAACGAAAACATTGCAATGAAGTCATAGCACTGGAGTTCAGAACACCGCAGACCTGCCCTCCAGAAAAGTATCGATAGTAAAACTCAATGAGAACTTGCCAGGGGGCCTAGAATTCCTGAAAAAAGCCGACGACGCAGTATTTCACCTTTCAGTTTAGGAAGTGCTGCGAGGCGCTCCCGGAGACCCGAGGTTTGTCGCAACATGCAAACTCCTCCAATAGACCCCCCGGGACGAGAGAACTCGGATATTCGAAGCAGCGCCTGCTGCCTGATTTCCAACAGCGCTGCTTGTGGGAGGCTGTCGCGACCACACCTCGACAGGCAAAAATAGGATTACGGTTTTTGCAATATCCACATGCGCCGCAACCGGAGCAGTTCATTTAGAAGTAGTCGAAGACCTCACAGCAGCCTGTCTGTCAGCAATCAAGTGGTTCGTGGCACACAAGGGATGCTAGCAACATTCGTTTCCGACAACGTACTGACGTTTGCGCTGTCGAAAGCGCTGCACAACAAAGAGATTTGAATGATGAATTCCCCCTTGATGAATTCTACGAAATACTGAACGACATCGTAAAAAATGGCTTAAGAAAAACAATTCAAGGAATTCATTAAGTGGCAGCGGTTACCAATAGCCGACACAAATCAAGACTACCGAAAAAGGCAGATGAACGACGAGCGCATTGCCGCAGTCAATTTCTAGCACCTCCGGTGCCACTTGTGTGAGAAAGTGGCTTTTTAAGATTCTCTTTTCCACCAGACAAACTAATATTTCTGGGTGACCGTCCCAGATTCCTTGCCGGAATTTGGAAAGGGAAGGATCCTGAAGGATTCTGAATGCATTTTTGGAAGCAATAGTGCGCAAAGTATATGCTGGTCCTGAAGATGGTTTGACGGCAGCGGGTCGGCGTGGGGAGGCGCGAGTGTCGAACCGCTCGTCACGAGCGACATCTCAGTATTGCGGAAAGAGGGAATGCCGCTGGCGCGGGCTTCTGGGCTGTGTGCGAGAACCGTTGTCGCGCAGGAACGGCGTGCACCCTGTAGGGTGACTACAGGGTGCACGTCAATGGGTGCCGCTACGTGACGAGAATTAGACGCCTACCCGCAAAACTGCTGTGACTCAAATGAAATACATATATGATGTTTATGTAGAGAGACCGCAGATCGAGCTTTGAATTTGCACGCCATGATCATGATCTGTGACTGCTAGAACACCGTCCGTCACGCGTTGTTCATACACCGCCGTAATGCCGGAGCCCGCTGTATTAAAGGGTACCCCATTTCCACCTCTTGCGCCCTCTTTTTTCAGTAGTGTGGCGATAGCGACGACGTTCGCACGACAGTAGTACTGTCCTAGATTGGTGAGGGGATATAGACATACAGGCACAGGTATATATGTCTATAAAAGATACACGTGTATATATTATGTTTTAGCGATCGATGTTTGTATACAGTGTTCTGATGTGCTCACTGTGAGGCTGAATTTTGGCCGCGAAAAGGCTTTGTGCTAATGGCCAGAAAGTAGCGTAATAATGCGTGTGAGTATAGCCGGGTGCTATCACGAAGAGGAGCAGCTTTGCCGTATAGCCCTCGGCCGTGCAGTAAAACGTAAACAAGAAACAATAATCATTCTTCGTGAACCTGCGCAATTTGACCGTCCTCCTTCTACGGCTCCGTCGGGAATAGCGTTAGCGTCGTTTCGTACATTTTCAATTGAACACCTCTCATATATATGCAACTAGTTACATCTAGCCAGCATTACTGTAGCGTTGCTATATATATATGTATATATATATATATATATATATATATATATATATATATATATAGAAAATATTGTGATGATTTATTAATCATTTACAATACGTTTGCACACTCGGCAGTGCTCGCCTTAATAAAAATGGTAATAAAAAGGTGTCACGTGAAGTTAAGAATCAGTTGTCCGTGTCCTTGCTTGATGGTAGCCCCCGCTCTTATGGATCCGGTGCGAGCGATATATCCTCAAGGTTCCTTGCAAAGTTAAAACGGTGAGATCCATAAGATTCCTCTTCGTGACGCCGAGCCCCAAGAGCGTCCTCGCAGATTCGGAGTCCCATACACCACTCATAGAGATAGTGATGGATCCGAATCTGCGAGGTTTTTGCGGGTAGGGGAGCGCCGCTCTTAGGAACTCGACGTCATATTTGGCGATCTTGTCTTGCCGTGCTTTTGCCAGGTCCCGGTTCGGGCCGCAAACCTCGGCATCTAAAACCCAGACCTCGGTAGGTGTTGTTATTACGAGGTCGGGCTTTAGACCCGGTGCGCCCGGTCGACGGAATACTCGCTCACGAACCACCTCATGACCCCTTTCGCGGAGAAGACGCGCCACGCGATCACAGACGTCGTCATGTCTCTTTATGGTTTGTTTGTGTGTTATATCGCACATCTGAGCGACATGAGCCAACGTCTCAGGCGCATATATATGCATATATATATGTATATATATATATATATACATATATATATGCATCGGTTCTGCCCGTTAATGGGCTCTACTCTATTAAGCGGATCTTAGTGGAGGCGATCGTTGTTATCATCAAGGAACGCATAGTAGTCTGTTCTAAGTCAAATACATTTTTACAAATAATAACAATTTAACCCATTTGGCATTTGCGAGCAAGAAAAATGGCACCTACAAAAACCTATTTGCCTATTATGCTTTTTCCTTATACGGTAAGACTGATGTCCAAAGGTTCGTATTGCCTACGAGTCTGAAACTGTGAGCGTGTCGCAATGTAGTAGTTTCCTCGCTGTTGTAATAGAGAGTTTGATGTGATAGAACAATTATGAATGGGTTGGTCTTTTCCGGTGCTAATTCCTCTTATTTATTCTTTAGTAATTATTGATAAATAATCTACTGCACCCATCGTATGCATGTAGTCTTACTAAAAAACATACTTATGAAAAAAAATAGTTTGATTGATTGATTATACATTAACAGTATATAGACTATCGCCTAGAATTAAAAGAACATAATGAAAAGGTGTTTTTTACTCTAGACCATCGTACGTCCCCTACGGGCTTAAAACTTATCCTGAGGCAAATCTTGAATGCAACGAGGTCCGGTTTGTTGAGATATCTAAGGTTTTTCCAACAGTCATTGTGACAGCATGGCCGCTGACTCTTAGCAGTATGGTTTATCATCTATTCTTAGCGAGCATGACTCAAATGAAATTCGATCAACAACATGAATTGAACCGGCTACACCCCAGTAGATGACAACCGTGACTAGCGCGCTAGACCTCTAGACCACGCCGCTATGTATACATACTATTGCGTATAGTATAGGCCTACACATACATTATGCAAACGTAACACTGTATTTATAAGGTGGAGCCGGTGTCACTTGAGTATTTTAAACACTTTGACAAAAAATGTGTATATCTGCAATCATTTTCGCTTCGACTCCGTATTCTGGTAAACCGGAAGGCTTGCCATACAAGACTATTTTAAAAGGACATTTTAAGTTGAAGTAAATAGCACTAAACGGATGGGCACATCAAACGCGGTAAATCTTGTTTCCTGATTATATGGCTATGTTTACATGGTATTGCTATCATTAACGTACTGGTTTGCTATAAAGATACTGGGCTGAAGTCTAGCGATTTTGTGTTTACCTGTAACTTTCAGCTCTAAAGCCATTTGTGGGGCCACAGCTTGTCGACCGATAAAAATCATATGCCAAGCGCGAACCATGTAGCTTTATGGGTACGGGTAGACTAAATTCGTTTGGTGCACATGTCGTTTACAGTTTGGCAATTCTGAAAAAAAAGTAAGCCAGTTTGTGATGTCCAGAGCAATATAGTCAATGTTTGTGTGAATAAATTATATGAATAAAATTACGAAATCAGCGTGCTCCTGACACACGTGACTAAGTACATGTATATAAACTGATGCCTACAGAGAACATCATAGTACTCGTGCGTCGCTAAGGTGAAAGCGGAAATGTGGAAAACGCACCAGAGGAATCTCAAAGACTCCTACGAAAAAGACTTGGTTGGTTGAACGGTGAAGTTTGGTGCCGCCTAGACGGAATGGTCTCGGTACCACGGTGCTCATTGTGTATGAGATTTAACTACAGGGCCAGGGATTTACCGCAGCCCGATCAACCCAACATCGCTGCTTCAAATGCGGAGGACAAGGACTCGTCGCAAAGGGCTGTACAGCCAATGTTAGGCGCTATATATGCAACATAAATAGACACTACGCCACTACGACGCAATATTCAGCATACAGACGGGTCACAAACCGCCAACGAAAGCACAATCAAAATGATCAGTAACATTATCATACTGCAAATAAACCTCTGCAAAGCCCCCAGAGCATATGATGTGGCGTCCAAATTCGTAGCCAAAAACGACATAGATGTCATGCTTCTCTATAAAACCCCAATAATACAGCTTTTTCAACCTAGGCAATAAGCTGGTAACAAATTCGCTCCGAAACTTGGTCGATGCGAATTTCGTCGAAGCGGGCAGGAAGCTCCTTATTAAGGAAAGGAGAAACCTTCTAGAATGGGCAACCCGAATGTCTACAACTAGTGCACACTTCAGGGTACACCTTCAACAATGGCAGACACAGAACATCGTTTAACTTGACGTTTGCATTATCGCAAAGCGACTAACTGATCGAATAACCGTCATTTTTCCGTCAAACAAGCTTCCTCCCAGCCTATTTTCTCCACACAACAGCAACGCTTTCCCACAGTAAAGTATCCCTGCCTACACGTAGCAATAAAAGGAAATTACCTAGATTTATTGAATGCTAGCCAATCATTTCCAGTGCTACTGGTAGATTAGTCAGGTCGCCAAAAACCGAAGGTTCTGCCGACGAGCATGCACGCACCGCAGAGCAAAGCATCTGCCAGAACTCTCCTACTATGGGAAAAAAACAGAGAAGCACGAAAAGCCGAACATGTGGTAATTAAGAATAGTAAAATAGATCACTGGAACTTTTTGTGTGAGGAGATAAAAAAAAAACCCCATGGGTAACGGGTAAAGATCGTGCATAACAAAATGCGACACGCACAGCCGCCTCCACCAATAGAAGTAGCCCGACTGACTACAAATGCGCTCTTTCTATAAAACCCTTGCTGGACCCGGTGCGTTTTAAAAAAAGCTTCAGACTTTATCTTCGAGCCAGTCTAAATCCAAAAGATCGGAATCGTGGCCAAACGCAAAGGGCTAACAAAAGCACAGGACCCAGATGCTGTAGTCGTACAATTCTTACCAGCGGAGATCATCCTAAACCTTGGAAAACGCTTGACCCTTATCCCGGAACCCGATACATCACAAGGGAACCCCCAGGGGAGGAAGTCCGAGCCACTTCCTCTCCAAAGATTTGTACTGAAACTAACCCTGTAGAAAATAATAATGCGTTAGAGAACATAGATTACCACATCCCTCGGGAGGATCACATCCCTCGGAAGGCTGACGAGGATCTGCTCGAAGGATTAGCCAACTGAGCCATGGCGGATATCCCACAATACCTCCACACGCTAAGTCTCAAACTGGCTTTACATAAAACAGACGAAAATCTTTTAAACGGCCAGAAGCGTCCCTCACAGAATCTAAATGTACACCCGGAATGTCACCCAGTAACACCCATGCTATAGGGCTCTCACAGGAACAAGTCATGTGCGCTAAGCAGCAAAAAAGGCAGCTAAAGCCTTAGGAGAGCTACGAAAAATTCTCCCGCGGACCAGAGGAGCCACCGACTTTAGGCCCCGTCTCTAAGCATTAGTATTAGGGAGCATTATGTTATATGCCGCACCCTTATGGGAGCGCACGACTACTAGAGCTACAACGCGCCGATTCCTCAACAAGCCCAAAGGCTTACAGCGTTCAGCATAACACAGCCAAGTCGCACGTTTTCCACAGCAACCATACAAGTCCTCTCCAGACAAATTGCCTGGTACCTAAGAAATAAATAACTAGCATCAAGAAACCCCTCAATCCTCTAGCATCAAGAACAACCTTAGTCCGGACGGAGGAAACACTAATCAGCAGAACAGATACTTCAGTAAATGGAGGCAACAATAGGAAGTAATCCAGCCGGGTCATCCTGGATACTGAACAACATTAGTACTCCCTGGTCCCAAAAGTTGTACAGCCTCAAACACGGATCGCTTACCTTCCTACTCGCGCAACTGCAAACAGGCCACGGGGGCTGCTTTCAGCGATAAAACAGACTTTCCTGTGCTGTCCCGGAACCTGGAAACCGGAACAACTGGAAATCTCCTTGTAGATGCGCTCTTTAAGGATCATGAGTGCTGGATTATGGTAAGAAGATCCACAGAACTTGTCTCCATACTGAAATTAAACGCCGCTCAAAGTCGAACAGCCTAACTGCAATAAACGTGGCCAGGTAAAGTAATCTCGAGAAGACAGTACTGCAGCTGGATTTTGGTGGGTTTGTGAGTCCCACACTACCGTGGCTTTAACAACGACGGTGTGCATCATACATTTTACCAGTTCACCTCTATAAAAAAATAATAGTATAGGAAGCCAAGCCCATCTTATGTATATATATATATATATATATATATATATAGTATTGGCTTTCTATGAAACCCTCTGTAGACATCAGTGGCTGCTATAAAAATTAAATTAAATAAGAGTAAAGGGAGCTTAGCCTTATCGTATGTATTCACGTGTATATATATATATATATATATAAGATTGGCTTCCTATGAAACCCTCTGTCGGCATCAGTGGCTGCTCGTTGCGGCTCAGGCTGGATCTACAATGACGCACGGGTCGTTTTGTGCTCTCTAAAGGAATAAGAGGAGAACAGAGAGAGATAGAACGAAGCGCGCCGTTCTTCCTTCGTCGTGTGTGCGTCATGTGGCCATGGATGTGAGCGTGTCAACTTTACTAAAGATGGTCCGGCGTGTCGAATGGCGAAGAGGGTGTCGAACGTGACCCGTTTGCGCCGCAAGAATGCCGGAGGTCGCCGCTGGTCAGACGCCAACCAAGCCACCGTAGTAAACGTTGTTTCCATAATGGTAATGGCAGGCCTCAGACGAACGTGACAAAGAAGCACATCCCACACCCACACAGAGGATAAGTATGTTTTTATATAGCCTTTCAGCGGCAGCTGGACTGAAAAGCTGGCTGCTTGCTGCTCGTTGAAGCACAGAGCAGCACAGAAAGAGAGTGTGTACGCACGGGAGTGCACACGCAAGCAACGTTATCACATCCAGAAAAACTGAGAATAGGCTGAATTAATTACTTGGTGAACAAATAACTTGGCGCTGTTCTATATTTGTCCCGTTGTGTCTACCTGTACCTTTTTGGCATTGCGAACTGCGGATAATCGTTGTTTTATGACCGCCGCGTTAAAATCAAAACACCTACGCCTATAGGGGGTGGAAGCTTGCTAAAAACATAACCAATGAAAACTAGCAATATGTTCTACGTGCGTGCGTATAGAGCGATTTCAATCAATGCCTCATAGCCACAAGATCAACTCGTTTCGCAACTGTTTCGCATCGTTTCGGAGATCAGCGTCGCAAATGGCAGATTTGTATTCGCAAGCTTACATTGTAGCAATTGCTGTCGTTGTATTTATTTATCTTCAGATTCATTTGACATACGCATCCACTTGAGGCATTTGCGCCCACTGTTTTACAAGCTGACGCGGGTATATATATATATATATATATATATATATATATATATGTATATATATATATATATATATATATAATATATATTTGTATATATATATATATATATATATATATAATATATATTTGTATATATATATATATATATATATATATATATATATATATATATATATATATATATATAGAACTGCTCTATCGCATTGTTAAAGGTGACATAAAACACGCTGTCTTCCGCAGGCTTTGCACAAGCACGCCGAAGAGATTTCATGGAACTTATTTCGATGACAGATTATTATGTGGAAGCCATGCACAGCATATCGTGCGATTAGGTGTCTACTCTCATAATTGCAGCGCTTCCGCGAACCAAACGTCATTCCCTGGGTTGCATAAAATAGTGGGTTAATGTCAGCCATGTCATTTTCCTACTCAGACGTGTGTTCGTTGAAAGCTACCATTTTCAGTCGAGCGTACACCTTTGGTAGGTTCTTAACAAATAGCGGAGACGACACTAGTAAATAGACTAACATGTTGATGTTAGTGAAGTGGACTCTAAACGCCCCTTTTAGAGCACTGGCCTTGATTTAGTCATGCGTCCTAAAGTTACACTCTGACCTAGTCTGGTCTATAGCGAGCTTAAATCTTGATCTGCGATGTATCCAATCGCATAGACTTGCTTCGATTTATGACAAAATCGCTAAAAGCAGAACAAGCATATTACAAATAACGTTTTACGAGTACACACACGAAGTGTCTCAATTCTATGCAACAGATAGAGCAATATATGCCCTTATATAATTTCCCTCTTTTGTCGGGCGCTTAAACGATTGCCTCCAAATGTGTTTGCTGCTGCATGCAACTCCGACGGTCTTCTTCGCTTTAAAAAAAAAAGTTGCACTGTTGTGTTGAAATGTGTGCCTGGATTTATTCAAGTAATTTGTGTAGGTCTAGTCATCTGAGTATACATCACTTCATAGCTGTTTGAATACAGCGCATATTTTTTTTATCAAGGTCATTTATTTATTTTATACACATGCACAACGGTGTGTTTCATACATTTACAAATTTTTGCAAGAAGTCTATAGTAATTTAAACCTACTACAGTTACCATTGTGTTGGTAAAAAAATGCAATCGTAATTAAATTACTTTTGTTTTACCTCCATGCGAGAGTCAATTTAAGAAGACTAGTGTAGCCATCATGGACGGGGTAATACGTGTGATTTTAAATTTTCTTTCAAGTTGTTTAAGGATTTCAAACAACGCAAGCTAACCGGAAGAGTGTTCCACTCTCTGACAGCTCGAACGCCAAAAGCTTGGCTGCCCTTGCTGCTTTGATGCACGCGGATTTTTAGTGTGACCGTGTTAGATGCCCTGGTCTTTCTCGCCCCTCCAATTTTTTATTTTCTATTCTACTCCAGGTATTTTCTATGTCTAATATATTGTGTTGTTTTCTCTCTCGACTGGCCGATCTCCGAAACATACGTAGAAAGCGCCCCTGTGCTAGACTCAGTCGCTCCGCCCAACCCTTACTGCAGTCGGCCTAAAATTCCGATCCGTACGTAAGGTGACTAAAAAAAAGCGTTGTAGAGCAGCTTGCATGAAGGTGCTCCAATTTTGTTCTTAATGTATCTGGATGAGTTTGTGATGACAGCAAGTCGACGGATAAGGGTTTCTACATGCGAGTTGCCAGAAAGTTTTGCATTCACTGTTATACCCAGGATCTTGACACAGTCGCTATGATTACAGGTGGCATTCGAGGGATGGCGTTACCCTTTCCGAAGACCACCACTTGAGTTTTCCTTGGATTGATAGCAATACGGTTTGCTGCACACCAAGCGTTGAGGGACCCGCACCCCGGTTTTTGCGAAATCTAAATTGGTTGCCGGAGACCATGTTGTTACCTTTGAGATGCCTCGTCATTTGGCTAACAAGTGTTTTTCAATAATCTTGTTTAAAACAGGAAAACACTCACTGGGCGGTAGTTTGACGGGTCGCTCATACTACCTATATATACGCTCATTTCCGGTGACAATTGTTTCCCTGCACTTTTCGATTAATGTGATATGTTCATGAGTACACTTAACTGTTCGCGGCATGTCGCTCGAGATGGGAAATGTAGGGTTCTTGGCGCAAACGTGATATTTAATACACGCTAAAGAGTACCGCTTTAGCACAGCATTTACGCAAGTGTCTTCTCTCGAAAGTGTCGTTTTTACCCTTCTTTGATGGCACTTAACGCTTAAAGAAACAGAAGCGTTCATAGCGCTTAGCAAGGCTAATTAGTCTGCGTTCGAAAAGCCTATGCTATAATTTCGCATATTTCCGCTCTTGCATCTACCGCCAGTTTGCGATTGAATGCTCTCCGTTCGATATACACCCATATTCCGTCGTTAACCCCTCCCCTTTTTGTTTTCCACCTTTGAGTATATCCTGTAAACGCCCTTGTTGCTACTGTACCCCATTTGGCCTGAATGTTCTTTATAAATAACGGCTCTATCCTAAACTCTAATGATTATGTTAGCACTACATGGCCTTTCTAGTAAAAACGTTTATTTATATATGATTTCTTTGTATACCTTTTAGCACTTTGGAGTGAACAATTGTCTTCGCGTAAACGTGCAGTCACGGGTGCTCTAACCTAGGATTAGCTCAGTTCGACAATGTACCCCGAGCAGATGCTGCGTTTTCTCGTTGAATGTGAAGCAACAGCCTTTGACGCAAAAATTCCGATGCTTTCGAGTCTCACACGGAAAACTTAACGCTTTAGTGGTAAGTATCGTACGCCTTGCGGCGTTCATCTACCTGCTTGACATATTGCCTCCTGAAGATCGTGCTTTTGCTCGGCCTTCATTTACCGCGCTTCCTTGGCAGCTTCTTCTGGGTGTCCAGGGGAATGGGTTGCAGACCTATAATCTTTAGAAGGTCCTTCTAGGACTGATCCTCTGCTGTCGTGTCCGCCATGTACTGATCCGCCCGTTCCGTGCCTTCTGCCTCGCAACCACTTTTCGTGTTGCACCTTCAGCCGCTATCCCCCATCCGTGGTTCCTCCCAGGGAGCGGGGGTGTTACTGGGGTTATCTAACCGAGCGCGAAGAAACCAACAAGGTGTTCTCGGCATGGCCCGGGGTTTGTGGCATGCCCCTATGACCCTGGACTTGGCGCCAAGAGCTGAATCGGTCCGGTACCAGGGGGTGTCCTAAGGCTTTTTGCCTGCTGTAACTGCAAAGTTTAGTTTATTTTGTTCCCTGCATCACACGTCTCTCGCACGGCACGGCCGACGATATAAAAGCGACGGTTCCAGAAACTTTCTACTAACCGTTCACCGAACACTATCAGCTTTGTCTGATTGGTTGAAGCACCGCACGCCAGTTTCGTAAAGGCGAACAGACTCGTCCCGCAGTTTCCCCCTCCGCACCACACCAAAGCCAGATACCAAGACACCGAAAAGCACCAGTACTACACACACACACTAGCAACAGCGCCAGATCTAGCAAGCCAGATCTGTTCTATCATTTTTCGAGGTACCCTATAGAGAACCTTAAGTCTAAGTTTTAAGCATTTTTGATAGATTTAATTATTTTTTATTATTAGAAACAATTGACAAAAAATAGCAAATTAATTGACAGCACTCCTGGTCCTCCTTCGAGATCGCATCTTCTGCGGAGTTTGCACATAATTTAATCATCCTTATGTATTTACACAAATGTGGATGTCATATGGCTGAAAAGTATTAAAGTTTAGACAACAAAATCGTTTTGAACAAACGAAGACACCGTAGTATTTTTAACAATGGAACAGCAAACAACATGTTTACACGTATGGGCGCTGCTTTGACTAGTTCTTTGATGTGTGCAGAGAAAGTAAGAGAGAGTTTAAAACTCTAATTATCACACGTCACATTGGTAGTTTGGTTTGCAGTGTTGACCCACTGAGTAAGTAGAGTAGCTGGGTTGGCCGTATGTTAAAACGATACTCTGATGAAAGGGGAACTGCAAACCGTTGTCGATGCTCCACCGGCTGAGACCATGCACAGCGGACTGCAGTGTTGTGTACGCTCATGAAGAGTCAATCAACTATATACTTTAAGAACGTATGCGTGGTATATAGAGTTTCATACATAAAAGAAAATCTGATAAAGATTTTTGTATTATATTCAGGCTATACTCAAAAGCGAAAAGACGCAGTTATTTTGCGGCATGGTCTGACGGTGCCGAACGCGGGCGGATGCTGGAGGCATACGCTGACGTGACTCAGAAAGACCGTAAATGTTTGTTGGCGTTTATGTGCAACGCCCAGTCGTGCGTCATCTCTAGCAGTTGCGTACACGTAGATCATCAAGGCACAAAATCATGTTGTGCCGTACTTCATAACTTATTTACGGTCAAATAACGGGTGATGTGTCTGACTAAAATCGTTTTGAAGATAGCGCAGGCGATGGAGCACTGCGGTACGGAACGATAGTTCTCGGCACGTTTCTTGGGCTCCTTCTTAAATATCGGTATCACAATACTTTGTTTAGTAGAATAGGGATCTTGGAGTCGTCATACGATCGCTCCAAGATCTTTAGGGCTCCGCCAGAAATATAGTCAGTTTGTTTTAATATCGGCAGAAGGTCATCCGATGTGTTTGGATTGCGTTTGGGCTTTAAACACAGCAAATGCGAGTGAATATCACGCTGGTTGAACTTAATAGGTGAGTCCCGAAAAACTGTCGAATATTGCATAGAAATCGTGGGTAATGCGTTGATTACTGGATTAGGGTCAAACAAAGACGATAAATGCGATGCGAGGAGTTCAGCGGTGTCCCTATCGTCCGGTGCAGAGCATGAGTCTGATCCCATGGTCAGGAGGGCTTTACTGCTGGTAATCCGCATGTCGGAATCTCGGAAAACCGAGCACTGCTATCTTTGACGTAAATGTTCGACTCCGTTAGGATGCAAGGTCGTTTTCGCGACGGTTCAATCATGGCTTGCAGTGCAAGATTTCTAAACAGGTAAACTGGATTCGTGGCTGTCCCTCAAGCCAACAGTTCTCAGAAGAAAGAAGAGCTTTGGGAAAAAAGGCGAAATTTAACTGTCAAACAGTACGTTTATGATACTTTGATACCCCGCGTCGTGCTTTATGTGCTAACCCCTTAAGTGCTGTTAGATATATTTTAATGCACCACAATGCTAGGTACCATACTTACACTTGTTCGGGGTATCTCGAGGAAACAGGTGTTTGTTTAACGATGACGCTAGCGCACTCTCCCAAGTTGAATCCCACAGAATGCCTGCGATAGGCTCAAACAACGAGTTAGCGCCAGAACTCTAGCAACACATCCGGAGCTCTGCGTGAGGTGTAGAATTATATTCTACAGCAATTTATTGATACGGTAATTAGACCAGATGTTAGTTTGAACGGGAACACCTATACATACACCATATACATTTATAACAGCTTTACAATAACGGAATTTTGTTTCTTTTAGTAATTTATTTAGATTATTTATTATATTTATTATAATAAAATAACATTAATACGTTCAAAATTCAAATCTAGTTTAATGGAATTTTAAATGGTGTGGTCACTTTTAAGGCACTACTATTGAGAGTAAAAAATTGCGTCGAATTGTCAAGTTTACCATTATTTTATATTTTCACGGGTGGGCAAGATTATGGACAGCAAGGTCAACGGAAGCTAAAATATTTCTTCTACTGGTATACAACCTCCAAAACCCGCGCAGAAAATAGATGCGGGGCGAAAAACAACCGTAGTTATTGATAGATTAATAGAAATATTAGTCGCTTGGCAAGTATATCTAAGTATATATTTTTTCAAGTATAAGTTCAAACGTGGTTTATTCAACGAAACTGCAATTTTGCAATGCTTAAGTTCTCGGTAAATTAAAATGGTTACAAAATAAATCAAACACCGAGACAAAAGTCACACTCGACAATATTTCAAAGAATGCTTTGAATAAGCGCATTACACAACACGTAATCATAATAAGTATCTTCAGAAGGATTTCTATACATCGTGCAATTGCAATGCTGAGCAATATGCGATGCAACACGCTCTCACATATACGCGCAATAGAATTGATACACTCATACAACACCTACATAGTACACAACGATATCTGGTAAAAGCACACTGGAAAATTAAAAACGAATTTAGTCTAGGAAGGTGTTCCCTTATACATTGCACTAATTATCCCGATTTGGGATATAACTAGATCACCGGCCTGATTCAGACTGTGCCGAAATGTGCAGAAATTAAAAGCCATTTTTTACTTCGCGAGCAAGGAGGTGCTTCAATGTAAAGCATCAATATTTTTAGTTTAGGGTAGTTTATAAGTTTTGGGTAGGCGGCATGCAAGCGAATGTTTACTAGACTTCAAGGATACTAAGGGCAATGCGAAGTACGCCTAGCTGACGTCCGATTTGAGGCAGGAATTAGTGAAGACGCAATCTCCGCCGATACAATACCTCGCAAAATTTGATATGCTAGCATAGAAGCCCGCAGCGTGTAATTTTTTCACATTAATTAAGTTATATCGAGTAAACAAATCATGGGCCGAATTGGACCGAATCTCTTCATCTCCTAGAAAAAATGGCTCTAAGTGCATCACTCCGTATTACTCTGACTCATCGGAGAATCCCGTCGTATCCCCCCCTCCCCCAGAGAAGGATACCATAGCAAAGCACTGGTAAGAACACGGCCTTGTACACCAGAAGCAAGCTCTCTGTGGGGATCCCAATCAATTTTATTCTGACACCAAAGTGTCTGGTGCATGACATGCTCGATGAGATAGTACGCAGAGAGTCTATAGGCCTCTGCCTGCTTTCCGAGCCAAACATAGCGATCACCAAGCGGAAGGCAGACTGGGTATCTGACGCAGAGGCGGATACCGCAATCTGGTGGACGGGTTCCGAGAGAAACCTCGCAATTAGGGGCGGGGGGTCGGGGAGGGGGTTCTGGCTGGAGATTGACCGGGTAGGGGTCATCTATAGCTGCTACTTCTCTCCCAACAGGGAGGAGGAGAAATTCGAGGAATTCCTCGAGGAACTTGCCCAGAGCGCGGGGGCACATGCAGGTAAGAGGGTAGTGATCACCGGGGATTTTAACGCAGCCAGCATAGCATGGGGTAGCCGAACCACAACTAGACGGGCCCAAACTTTACAGGAGTGGATGGCTGAAAAAAGTCTAATGGTTCTTAATGACGGAAGGGTCCCCACCTTTTCCAGAGGGAGCCAGACGGCCTTCATTGACCTAACAATGGTCAATGAGGCGGCCTTTCCACTGGTGGTAGAGTGGAGGGTGAGGGAGACGGAGGAGACCATGAGTGACCACAGATACATCTGTTTCACCATCAGTACCCCCGAGGTGGCCCTCGCCCCGCCCCTTAGTAAGAGATGGCAGATGCGGAAACTTGACGCCAAGATTCTAGTGGCTGAAATAGGCGAGGGTTGCAAACAACTGGGAGACACGGTGGGGATGAATATCAAATAATTAGCATACTCTCTACAGCATGCGAGAAAGCTGCTCCCTCACAACACCATGGGAGCCGCCACCCTCCTAATTACTGGTGGAACAAAGGGATCGCAGCTGCCCGCAGGGCTTGCATTAGGCTAAATAGGATTTTCACGAGAACACGCAGCTGGTTAACGCAAACAAAACGACGGGTGGGATTTTACGGGGAGCGAGAGACCGCAAGAGCTGAATCCCAATTGACGGAGTACAAGGCTGCTCGATTGAGACTCCGAGGACTCATCGCCAAAAGTAAAGCCCGAGCGGAGAAAGAGCTGATAGACGCGGTGGAGAGCGACGTATGGGGCCTGCCGTACCGAATAGTTATGGCCAAACTCCGGAGACCTCCCCCGAAACTCCCCCCGGATGTGCTTCGGGAGACTGTAACCGGTCTTTTTCCGGCACAGCCGCGGAGAGAAAACGAGGAGTTCTCGGTCACCCCGGAAAACATTCCGGAGGTGACGCTAGACGAGGTCGAACAAGCCCGGAATCGGTTGGCAACCGGTAAAGCGCCCGGCCTAGACGGAATTCCCCCAGAGGTAGCGAGGCTACTGGTCAAAAGGTGGCCTAAGGTCTTCCAAGACCTTGCCAACAAGCTTTTGAGAGAGGAGAGATTCCCGAGGCTGTGGAAAAGGGCAAGCCTGGTTCTAATCCCCAAACCCGGGAGGAAGACGGGGCCTTCGGCTTACCGGCCCATATGCCTCATTGACGCCATGGGTAAGCTCCTGGAGAACGTTATAGTTAAGAGACTAAACGACGAGATTCAGGAAAAGAACGCCCTATCAGATGCCCAGTACGGCTTCCGGAAGGGCAGATCCGCATTAGGGGCTCTAAAGAAGGTTCTGCAACGGGCGGGTGAGGAGACTATGAAGACCCCTAAAACAAGGGGATTCGTGCTCCTGATCCTCCTGGATGTCAAAAATGCCTTCAACACAATGAATTGGAAAGTAATTGTGGAGGCGATGAAGAGGAAGGGCTTTTCCCTCTACCTCCGTCGAATGATTTCATCCTACCTGGATGACAGAGGCTTGGTTGCAGGGGGGCAGGAGTACGAGGTTACTGCCGGAGTCCCACAGGGCTCGATTCTAGGACCCGTGCTCTGGAACATAGCTTACGACGGGGTGCTCGAGATCCCAGGTCTCCCGTATGGGGTGGAGACGTTGGCGTACGCCGATGACCTTGCACTCATGATAACGGCCAGGACCGAGTAAGCCCTGAAGAGCGCCGCCAATGAGGCCTTGTCAATGGTGTCCGAGTGGATGGAGTCCCATCACTTGAAACTGGCACCCGACAAGACGGAGGCGATGTACCTAACAGGCAGAAAGAGGACGACCGGCATTAACCTCGTGATGGCCGGCCACCCGATAGAAATCAGAAAGAAGGTAAAGTACCTTGGGGTCATGCTAGACACCGGACTGACCGGATCGGCACACGTTAAGTACGTGGCCGAAAAGGCCCAAAGGGTCTCCCTGAACCTGGCGCGGATCATGCATAGGGTCGGTGGGGTGGCTGAGGTGAAAAGAAGGCTCCTGGCCTCGGTGGCCGAATCAACGGCGCTATACGCAGCCCCAGTCTGGGGGGACATGGCAATGCGGACGGCGAAAAATAGGGGGGCACTAAGGTCGACCCAACGAACGCTGGCAATCAGGGTAAGCCGGGCGTATCGAACAGTCTCGACCGAAGCTCTCCTGGTCCTAGCCAAAATGCTGCCATGGGACCTCCTAGTGGCTGAACGAAGTAAAATGTATCTAGACGAAGGTCTGGATCTCACCAGGGCCAGGAGTGCCACCATATCGGCCTGGCATAAGGAATGGGCGCAGGTAAGACCCGGTGTGACCACAGGAGCTGGACCAAGAGTCTGATACCGGACCTCAGGGCATGGTATGACCGCCGACACGGGGAGCTTTCCTACTGGACGACTCAGGTTCTGACCGGACACGGCCAGTTCCAGAGCTACCTGTCAAGGATCAAGAAGGCCATCAGCGATATCTGCGTACTGTGCGACTCTGGAGAAACGGACAACGTAGAGCATACTGTTCTGCGGTGTGATGCTCTCAGGGAAGCACGGGACGCAGCACCAACCGCTGTGAGGGGCCGACCCATCAAGGAGGTGGTCTCCCATATGATGACTTCGGCGGAGGCATGGAGGGAGGCGACGAACTTGTTCGACGCTGTTTTGACACTCAAGACAGCCAAGGAAACGGCCAGGCGGGAGAGGTTTGAGCGGGTCTCTCGGGAGAGTGGTCGAGACGAGGAGCCGAGGGAGGGGGGAGGGGGTGGGGAGCAGCCAGGCCCTCATGGTCTCGACGCACCCTCATAGGACCCCCTATCCAACCGCAGGTAGACATGCGGGATGATAGTCAGGGATAGAGCTGATTGAAGGAGAACGGCAGAGACGCCTCTCCCACGGTTTCGATGTAATGCCAAAGTAATACCGAGCCTGGGGGGGTGGGGAGGAATCCGGGTTTAGTGGGTTTGCGAGTCTCACACTAGTCACGCAGGCTGCTAGTGGCGCATGTGCATCATGCATTACCGAAACCTCCCAGAACAAAAAAAAAATCAATTTTATTCTGCGCAGCGCCGATATCGCAGCGTAGCACTTGGGCGCACTATATTATGTGTGGGGATGCCACCTCATATTTTCCTGGAGAACGAGCCCCAGGCACCTGGCTGTCTGCGAGAGCTTAATGTTCCGTAGCTCGAATAGTTTGATGTTAGGCAATGCCTGTTGCCTCGGCGATAGCGGAAAATGATAAAATTCGTTTTATCGGCATTGACAACTAAACCGAAAGTATTCAAAATGCAAGTTATTTCGTCAACATTTAAGAGTGACCAGTGCAAGTCTACATGAAAATTTCGATTATTAACTCCGAAGGGTAGCGTCGTGTAATCAGCAAACGCTACAGTAGAACCAAGATGTAGCCCCTGAATTCTTAATGGAATAAAATTCAGAAGGATACGAAACATAAATGGCCCGAGAACCGAGCCTTGAGGGGTACCAATATCAACCTGCTGCCACGAGGATTCGATTTGCCCAGCTCGAACCACTTGTCTCTGTTCTGAGAGATAGGACCTAAACCAGGCAACAGCCGCCGCGAGGCAGCCGAGCTGAGCGAGCATCTGGAACAGGAAGGAATGGCTAGGACAATTAAAAGCAGGCGACACGTCAAGAAAAACCGCAAAGCAGAACTTGTTTGCCTCCACCGAATCAGACACCCGCTGCCATAACATGGGCCAGCGTTAGGTCAGTAAACCTACCCCTGCGAAAGCCGAACTGGTTACATGATAGAAAATTAATCGACTTTAAGTGTCGATTTAGCCTAAACAACACCAATTTCTCAATGACCTTTGAGATATAGTTAACGACAGATATCTGCCTGTAATTTGCTGTGCGGTTCCGTTCACCCTTTTTCTTAAATAAAGGAAATACCGTCGTATCCTTCAACCGTGCTCCGAAGTTTCCGGACTCAAACGAACGATTTATAATAGACGTATATGTATATATATATATATATATATATATTTATATGTATATATACATATATATATATTTTTTTTCGAAAGCTTTTAGAGCAGAGCAGCAGCCCAAGCGAATATGTTGAAATATCTGGAATTAAAAACAGTTTTAAAGATCTTGCTTTTATAGACTATCCTCCGCCCCTACGGACTTGGAATCGCCGTAAGGTGTATGCTTAATGCACCGAAAGCCGGAGATATTGAGATAACTAGGGTTCCCCTAGTAGTCCTTGTGGCAGCATGGTCGCTGATTCTCAGCGGTACGGTTTATTATTTATCATCAATAATCAACAACAGGGATGAAATTAGCAACACTCAGATTGATTATCACAACCATGACTGCACTTGCCCCCTCGATCACGCTGCCATATGTATATATATATATATATATACATATATATATATATATATATATATATATATATATACATATATATATATATATATATATATATATATATATATATATATATATATATATATATATATATATATATATATATATATATATATATATATATATATATATATATATATATATATATATATATATATATGTAATTCAGGCTAATTGACAACAAGTATGATGTATATATATATCGTACCAGCAATGCTAAAAGTTCTGTTTTTACTAGTACTAGCTACTACTTGTGACCCGAAATGCGTATGCGTGAACAGGCAATAGCACAGCTGGGCTATGACTCTATGTATGGGCATTCACGTGTGATTTATGTTGGATGTATAACTACGTGCCTTTGACGTGACCCGTACATCTATAGCAACAAGCGAGTGCCACTGGTTGACTGACATGATGAGATTAGCAGCCCGAAGCCGTAATAAATAACTCCGAAGCGTAAGCCACCTGGGAAGGGAAGAAAATACCTGATCATTCGCCTGCACGCCTATCGTGTGGGGCGTAGAGATGGCCTCAGCCCACGCAGGACACTTGACAAACTTCTGGAATATTGTTAGCCATGCTCGGTTGAGCGGCATAACGAGAATAGACACACGACGTCTAGGCCCTCTGTATTTGGTTGTTGATTCACTGGCGGAACTGGCGGACAGAACAAAGTTACGCCTCCACACGTTAGCTGGCCTGCTGTACCTACAGTACAACACAAAATAAAACTGACCGTTTGCAAGCGGTTTCCACCACTACGACTCCCACTAAAGCCACGGCAACCTGACGCCACATGATTGCTGTTGTTTCGCTACGAATCATATCAGTAGGTAACTTCTTGAGCAACGCAATCTTTTCCGATGTCGCCTAGGGGGGTCATAGCATCTAAACAACGCCATGAGGGTTCTTTGGCTTGTAATGGCGAGATGTCGCTGCGTGACAGCCTCCAACCTCAATGGTTAACTAAAACGAAAATTAAACGCCGAGGTTGTTATGACAACACATGTGTGTGTGCAAATCCGGCAGCGAAGGAGGCTGAATGACAAAACTTATTGCATCGCACCTTGATGTCGCGCTATAAGCGTTACACCATATAAAAAAATATATATATATATATATATATATATATATATACTGGCTCCCGTCGGAAGCGCACCGGGTGCAGTGAAGTCCGTCTAAGTTTGGTGATTCTGTGCTGCTCGCATCTTGCCTCGTGCCGTGTTGACTATGGGGCGAGTCTTCAGTCGTGTCTGTTAACATCAGGCTTGATATTGAGGCCCGGTGCATTGTATTTGCTTCTTTATTTCACGTTTTTGATCGTCGTCATCGACTGCGTGCAGAACGTTACTTCGGCCGGCCGGTTCGACACATCATTTGTGTTTTGGTGCAGTTCTGGCTCGCGGCAGCCAATTTGCTCCACTGTCGAACACTTGCTCTGCGCGCTCTGTCGCTTCTAGTCATCACTGGTCACCATTAGTCCGTTTCCAAAGGTTGAAAGGTCAAATTGGCGCCATCCGGTCCAAATCGTTCAGTCAGCCAAAGGGTTTATTTCGTGTAGCTATTGCGCGAAGAAGCAATAAAACAATTAACAGAACGACTACTTTTTTAAGGAAGCCGTTCAATGATAGGCTACTCGTATTGTGCAGTGAGTTGCACAGACTCTACACGCTCGCTAAGCTGGAGTCAAAAGCTGGCATCACTTACGTCTGGTTTTTTATAATATTGACAAAGCAAACGCCGCGGTCCAGCTATCGACTCTCCTCGACATTCCGGTGGTGGCTAAATGCAACGATCTCGATGTATGCCGTGCCAGAATAAACGGAGTTGACAAAGGTTTTACCGATGAAGACATTCTGTCTGCCCGTAGCGAGGTTGGTGTAATCTCGTCGAGAAGAGAGAACATTATAAAGAGAACAGGTTTCACCGCAACAATGATCCCTACTGACAAGTTGATGCTCCAATTTAATAGGGTTCCGCCGAGTGACGTGCTTCTAGCTTTTTGGTCTCATAAAGTCACTATGTATGCGAGAACCCCTGTCTCCTGCTATAAGTGTTTGAGGCTAGGCCACAATCGTGATTTTCACACAACCACCTATTTCTATCAATGCATTGTGCAAATTATACTAATCAAAACTGCACGCGAAATGTGAAGGCATGCCAATTTTTGCATTTTTGGACATGGGCTCAGTAGCTTAACTTTTAAACGCGAGGACTGGAGGGTTAAAGAAATCCATTCAGCTGGAGTTATTACAACACTTTTTAGAGGAAGAGGGAGCCCTATTTGATGCGGCAGTGGTAAGTGAAACGTGGTTAAAGCATTGCAATCAATCGTCTCACTATATAAGTGATTTCGAATTAGTTGCGTCGGGTAGAATCCTTGGGAGATTAGCCGGCGCTGTAGGCATATAGATATGTGCGTTCCACCTGTAATATTTTATCATCGCGCTCTGCTTGTAATCCTGATGGCATTGTTCAGGTAGTACGTTTGCATTTGAAAAAAAAACAAGACGGTCTTAAATGTTTTATTGTAGGATTTTAGTCCAACCAGGTGTCTTGCAAAATTACCCCGCTGAATATTCTAGACAATATGTTGCCAAAATGTACCTCTACCCCTGTCATTGTTATGGGCGATGCAAATATCAACCTTCTTTCGGTCGCGCGGCCTAGTGACTATACCTCATTCATTTCCGCTAGAAGCTTTTTCCTTGTGGTGGATCGCATAACCAGACCTAAGTTTGTCTGGTACGTGCATCGACCACATTGCTGTTTCTTATTGCTCAAGATTTACTCTTGTCCAGCCTGCGGTTCTCGAAACTCTGCTTTTCTCTGATCATTACCCGGTTCTTATATCTCCTTCTGCCGATTCCGTGGCTGCAAAACCGTCAGCCGAGTTAGCCCCAAGACTGCGCAGAAGTCACAGTAAGGCTAACATTGATATGTTCCTATACCGCTTACAAAATGCCTCGTGGTTAGCGGTTTATGATGAAGTTGAAGTAAATTCGGTGTTCGATGCTTTTAGCAAACTCCTGCTTCATATATATATATAAAATCATTTGACCTTGTAGACCTTCCTGCGTCTAATAATTTGGGCAGGGTGGGTCAATTTTCCTTCTCCCCAGGGGTACGACGGCTGTGTCGTAGAGTTAATAAGTTGTGCTGCAGACATCGTAAAATAAATTTAATAGATTCGAAACTTCCTATTTAAACAGTCGTTGTCGCTGCCTCAATGCCATCCGCGCTGCGAGGACAGCATTCTACCGAAATCGCTTTGCTTTCTTGCATGATGATTCCTCTCAACTCTGGAACTTCATCAATATGAGCCTGTAGTAGGCAACATGATTCACTGATTCAACTTACCGTTCGCGTAAATTAAGTGGCAAGGAAAGAACAGTGGATGACCCAGCAGAAATTGCAGACGAGCTAAACCGTCACTTTGCCACGTTAGGTAACACTACGGTCGCTCACTTTAAAAAAGCGCAGACATAAAAACCTTACTTGACGAGGTATGGAGAAAAAATGACAGTGAAATTTAACTGTCTGCTTTCTCTGTTAATGAGGTCCTTAGTACCTTCCTCAGCCGTAAAACAAGCTGGAGTCGAGGTGTCGTGGGTGTGCCTACAAAATTGTTAAGGCAAACAGCTCCGTCGATGGCAGGACCTCTGACTGTCATTATAAATAGTTCGTTTACTGCTGGTAGTCCCGATGTTAGTCCGAACGTTCACCTGCTCAATGGCGTCGAAGAGCTTCAGCCTGGTATCAAGCAGTAACCTTGCCAGCTGTAGCAGCAGTGCTTCTGGCGTTACCACTGTGCCTGGACCCCGAGCGTGAATAACCTCTTCAGAGGTTCCTCGTTTTTTACATTCCTTGTGTATGGCCTCCAAGTGACAACCAGAACACAAACTCCAGGAATTGGCTGAAAAGCCGGAGCCGCAAACGAAGCAGCTTATGCTGGGCGCCGCCATCTTACCATCTTTGTGTCTCACCCAAGAGGTCACCTGTATGCAGTCTTTATTAACTGCGTCAAGGCTATTGACAAGACTCCGCTCGATCTTATGTTGCGGAATGTTGGAACTCCTCAGGGGGACTTACTAAGCTGCATTTCATTGACGCTGCTTCTGGCCGATCTTGTTCAATACGTGCGTTAAGAGTTTAAACATGCCGTGTTGATGATGCATGCTGATGACATCATTGTTGCTCCTCGTAACATTGGTGCCATCTCGCGCATTACCGCCATGGTATCAAGCGAATCTTAATTTGCCTGAAAAGTGCTTCACACTATACATGACGCGAGTACTCTGCCTTTCAATCAAGGCGAGAAGCCGCTTTGTGTATGTATTGTCGGACTGTGCGCCGATGGTGGGGATGCTTCGGCTTAGACTGCGTATGCCTGTGACGGAGCCACTTAACTATTTCGTAGGAGAGTGGCGATGCAAAGTCACGGAGACAGCGACGGAGGTAAGAACGCTCGACATCTCTGGATGTGGGCCGGGGTGGCTTGCAATGACAGGCATGTATATACCAGGTACGTCGTACACGGGTTCTATCACCTCGTATGCTCCCGTATGGTTTCATGAAGTCAATAGTGCTCAGTGTATTTGTCGGTTCTGCTCGCAGCAATGCGCTAAGTACCACGTGGTTGATTGTCCGGCACTGCAACGAAGATCTTTACACTTCTTCTCTCGGTGGAACGGCAGGACAACAAATATTTATGTTTAATAATAACATGAACTATCTGGTACATACTCTATTTGAGTGAAATAATTATGATTGATTGATAAATCGTTCTTTGAGTCTGGCGTCTTCCCTACACGGTTGAAGGACACGGTGGTGTTCCTCGTATTCAAGAAGAAGGGTGAACGAAACCGCGCTGTCGACTACAAGTCTATCTCGGTCATTGATTATATCTCAGAGGTCATTGAGAAACGTGTTGGTTAGGCTAGATCGATATTCAGAGTCAATCAATTTCCTTTTGCCTAACCAGTTCGGCTTTCGTAGAGGTAGGTCGACTGACCTCGCGTTGGCCCACTTATGGCAGCGGGTGTCCGATTCGATTAGGGTAAATAAGTTTTGTCATGCAGCCTTTCTTGACGTGTCGGCTGCTTTTGATTGCCTTGACCTTTTCTTTCTGTTCCAAATACTCAGTTGGGTTGCTCTGCGCCGGCAGTTGTCTGGTTTAGGTCCTACCTTTCAGGACGGCGGCAGGTGGTACAAGCTAGTCGTAGGTAGATATCGGTACCCCTCAAGGTTCGGTTCTTGTATCTTTCATGTTTCTCATTGTTTTGAATTTCATTCTATTAAAAGTCCAGGGACTAAAGCTCGGCCCAACTATAGCTTTTGCTGATGACACTACGGTACTATTCGGAGTGAATCATCGTAATTTTGATGCAGACTTGCATCAGTCGTTTTTAAAAGTTGATAACGTAATGAGCATTTTAAACACTTTTGGACTAGTTGTCAACGCTAATAAAACCAATTTTATAGTTTTTCGTTCATCGCCGAGGCTACTAGCATTAACTAACAATCTAATATTCAAGACACGAAACATTGAGATCTCGCAGACCCCTAGGTGCCTGGGGCTCGTTCAGCAAGAAAACATGAGGTGGCATCCCATCTAGATTATATTGCACCTAAATGCTATGCTGTAATATCGGTCAGAGCTGAGTAAAATGAAATTGATTAGAGACCCCACAGAGGGCTTACTTCTGATGTACAAAGCTGTGTTCTTACCAGTGCTATGCTATCCTTCGCTGGGGCAGTGTCTACGACGGAATTCTCCGGAGAGCCAAAGTGATACAGAATGATGCACTTAGAGCTTTTTTAGGAGGCGAAGGGATTCGGAACGTGACTTGTTCGGTCGTTTTAACCTTTTCACGGTAGGAAACATTTACACGCTGAGGGTTTCAATGTTAGCTCACAACATTTCGCAAGGTATTGTGCTTACGGATATCGCATTTCCACTAGTTCCTACCCTCTATCAAACATCAGCTAGGCGTGCAACAACTTTTGCAGTGCCCTTGTGTATCCTTGAAGTCTAGTTAACACACACTAGCATGCCGTCTCGCTGAAATTGGACTTGTATTTACAAACACATTAGATGCCTAACTACGAAACATCATTCTACGGAAAGGCCACTGTTTTAATTCACGTCATCGCTCGTAAATTAAAGCAGTGGCTTTTAATTGCACAGTCGGAATCAGGCTTGTGATCTAGATATATCCGGAATTGGAAGTGTTGTGCTTTGTATACGGGAACACACACTGCGATTCGGTTGGTAGTATTTTTGCACATGTTTTTACTTATGGAAGTAAAAACATGGAAGTTTTTGTGAATTGTTATGACGCTGTACTAGCGAACTACTTCGTCTGTGTGTATATTTGCAAGTATATTGCCACATATATTATTCGGCGTGCTAACAAAGGCACTAAACACTGTTTTAAAGTCGTTGGGACAATCAATAACCGCTGTGATTACCGTTTGTGTAAAGTGCTTCTACAAAGCACTCCTTGGATTTTTGGTAGTAGTGATTTTCTGCTTCATTGTTTGCAAAACATCTAAATTTTTTTATTGAGAACTTGAAGGTTGTAAAATGCAGTTCCGTGCTTTACGACATCACTTTTGTCATTTGCTCGTGTGCATTGTTGGAGGTAGTACAGATCACACGACTCTCCACTAAACTTATATATATATATATATATATATATATATATTTTTTTTTTTTTAAAGGTTTTTCCGTAAGGCAATTGCCCGTGTACGGTTTATTCAAGTCATGGCTAATTAAAATCCACTCCGGCATTTACCTTGTTTAAATTGGAAACCATGCAAACCAATTTGAGAGTGGCCGATCTGGGTCTCGAATCCAGTCCTCCCGAATGCAAGGCAAGGGCTTTGCCACTAAGCCATCTTGCTCAGTATATATATATATATATATATATATAACGTCAGATAGGCCGCATACATAAACGATCGCATTTAGATCCACTGGCGTTGCTTCTCGATATGTCAGCGCGTACAGGTTCTTTCTTCTTTTGCTGTGGAAGACAAAAGGTCGTAACTTCTATAACACTTTACGTAAAGGTGCCTTGATGAAGCAGTCGGCAGTGGCGTTTTTGCTGCGTCACAAAGTCGCGGTCTGTGTGGTCGAGCTACTAAACCGTCATCGTCTCATTAATAATCGAGAATCTCGCTGGGGACCATTATCACCGTCGTCGCTGTTGTCATCAACATCTGATCACCCCAGCGCGAAAGTGCTAACACAGTTGTCTTTAGACAGAGGTAAACTAAACTTTAGAACTTCTATTCTAGTATATATATATATATATATATATATATACATATATTGTTTCGGGACAACAAAGATTGTTGGCGCAATTGTGTTTTTGGGTACTCTCATGACGCAAGAGCTAGTGTCTTTCCTACAGTTGATTCACAATTTGAATAATACAATGAAACCCCATAACGTCTATATAAAAACGTGATTTGCTTGAATTTGTTTTAATGTATAATCTATATGTGGCCTACATCTAAAGGGCCAGTGCTCTATAACTCGAAAGCGTAGCCCGTACGAAACATCAATATGGCTTCTATTTATTTGACGCTTAACAAGGTGCTCCTTGCATCCATTATGTGTATGTATGCTCATATATATATATATATTTATATATATATATATATATATATATATTTACACACATATACACACACATATATATACACGAGGTCACAGTCGTCTTCTTATGAACGTATACACTGTTACAAATAAATTTAAACGCCATATATCCTCCAGGTTCGACTGTATCCAATCTAGCAGAGTTCCACGCACAGAGACGGCGTTACCCAGCTAAAGGCACAGCGATAGTATATGGTGCAGGCATTCGACAGCTCTAGTATCTTTGCCGAACGGTTAAACAAGTTTGCACGTCTTCAGGCCAGGTTACCCCAAAACCTCAACTGCCAGCAGGCAGAAGTCGTGGGGGTGGCGTATCTTCTGCATTTATTGGCCTCCGCATGCGACCCATTCCCAAGGACTTTTCCATCATCCCTGCAGAGGCCAGGAGGCTTAAGTATGCAACGAAAACCAGCAGACCTCAAGGCTCGGTTAAACGTGCCGTTAAATCCTGCATGAAGGGCTTGACGACTTAAGCTCAAAGCGCAGGAGAGATCATGATGTGTCTGTGGCCCAAATTGACAGTGTCGTCATTTAGTGGAGTACCTAACTGACTAATGGGGTAGCCTTGTCAGTCGAAAAAGGGGCTTGCTCAAGGAGATGCGCAAATGTTTTTTTTCTTAGAATGGGGTCGACCAGCTATTCTGGAAAAGCGTATCAGCTTTCATTAGTGTCCCCAAGGTTTACTCGTTAAAGGTTTAAATGTCCTCAGTTAAGTCAAAACAATTGCCCCCTAGACAAGTAATTTGTCCGGGCCGCCAAAAGGCACGATTTCCGTAGGTATATTCGGCAATGAGGTCCTAGCGATGAAAGACGGCAGCAAATACATCAGCCTGCTATGTCGATGTGTTTAAAGCCCCCGATAGCCTCTCTGGGCAAAACTGAACCCCGAGAAGGGCAATCTTGCAACAGAAAAGTGGATGCAATCGTTCCGATACATCCATGGAGATCATATCCTCGGAGTCCGTGACGTACCCCACGCATTTCTCCAGGTTTATGGATAGGCCATTTAACTCCTTGAAGTCCCAAGACTCTACGAGTATCACCAATTACCGTGGCTAGTTCACTCCTAAGGACACCATCGTCCGGATACCAGACATTTAGAGGACACTGCAAAGAGTCGACAAAATCCGTTACGCACAAGCAGAGCGGACCTACAGGGTCTTTTTGTTGAAGGCCAGATTGCGAAAACATAGTGGCATGTGGCCAAACCAAGTGCGGCGGTTGTGCGTAAGCTGCATGCACCTGGTAAAACATTTGCGGGACGTAGTATTTCACCGCGTTCAGCAGGTGATATTTTCAGATTCTGTTAAAAGCATTTTTAAAATATAGCTTAGCTGATCCACGGAAAATCACCACAGAAGCCGGTCGACGGCAAAAAACCACAGAAGAGCCATTGTCAGGGTAAGTCTCTGGCTGTCCACCGTTCCCGGCTTCGGTGAGTGAACGCTTCTAGGGGAAACGCTTAGTGTTCCCGCTAGAAACGATACTGCCTCCGACCACGCATACGACGAAGTTTCCCCAAGAAGCGACACTGCCTTCGACTGCTTACAAGACAAAGCAATAATGTTCCCTAGACTGGTAACCCGGCGATACCCGAAGGCAATTTAACACCACCTTCCGACTCGTCGATCGTTGCGCTAGAACTCAAGTCATCTATATGCACAGCGAAAGTGGACCCGCCACATGGCGCGGTGTTTCCAACCACGCGTGACTTGCACCGTAGACTAGAGATATCCGAAGGTTCCCTCCGATTAGTCAATAAACCCTAAACTATAACGTCTTTCGTCGCAACAATATGTAAACCTATGATCTGCGATGACGCCCGATATATATATATATATATATATCCATGCACAAATACTGTAATATACACCGTTCTCTGGATATTCTGTAAAATGCAGGGATATCTCAAGTATAGCGAAAACAAACTGAGCCTTTGTCTCAAACACTTGTCACAAATAACAAATATTAAACATTTCTAGAAAAACGTCGCAAACACCTGGCACGTTTTTTTTTACTTTATATAGAATAAAACTTCCACAGTCGGAGTGGCAAACAACAAACTAAGTGCCTGTAAACATCGTATATGGGTTGTCAATAAGAACGTACATGTGGATTCGGCTGTACTGTGTTCGTCTACCGCAACTCAGCTCACTTTTGAGTTCGGCTGAAAAACTTTTAAACGGCGTCAACCAGATATACGACAACTTTCTTTAGAATCCTCATATGTGAAGATCCCTTTCTCAGAATCTTTAAAACCTCTCACCTGTAGTTGCTGTTACGCACGCTTCATCATAAGACACTTGGAAGACGAAAGGTTGTACTCAAGCCTCGTTTTGATAAAAATATAACTATTTTTGGTTCAGGCACATTGACTGCGAGTCTGTGAGTTGTGTACATATTTCAGAGTACGCGCGTCCTAATTATTAGATGGTAATGGATTATATATATATATATATATATATATATATATATATATATATATATATATATATAATTCCCTCATTTTATGTGTATCCTGCAAAGCTTCTCACAATAGATCGGAGTCCGTATGGATCCCCCCTACTACGGTATGGCATTTAAGGGAACTTCCCAGTCTTTGATTCCAACAGAGTACCTCTCAGTGGTAGAATACGTGCGTGCACATACAAAAACATGTTTAAATCATATACATGCAAAAAGTATAAAAGAAAACTTCATTGGCATGTAGTTTTATATGTGGAATTGCTAGGTTGATGTGTCACTATTGCAAAAGCAGAGCTGCTTGGTAGGCGCGCTGTGGTTATGTGGTATATGGTTATGTGGTATATGGTTGTGTGGTATTCCGACCATCTTCCCGTAGCCGGGCACTTTCATGTTTGGCGTACCTTTTACGGCATGGTTGTTGCCGTTTGAGTGGCCCGCAGCGGTACTTGCTGCGTTATCTAGTTCTTCATCATCCGCCGTCATAGCTGGTTAACTGCTTTGGATCATCTAAAGGTGGTGGGTAGCACTCGCTGCATCGCACAGCAGGACAAATGTAGATAAGCATTGAGACGGTTTTAAATTGTATTGTTCAATTGCGAATAACAGCCATAGAAGACTGCTACAATAAGCACTCTAAAGATTTTGCACTCTCTCTCTATATATACATATATATAGTTTTTCTTTATAGATATACATGTCAGTGGCCAATTTTTTAACGTACGACGTACTTCATGGCCACGTTGCATCAGTAAAATGTATGTCGGAGCTGGTAACTTTGAAAACACGCCAGTAAACGAGGCTTGCATTGTTTTGCAATTACGGGCGGGTGTGCCGCTTGCACAGCAGGACAAATCTAGGTAAGCATTGAGACGGCTTAAACTGTATTGTCTAATTGTGAATAAAATCCATAGATTGATACAGTCAGCTGTCTAAAGATTTTGCTTTCTCTCTCTCCCCTCTCTCTCTCTCTCTCTCTCTCTCTCTCTATATATATATATATATATATATATATATATATACTTTTTCCTTTTAGATGCATATGCCAGTGGCCAGATTTTTAACGGACATACTTTACGGTCACGTTGCATCAGTAATGTATATATATGTCGGAGCGGAGAACTTTGGAAACACGCCAATAAACAAGGCTTGCATTGTTTTGCAATTACGTCGTAAAGTTTGTGGTGGAGCTGATTTGCTACTGTTGGCAGTGTGGCGGCGTGGCCTGGGTAGCTACGTAGAGCGTACTCCTTCCATGGTTTCTAGTCTGCTTGATCGGAAGTTCGATCCAGAGTGTGGATCCGATAGCTGATCTGGAATGGCGATGAGGTGAAGTCTGCAGAGGCGGGTCCCTTGTTGTTAAAATCCTCTGTTGACGTGCCTTGTACAGCAACTTTGATGCCGTTTCGTGCATAAGGGTCGGTTTACTTCGTGGTCAAAAAGTACCTTGACGATACTTTGCCTCTCTCTTCTTCTCCGTCAAGTTTGGCTATCAAAAGAGAGAAATACTTACACTCCCGCCGCCCGCGATTTTCGCGCGGACAAATCACGGGAGTGCCCGCCGCGCCCGAATAGACAGGCCGACAGACCCCCCACTCTTCCCCCCTATCGAGGGTATCTGTGGGGGTGCCACACTACTCCAACGTACCGATCAGATTCAATCACCTCGCGATTCCGCGTTACACCCCAGAATATACAATACCCCCCATTACAGGGTGCTCGACCACTCCAGGGCAGGGTTACATAGCAAAAACTATGCCAGACGGTCCTCTCGACCGGTGGTCTGCTTCATGTGGCGACTCGCTCTTCATTTTGCCTATTAAGCCAAGGCAGCAGGCGTCCCGAACGGTACCACCGAGTGTCACTCGGGGCATTAACCGTCCGGCCCGGGGGTCCTCGTGCAGAACGGTCCCCCCGTATTGGCAATAGCCTTAACAGCCCTCGAATGGGCCACGACAGGATGACAATATAAATTCGTTGACACCCAAATCTATCGTATGCCTTGCCCCCCGGTTAGTTGTTAAAACACGGGAGTGTCAGTTTTGGGAGTTTGTACCGTCTGACTAGCTTACATAGTGGCTCGTGAAGGTCCCCGCAGCGCGCGGAAGTCGCGCACCAGCAGACCAGGCCGGTAAGAGAGTCATAGATACTCCCGGGTGTGTCAGATCTTAGCCGGCATGCCGAAGCACCCGTTTCCAGCGGTCGCCACGAGTCGCCTGACACGTGTACCTATGACTGTCACTTATCCTCGCACCCCCGGTTTCGCGGCGGTAGGCACCGCTCCGCCGAAGGCGTTCCGAACAAGAGAGTCATAGTTACTCCCGCCTAACTTAAAATGTGTGCATTAATGGTATGCATTATAATATAGTCAAGTAGTTAACCGAGCAAGATGGCTTAGTGGCAAAGCCTTTGCCTTGCATTCGGGAGGACTGGGTTCGAGACCCAGACCGGCCACTCTTAAATTGGTTTGCATGGTTTCCAATTTAGACAAGGTAAATGCCGGAGTGGATTAAAATTAGCCATGACAAGAAAAAACCGTATACGGTACAATTGCCTTACGGAAAATTTTAAAATTAAAAATTAAAAAAAAGTCTCTAAAAAAGTTATGAACTAAACGTAATGAATGAATTAAAATTTGCCCAGCAGATAGTTAAAAACGTTTGTCATATCGGTCGCCCATATCGCATTTTATATAATATAATTCTAATCGAGTGCTACAGGTACATGCTTAAAAATAGCTATAAATTTATTTTCGGTTTGTTTAATAGGAATTGTTAGTAACAACAAAAAAACGCGTAAGCATAGAGGACACCTTTTAATGGTGACCTTGGATTCTGTGCTTGGTCATTTCACGCTGCCACAAAGACTTGTTGTTGAACGAGACCCCCATAAAATTCTAACATCATTAGATAAATTGAAGCCTCTAAACTTCCACATATCTGCAAAGGCTCTGCCTCACACTTTCTGTTCGGTATGTTGCGTGCATGACATTTTTGAGCATAAATACAAGCACAAACAAAGCAATTTATTGTGCAATTATGTGGCGCACATTATTAGGCCAAATTATCACTAAACTACTGCTACCAAAACATATGCTTGAGGGAACGCGAGGGCCACTCACTGGCTGAGCGATGGCCACCTATCGAGCCCGGTGGCGTGGTGGCTTAAGTCTGCGCGTCGCAACCGAAGGACACACATAGGCGCGCGGGTTCGAACCCCACCGTTGCACATTTGTATTTATGGGGCATGTACGTCTATGAAGCAATGTAAACAGCAGTTAAATCTTGGCTGAGGGTCAGCCCGAAACCTTTACCTATTGCACCACACGTGGATCGGTTAGTGGCCAGTACCTTGAAGGCTCGTCTGCCATATCGGATAACTTCGACGCGGACAGACCTTCCTCAACGTTGTTTTCCCGTCAATCAAGGGTCACTGGCTTCAGTACCACACAATAAGTCCGAAGCGATGACGGCCGCCCGCTAAAGGCGAATCTACAATGAGTTTTCTCGCCGCTCGCGCAAAGATTTTTGCGACATACAAAAGAATATATTATTTTTTCCAGCACCGTTCCAGCAGCCGTTCGTCGTTTCTCTATAACTCTGCGCCCTCTGCGTCCTCTATCTCCTCTATCCGCCTCTGAATACTAGTTGACTAGCGCGCACGTATTTCTTTGCTTTCGTCCGGCTGGTTGTGTTGGCTTTGTGTCCACCTCTCTACCTATTTAGCGTTCGTTTTCGCTAGGCTTTGTTAAGGGTGTATATTCAATATATCGATCGCCGAACGGTGGATAGAATCTATTAGGACGACGAGAATGGAGGTGCTGTTGAAAAGATATTGAAAGCGTAACCTTCCAACAGCGCAAGAGCAGCAGCAACAGCAACGACGTCGACGACGACAACCACTAGCGTTACGTGGTCTCAAACAAATCACGCTGTACCCGTAGGACAGATTCTGTCGGGCCGCAGACGAAGCAGTTTATATCGACCTAAAGTCAGCCGTGCGAGCAGCCCTTAGTTTGGCCAGATAGGCCGAAGGTCAGCCGAACAAGGTCGGCGTAGCTGTTATCGTCTTGAGTTGCCGCCGGTCAAACATGTCCGAAAGCATCTGGCAACGCTTTTCGCTGCTAATGCATATGCAAAGGTTTACATCACTTGCACAAAAGCACGTTATCTCTCTCTCTCTCTGTCTCTCTCTCTCTCTATATATATATATATATATATATTTATATATGTAGAGAGAGAGGGGGGGAGAGATATAGATACATATATAAGTTTGCGGATGTTAGCTGTTTATAATAGGTGCTTAGTTACCGGGTACCGCACAATATATAGATTTCATATAAAGTTACGTATACGAAGTGGGTTTTATGAAATATCGACCGAGTGCGAATCTATTTGGAGAATCGTGTGAACTGTATCACCTACACACACAATACAAGAGCGACATCACTGACGTAGGTGATGTAGGGACAATACAAATATGTACAAATCAAATACTAGTTAATACAATTGAATATATATATATATATATATATATATATATATATATATATATATATATACATATATTGTTTTTCTCCCCTTGTTTTGTGATAATAAAGCCGATAAGAGCGATAGGTGTTCAATTAGCCCATCGTGGTCGATTGCTCACCCTCTTTTCTCCCTCTCTCTCTCTCTGTCTCTCTCCCCCTTGAGCAGATGGTACATTTCGGACCGACATCGAGTATCGAACGTTATTAGGTGTTAGAATCTTATATAGAGCCCAATTGTTGAGGCGGCACGATAACCACGAGAATGCGCTCGTATCAACAAGAAGTATATCAAAGAGTAGATGTCGTCCCTTCCGAGGTTCTCGAAGTAGCGACGCAGACTGAACGTTGTCGCCGCTATAGCGTCTCACGCCGGCGACACCCTGTTTGCATCTTTTCTCTATCCTACGTTTTCACAACTCGATCTCTCTTCTTTCCTTGCTTGTCCTGTATCGGCGCGAAAATGTAGAGCAAGCAATCCTCCGATTCGCCGCTTTCGTAGGTTCGATCACCGGTTTCGCTATGCGACCCGATGTGCCAACGGCGCGGTGAATCCTTTCATCGGGGTTCATCGATGTCTCACTCCCGTCGCTTACGCCGCTTGGTTGCCGGGCAACCCACCGCTGTGCTTACGTGTCGTCGGACTAAGGCTATCTTCAGCGGTTTAAGTACCTTTGCGCCAATCTTTCTATTCGCCTGACTTTGTCCTTGTTTTTCATTTGGCCCTTTTTCCACATCCTTTCTCTCTCTCTCAAGCTGCCTTTTTCTCTATCCTCTCCATAGATATATATATATATATATATATATATATATATATATATATATATATGTGTGTGCGCATTTATTTTATTAACTTTCTGTGTTAAGCATTCTTCGCGTTCGTGTTGTGCATTTTATCAGACGCTTAGGAGGGAGTACTGCTCGTTCTCAATCTTCCCTGCCTCTGCGCCCTCTTACGCTGTCTCTCGGCAAGACCATCGACACGTAGAATTATCGACGCTGGAATATTTTCCTGTTACTTCGTCCGCTTCTTTCTCCTCTATTTGTAATCTTTTAGAAACTTTTTCAAGCAGTCTGTGTATTTCTTTTATTTTTCTCTATATTTTTTTATATTTATATCTTTCCACACACACATATATATATATATATATATATATACAGGGTGTTGCAGAAATTTTTCATAGTAGAATATACAAATTGTAGAGCTCGTTAAAGCAAATATTTTTTCCAATGGAACATGGTCTCTGAGAAGTCTTGTTTCGGAGTGAGAGCGAAATTACTACAATTTGTGACACTAGTGTTTTTGCCCGACATAGGAGCATAAAATGTGCTGTTGCGAGACAACCAGTCCTCCTATACAGAAACACACTGTCGTGTTTGTGAGAAAATTCTGCTTCTTCCAAAGAATATACAAGGCCGGTCAGAAGATGCGACACGGTCGTTTAGAAAAGAATTCGTCAAAAATGAAGTTTTTTTATTAGCTTTCACGCCAAATACTTCAGAATCATAACCCTACGACCACCCACGTGTTCAAAGCTAACATATTCAGCAAATGCGCATTTCATGGCGATCATTTTGGTACCAAACGTATGGCAATGCGAGCTGTGGTTGCGGAGTAATTACGATTTTTTGGTGAGATGTCCAGATTAAGTGCATGAAAATGACGCGCTGCGGCTGTCGCGCGGCGGTAGTGAACGTCGCCACACAGTCATTTTTCATGCACTTTATCTAAACATCTCACCAAAAAATCGTAATTACTCCGCAACCACAGCTCGCATTGCCATAAGTTTGGTACCAAAATGATCGCCATGAAATCGCATGCGCATTTGCTGAATATTTTAGCTTTGAACACGTGGGTGGTCGTAGGGTTATGATTCTGAAGTATTTGGCGTGAAAGCTAATAAAAAACTTCATTTTTGACGAATTCTTTTCTAAACGACCGTGTCGCATCTTCTGACCGGCCTTGTATATTCTTCGGAAGAAGTCACAAACACGACAGTGTGTTTAGTTTCTGTATAGGAGGACTGGTTGTCTCGCAACAGCACATTTTATGCTCCTATGTCGGGCAAAAACACTAGTGTCACAAATTGTAGTAATCTCGCTCTCACTCCGAAACAAGACTTCTCAGAGACCATGTTCCATTGGAAAAAATATTTGCTTTAACGAGCTCTACAATTTGTATATTCTATTATGAAAAATGTCTGCAACACCCTGTATATATATATATATATATATATATATATATATATATATATGTGTGTGTGTGGAAAGATAGAAATATAAAAAAATATAGAGAAAAATAAAAGAAATACACAGACTGCTTGAAAAAAAGTTTTTTGATGATGATGATGAATTTTAATGCCAATATATATATATATATATATATATATATTGGCATTAAAATTCATCATTTGCGAGCAAAGATCAGCAGCTATGGCTGGCGTGAGCCTCATCTTTCGTTTAGCCCTTCCTTTGCCTTGAAGTTTTTTTTTCATCTCGCCCACATTTCTTGGTTTGTCACTGTGCCGAGACCCATTCTTCTGATTTGCTTTTCTCTTGTCTATATTCCTCTCTCTGTCTCTCTTGCGCGCGCGCTCGTTCTATTTCGCTCTGGCATCTACCATACTTCCATCATTCAGCCGTCGCCGACGACGATCCATTTTTGTTCTTTGTCGACAATTTCCACCCGCTCGATCGGTCGGCCGGTCGGTATGGCTAACTCGGTCTGGGTGCCGAGGGCGACAGTCTCCGATCGGTTGGTTGGTTGGTTGGTCGGACGGTCGATCTCGGTCCGAAGGCCGAGGCGCAATAGAGAAGCGAGGAACCACGGACTCATCGCACAGTACGTACAGTGCAAACGACGGTGTACGTACAGAAGACGAAGCTGTACAACAACGGGACGTACAAATCGATCCATCGATCTCTAAATGGATGAATGGTTGAGTCGATAGTAGATCGATATGCAGATAGATAGATGGGTGTATAGATGAGTTGCAGACCTCTAGTGAACGCTAGCTCCCGATCAGCTGACGGCCCCAACGACCCATGAAAACGTACATATATACCCCCATGTGCATATATATACGCACACGAACGTATGTCGACACACACCACCACTTACTACGTCAGCACGACATGACGTCGTCCTGGTCCTGGTCGTCCTGATCGTCGTGGTCGTTGTGGCTGGTGTGGTTGTTGTCTCGCTCACACGACCATGTCCACATCATGCACAACGTTTCGTAAGCATAACGTTTCGGCACTGCCGCTTAGCTGCGCTTTGCTTAGCGTCCAATGCGGTAGTGTCGGTGCGGCGTCACTTCATGCCGGGCACGCACACCTCCAGCTGCTCTCTGTCCGTCCGTCCATCTGTCAATCGCGTAGTCGCGCACAGCTTCACGCGCATACAGCTGCACGACGCAGGAAATCGCAGGAAGTCGCAGACACGCGCAGCTTTGCAACTTGGTCCTCCGTCATTAACATGGATGTGTAGGGGGACACACGTACATACGCCTATGCTGCGCACGTTTATCTATGTCAATGTGCATACATAGGCGTAAGCGATAGGCTGAATGTCATCTGATGTATATATATGTATATATATATATATATATATATATATATATATATATATACATATATATATATATATAAGCAGACAAAAAAAGGACAAGCCCATATACTATTTAAACTGCCAGATATATTCGGTATGGCATACTGTAGCATAGAGGCGCTTATCGCGCCGCCCCTGCACCGATCAGGTTGTTAAGAGTAAGTACGATAATGATCGATCACTTGTGACTTGTCGTTTTTCTTTTTTCTCCTTCTTCTTCTTCTCAGTCTGTTCAAACGTTATTCGGCTTTTTCCTGCCGTTGCTGGTGGTGCTGGAGCTGCTGTTTTATTTTTGTCGTCTTCTTCTTTTTCTTGTTCTTGCTCTCTTTCTTCTCACGTATTTTCTGTCTCGTTCCTCTCATCCTCCGTTTCGTCATTCGCCTCTTTGCTGAGCTAATTAGCTGGATAAGATCCGGCTGCAACCGACACGCTTGTTGAGCATGTATGTAGTGGTGGAGTGATGTTTAGCGTTAGATTGGTTAGCTCGCGTTCATCAATAAGATAACGCACCGTAAGTCCATTATCCGAAAGCCAACAGCTGCTGCCGTTTTCGGCGTTCTATTACCAGGCTCACCAGCACCGAGCGATCATGGCGGTAGCCCCGTCGTAGAGGGGACGGCAACGGAACAAGCAGCGGTACGCAGGCAGGCAGGCCGGGAATGTCAGTGTCACCAGCGGCGCCATGTCATGGCCGGCGTGGGACAACAAACGCTTGAGTTAGCTAGTTGCATTAGGTGCGATCACGGAGAGTTAGAGAGAAGGAGAGGTGGGGGTAAGAGAGAGATGGGGGGGGGGGGG